>BCNH02000008.1:20581172-20632572 GCA_001662345.2 Metrosideros polymorpha var. glaberrima | reverse complement strand
AGTGATGGGTTGAGTGACATAAAGTAGGAGAGAGAAAGACAATAGGTGATGGGTGGCTTAAAAGTCAAAGAAGAGGACTCACAAAAATCTCACTCTTGTCTCTTATGCAAAGATGCACATTTAAGGCATTAATGCTCTAAAGTTTCGGTCACATAGCAGGGTCACAAAAATTAAATGTGCCCTTAATTAAAAATCTAAGGAATGAGCCTAAATTCGAGGGTGCAAGGAATTTCCAAATTAATTCCCTTAATCACCGATTTCCAACCTATCTCGAAATGACCCCAATTTCAAAGTCTCGACGAGATGATTCCAATGTTTCATTGTCGGAATTCTCGAATGATCGACGTCCAATTTTGAAGTCCAATTCGTGACTAAAATCCATGAATGGTAATTTCAAGGCGTCTCAAACTAACGGGTGGCTTTTAGGATTTTACGCGTATCGACCCGTGATCATCGTCACATTTTAAAGTTATTTGAACCATGACGACTTTGATTGTCATGTAATTGCAAGGGTCAATCGTTGGTTCTAAAGGTCGCGTTCGTTAGAAATCTGATTTAGGTTAATTTGCAAATTATATTCTGGTTGTACGGAATCACCCGCGGACCAATCATATAACGCTAGCAAATCGTTCTAAAACCAATCTTCGAACGGCCTATGATGGCATAGGACATTCCCTCGACAATCCTTATGGTCAAGTCGTTAATCCAGGGTCGAGTTCTTTGGTCCACGTACTAAATTCCTCGTTAGCCTTTCCCCTTGGGTTAGTTAACTCAAGAGTGATCAATTCTGAGCGAGATTTACTGAAATACATCGATCGATATTTCATCCATTCATAAGCTTCGAAATGGGTCAAAATTCGGAATGTCACAATTACCCTCCACATGCATTTAGTAAATAATCATATGCTATGTTATTATTGATTTGCCATCGAAAAATAAATAAATAATTCATGTACATGTCATATATGAGATTTTACGTTGCATTGAATTTACGCTATACCAAGTTGAGTAGTAAGGTGATTTCCTACATTAGAATTAAATATTTCATTTACTGGGCCTCGGCTCATTCCTTTATTTTTTACACTTATAGGATGGCTCTTTCACCACCATTGCTTTTCGGAGCGCCCTTACACCTTGAATATGCTTATGAAGATGTGTATGTGCCTGGATTAGATGTAGTTTATACCAAGTGTACTTCTACCGTGTGGGTTAACATGGGATTGCCTGAGTGGATCCCTCACCAATATGTGGCGTGGTACTGGAATATCGAGGGAGAGTTAATGGGACCGCTCAGAAACTTTGACGGTCCATCGGGCTTTGACGATGATGGCTCGCTGATAGGTGAAGTAGTTGACCCATAGCTGATAGTGCAGCTTTTGTACATGCAATCTTTTGAGGGCACGGTGGAGTAGTTATGGTGATAGATGACCTTAACCCCTTCACAGTTTATTTTGACGATGTATGATAAGGGATGGATACCAATGCATGCTTAGTAGTGGTAATATTGTAATTATGGTGTTATGTGTAATATAAAATATATGAAAGTTTCAAATATGATGTTATGCATGTTATGCTCCCACATGCAAATGAAGTAAAGAAAGTATTACGTGTAGAGCGTGATGTTCTAGGGTGTCACAGCCTGTTTGGTATCAGAGCCAAGTTTACCCATGAAGTGATAAGGTGTGATTGTAGGTTGGAGATAAAGAATAGATGGCACGAGCATAAAACAATAAATGCATGTGTTTGCTTTGATTGGCTGAGTTGCACAAGTAACAATTGTTACTAAGTAGTTAGCTACTAAGCTAAGTTATACGTGTAGGCTTGGTAAGGTACGATGAGTTCGGGTGGAAATTCAAGGCAAGATCCTCGGATGGAAGGAATCCTCCAGGCACTTGCAAATGTTAGAACTTTGATAAAGAGGTAGGCTGTGACGCCCCAGGCACGCCACATATTAATATACGACACACGTGGGTCTTTATTTTGTTTCTCTTGTAATTTCAACGGAAGCGACCACAAAGACAAGGAGAAAAATAGCAAAGTTCAGCCACAAGGGAACATATTAGAGTAGGCTAGTCTTTCCATTTTATACTCCCTATCATGCGGCTTACTCTTGTTATTGTTAACGAAAGCAATTTAAGAACAAAGAGAGGGCATCACCAATCATTCACAAGAGGATAGATTAACGTACTCCTTTTTTTGACATTGCCTTAGCACTTGATTAACACCATTGCACATTAGTTCTATACTTACATCCACCCTTACATACCAAAAAGCCTCATAATACTAAACCAACCAGTCTTACTTGTTTTTGGGGGAGGGACCAAAAAGCCATGCCTATCCACCTCTACCCCTAATCGGTAAATTACAGTCAAAAGTGTGTCTATTTACACACATAGACACCACCTACACGTACACATATAACTATATATGCACCCATAGGTGAGCTCATCACTCATCAGCACCACCGTCGCTATTCGCCTCCTCCGGATCACTCTCCTCACTGCTCGGACTACTCGGGTCATCCATAAAGTGTAAGGGACCTAGACGTTGACCATTACGATTTACACACCAAGCAATAAAACAATATGGCACCAATGGTGCTCGTCCCACATTAATCCACAACACAAAAGTCAAGTGCGAATACGACAAGGAGGAACCAGAAATGGAAACATCTTCTAAGGTACTTTCAAAATAGACAGGCGCCCCATAACGTGCTAGTGGTGGTATGTCCATCTCACAAATCTAGAAAAAATAAAAATCAACAGTGAGCATTGCCTAGCAATAAGATTCACTTAGGTCTTAATAAGAGCATAAAAGTTTAGCCAGCAAGAATCTTGTCAAACGTAATTCACAAATGATATAATATGAAGTAAGCAATTCAGGTTTCCTATATGACAAATAAGGAACATTCAGCACACACACTAAACCGAGGTTACATGAAATTATGTAAGTGGAACGTACTAAATATACTAAGTAACCTAACACATCACCTATGGAAAGTAAACATTTCAATATAGATACGTATTGTCACCATACGAACCATACAATACCAGCACACATTCGCACACAAACTCACACACCAAGTTCTGTAAATTTTAATGACACTCTTCTCTTGCCACCACGGTATTCATCGATTGATGGTTCGACCCGCCATCAACTTACTTCCAATATGCAAATTGGACTTCCAAGACTTACACACTTGGGCATCTCCCTCCGAGGCATCCAAGACAAGACTTACACACTTGGGCATCCCGACTCCCTTGGGGTATCATCAAAATCATCTCCATGGAACAGTTCTTTAGTAGCTTTTCTTTTCATACGAATCGAGCAAATTTTATCTTGAAAAGCAGCACACAATTTCCACATTCTGTTCTTATAGTATGAAATAGCTTCACGTGATATTAAACGGACAGTGGCAGCAAGCATTTTAATCATAACAACTAGGAGCATCACAATTTAGCCATAGTTTTGTAATATTGATAAAAGCGACATTGATACTAGACTATATTTCCACTATCCCTAAGTGCAATATCACCTTCGGCTCCTCGTTTATTGATCATGGAACAAATACAATAACATCCAGCAAGATCTTGGAATGTACCACGCACTATGATCACGTATAGTGTTCAGTTTTGCAATGTTTAATCCTAGGCGTCCACACTTGGTATATAACAGAAATTTCAGCCGATCATCTACCAAGAACATCATATATCTATCTCCTAATGCACATTACAAGGATTTTCAACAAGTCATTTTATGCTTACTAACCGAAATAGCACCAAACAATTCACGATTTAACAAGATTCAACACAAACAGCATGATATGACACATTATAAAAAAATCAGCATGCATTTCAAAATGAACCCAAGCTGGAACCGCAACATGCAAGGTTATCCATACATTTCCAACACACTTTCAACTTGAAATTTCTAGATTTTTATACATGCAATTCAGTTTCTCAAACAGAACATGACCGAGATCCCAAAATCATCAATCTACTATGGACAGTAAGCATTTCGTAAGAGCAGAACGCACATGCAGCAACATATCTCTACACTTCTTTCTCTATACCAAGAACCAAGAAAATCTAGTATAGTAGAACCTAGAAACTTCTCTTGCCTAGGCTGGAAAAACTCCAAACATAGGCTTCAAGACAGCTTGGGACGTGAGAAAATGAGCAGAAAGGATCAGAAGACTCGGTGAAGGAGAAGAAGAAAGCTTCGGTCAAAGAGAAGAGAGAGAGAGCAGAGAAGGGCGAGAGGAAGAGAGGAAGGGGAAAGATTGAGATTGCTTCTTTTTTTACCCCTAATCATCACATTAGCATAGGAACTTGTAGTTTTCCTGAACTAAATTGACACTTAGCGCCCCTTTAAATTTTGCATGTCATGGTAGAATTAAGAAAGAAAATCACTAAATCGGGTAATGATGAAGGATAGATCGGCTGCATGCAAGAAAGAAGGAGAGGAAAAAGTTTTGCTCCTCATTTTAAACCATCCCCATTTGTCTTTCATGAGGAAGTGTCATGCTACACGTTGACACAAAAATTAGGAAAGAAGATATTTAAAATGGGGTAATGATGAAAAGGGTCCTTGGCCAAATAAGTGCGGAAGAAAGAGGGGAATTAAGTCCTTGAATTTCCATGCATAATTCATCCATTAAAATTTTCGATCCTCATAAACATAGGACGTTTATTTAACTTTCATATATATATATTCATCCACAACAATCACTAGATACTTAAGTTTATAAGTAACACATGAAATAGTACTATTATTATCATGTTACTAATACCAAGAAATTTATAACATCTCTAGGGTCACAAAAGTAAAGCTATCCCTTATAATTCTCATATAGTCTAATCTAAATCCTATAGCAACTAATACCTCTTCAAGATTCCTACTGGAAATCCCAAAAATATCACATTCGACCATAATCGAATAGATAAGCTTGACTATTCTCCTTAAATGTTATTCTCTACGCTTGGTAAGGATTAGGTAATTTCATACTGTCACACAGGCACAGCACGCTGCCTCTAGTTTAGGGAATAGCGAACGTCATCTACAAGGTTTAATTGAGCAATTCTTGAAGTTGAAGCTGCCAAGGTTCACTGGAGCTGGAAATCCTGAAGAGGCAGAGGCATTGATCAATGGGATGGAGAAGATATTTAGCTTACTTTGTTGGAACGACATTGACAAGATAGCCTCAGCCGAATACCAACTTCAAGGAAATGCCAACTATTGGTGGAAGGCATCTAGGGAGACGATGTTCACAACCGATCTCTTGTAACATGGAAAGGTTTTGTCAAGGTATTTTTTGAGAACTATATCTCATATTGCACTCTAGATAAATAAATAAATAAAAAGTGATGGAGTTCATGCAACTGAAATAGAATGATTTGACTGTAGACCAATATGAGGCTAAGTTCGCGGAGTTGTCAAGTTTCGCCCCCAAGCTGGTTGAGGACAATGAGGATAAGACTAAGAAGTTTCGAGAGGGATTAAGGCTTAATATTCGGGGCAAATTGGTGCCTTTGAACCTGAATGATTATAATGAGCTGTACGAACATGCCCAGCTGGTGGAGAAATATTTAGTGGAGATAGTAGCGGCGACGACTTTTCAAGCAAGGCCTAATTTCCGCAGTGAGAAGAGGCCGTACGAGTTGGAAGACAATCCTTCATCCTGAACAAGAGGAATAACACTAGAGGACCTAGGTTCGTGCAAAACAATCAACCAGCAATGCGGATGTAGTATCAGAATAATGTTTGTTGCACCTGTGGAAGACAACATGGAAATGCACCATGCTTGGCCGAAACCGTAACTTGCTTTGGATGTGGACAATAAGGTCACAAGATGAGGGAATGTCCTAAGATGGCGTAACGATAGCAAATAATTCCACCGCAATAGCGGTAGCAACCGCTACAAAATAGAGCCCCGCAGTAAGGAAATCTCTAGAGGCAACTAGCTTAAGGATGAGTTTATGTGGTCATGCAGGAAGAAGCTAAAGCTTCCAAGACCGTTATAACAGGTATCATTTTAGTATGTGACAATAGTGCCTATGCATTGTTTGATATGGGTGCCACACATTCATTTATATTTGCACGATTTGTACGATTAATTGGGGTAAGACCTAGACCGCTTGAAGTGTCCCTTAGCGTCTCTACGCCATTAAGAGATATAGTTTTGTCCACTTTGGTATGTAAGGATTGTAAGGTCACGATTGGTGGACAAGATCAAATGGTAGAATTGATCGTTTTAGCTATGTATGACTTTGACGTCATTTTAGGAATGGATTGGCTTCGTAAGTTACGAGCTAATGTGGATTGTTATTGGAAGATAATTCAGTTCAATTGACCTGATCGTCCCAGTTTCAAACTCTTTGGAAATAGGGTAGATCCTGCAATGCCACTTAACGCTTGAGGCACATCGTCTTCTTGATGACAGTTTTCAAGGATATTTGGCATTTGTATCGGACCAGTCAAAGGATGGAGCGAAGCTTGAAGAGACTTCAGTTGTTCAAGAATTTCCTAATGTGTTTCTAGAAGAATTACTAGGGTTACCGCCGAAGCGTGAAATTGAGTTTGTCATTGAAGCAGCCCCTGGGACAGAATTGATTTCCAAGGCTCCATATAGGATGGCATTAACAGAGTTGAAGGAATTAAATGTGCAACTACAGGAGTTGCTTGACAAAGGTTTTATTCGACCAGGTGCATCACCTTGGGGTGCACCGGTGTTGTTTATGAAGATGAAAGATGGATCACTACGCCTTTGCATTGATTATTGGCAATTAAATCAAGTTACGATTAAGAATAAGTACCCATTGCCAAGGATTGATGATTTGTTTGATCAACTTCAAAAGCATCAACATTTTCCAAAATAGACTTGAGGTCGGGATATCATCAATTAGGAATCAAGAAGGAAGACATTCCTAAGACGGCTTTTCGAACTCGATATGGTCACTACAAGTTCTTAATCATGCCTTTTGGTTTGACTAACACGCCAACCGCGTTTATGGACTTAATGAATAGGGTATTTAAGCCGTTTTTGGATCAATTTGTGATAATGTTCATTCATGACATTTTGGTGTACTCGAAAGGTTCAGATAATCATGAGCAGCATTTAAGGCTTCTACTTTTGATGCTCCGTGGGCACAAATTGTACGCAAAGTTTAGCAAGTGCAAGTTCTGGTTGGATCGTGTGGTATTCTTAGGCCACATGGTAACCAGGGATGGGATATCTAAGGATCCAACAAAGATTGAGTCAGTGATAAACTAGCCAAGGCCGACGATAGTGATAGAAATTCGAAGTTTCTTGGGTCTAGCTGAACATTATCGGAGATTTGTAGAAGGATTCTCACATCTTGCCACTCCATTGACTTGGTTGATGAGAAAAGATGTGAAGTTCGAACGATTTGATAAATGCAAGCAAAGTTTCCATGAACTTAAGAGGAAATTGACTACAGCTCCAATTTTAACAATACCATCAGGATCTGGAGGTTTTGTGATTTATAGCGATGCGTCTCATAAAGGACTCGGATGTGTTCTGATGCAACATGGAAGGGTCATTGCATATGTGTCAAGATAGTTGAAGCCATATGAACTAAATTATCCGATGCATGATTTAGAACTCGCTGCAATTGTGTTTGCCTTGAAAATTGAAGGCATTATTTGTATGGAGAAAGATTCGAGATCTATACGAACCATAAAAGTTTGAAGTACTTGTTCTCCCAAAAGGAGTTGAATATGAGGCAGGGACATTGGATGGAGTTGTTGAAAGATTACGACTGTGAGATTTTGTACCATCTTGGAAAGGCGAACAAAGTCGTAGAAACTCTCAGTCGGAAGTCTACGCAAGTTGCACATATGATGGTCAAGGGGTGGAATTTACTCGAAGAAGCTCGAGATTCTGTTTTTAGGTTTGATATGAGTAGCCTTTCGAGTGTATTGCTACACTTATGATTGAACCAAAAATTATACAAAGGATCAAGATTCTGCAACAAACAGACCTCGAAATTTCAAAAATTCGAGAAGAAGCTTTGGAAGGTAAAAGGTCAAATTTTCAAATGTCGAACGATGGAATTTTAAGATTTCATGGACGCCTTTGCGTGGCTAATGACGTTGATTTGAGAAATGAAATTTTGTTGAAAGCTCATAAGAGTAATTATAGCGTTCATCAAGGAAGTACATGTTGGGGCTAACAATACAACCTAGAATGGGGGTTGAATAGGTTGATTGATGATTTTTAAAAGTTTTCATGGAATAACAAATAATTACTACTGATGATTCTAAATGTTCGTGAACTAGTATGAGTGATGCTGATGATCTAAGCTAAATGATAGTGCAATATATTTTCAGAAGGTTTGTTGGCTAGTAGATATGATGCTGATACTCGAATGTTCAAAGATGATATAATATGAATGCAGTAAGTAAGAGTGCAGATCACACATGAATATATAGTGGTTCGGTTTAATAGGAAGCCTACGTCCACTCTCAGACTAACAGCCTTAATAGCGGTTGGATTCCATTAGTAAGTAGCACTGGTGATTACAACTGCTTCATGACGTTCCTCAATAAGATAGATAACACTATCATGACACGTACACTAGCCTTACACTTGTCTCACTAACACAGATGTTAATACTGTGGATCAAACAACAAACAAACAATGAGCAGTGATGCTAGCTAACATTGGCAAGCAAAGGCTTTGAAGAGTAAAACGAAGGATTTGAGTGAAAGCTTCTCAGAAGGTTAAAATCTCTTGTATCTTCTCTGAATATATCACTTTTCTCTTGATAACACTCGTGCTCATGACTCAAGCTACTCTTCTCTTTATATAGACCTCTAGCTTGTATCATAGCTGTTGTAGCATCAACGGTGCAAATTTTGCCAAGAACAGAAAGAACGCAGCTCTACAATCCGTACACAAAGACGCCAGTACCATCATTTGTACACAAGGACACCAGGACAGATCATACGCCAGGTGGTTAGTATAAATCTTCTTACCCCTAAAGATACCGTTACCAGGACTATCCTTTGCCCTTTGTACTGTGCCAGCTGCCATTGTCGCTGCTTTATCGTTGTCTGAGGAATCCAATGGTTAACTGTTGTAGTCTGAACCATCAACAGTCATGATTACCAGTACAATACCCACCATCATCACACCAACTTTTTCACTCACTGCACAACACTCATGTGCTTACCTCAAGTAACTTGGTGGACAATTGTTAATGAAGATATTGACCCAACAAACTGTTGAATAGTGGTGTCAATCTTAATACCTTTCATCAGTACCAAAGATATTTACAAACACTATCTCCGATTGGTCCTTCCAAGCTGCCATGATATCCCATTGTGACACTTGTTCACCTTCTTGTCTTCGATTAGGTTCTTGTTTTGCTGACAGTATAAGATCAATGCTTATTGCACTCTCATCAATACCGCAGATACTCACGAACACTATCTTGACTGGTACTTCCAAGCTACCATGATATCCTCTCGTGGTACTTGTTCACCTTTATGTCACAAAACATATTCTTCTTTTTGCTGGTGTAATATGATCACTGGTGAGTATAACTTATTTTACCATCTGCACTTGTCATGATAAACATTAGAACTCGATATGGTTTTGTGATCATCAAAATATTTTTGGGATGTTTTCCAACAATCTCCCCCTTTTTTATGATGACAAAAACTCTATCTCGCAAATGTGAAAAGTGCTGAAGATATTTTGAGCAACGTGCGTAAGGTAAAATGATCTGCTTAATCAATTGATATATCTATTTCAAGAACAGAATGCAAACAATTTTATTAGATATGCATATAAAAATCGGTCCAAATAGCAAATTTGCCCATTAACAGTCCTTAGATAGCTCATGCGATGTAACATATTTCTCCCCCTTTTTATCATAATCAAAAAGTATAATAGCATAAAGAAGGGAAACACACTAAACAACATAAGCTTTATTTCATTCATAAGGACAATGAAAGACATAAGGACATAAAATACTAGTCATCACCACAAAAGATTAAAAAAATAGTCATAAGAAACATAACACAACATGTGCATCGGTAATGGTCGAGGGTAGGTTTAGTGTTTCTTGGCTTTCTTTTTGGCGGGTTAGCTTTGCTAAAAGGACATAGGGGATAGTCGAACAGGGTTATAGCATTCAAGTGAGAGGAGGGTCTGTTCGATCTTCTTGAGATATTGTCCTTGAGCATCAACCATACGCTGAGTGTTGACAATAGCTATCATAATTTCTGCATTTGTTGATTCATCTATTAAGGAGGACTCCCCTTGCTTGTTGCTTTCTTGCGCTTTGGTCGAGGTGTTGGTGGTAGGGACGGCGCAGATTGAGCAACTTCTGAACCTCAAAGTCTTCTCTCAACTCCTTCTTTCAAGTGGAAAGCAAGAACTTCTTTGGCGATTTCATCATCTCCATGACCCATAGGGACAATCACCTTTTTGCTATTAATCCATCCATCCTTGGTTTTCAGAGACATCTTCATGATGGTTTCTTTGTCGATCTCCATGCTCTGAATCTTATCTACTTTAAGATCATCACTGATCTTAATACCTTTGGATCGAAGGATGAGGTTGATCAGTTGTCACGTCCCGGCCCTTGAGCGCGCGACAATCCCTAACAATTTTTTCTTGGGTCATTAAAAATGCGACATCCCATGACCCGTTGTTAACCCGTTCATTTTATCTTTTGGTTAACGCAAGCGAAAACGAAAAACAAACACCCGATAATCACAACAACATGGATAGCAGGAAAAACAACAGAACTGTACTCATTACCAAAACACGCTTCATTAACATACACGTTAACCCTATGAAGTTTATGTTTACAAGCCCTCGCTACAGGGCACTTCCTATCGAGACCATCAAAACAATACCAAGTTCGAGTTACCCTATCTCCTCTACATGAGGGCACCTTGAACTGCACCTATCAACCTTCCATTCTACGGTCCTGAAAAGCGGTTAACAACAACGAGTGAGATAAAATCTCAGCAAGTTAATAACCAAAGTCTCGTGTAAGGTGCTGATTCACTTAGAGCATACCCTAAACATGTGGCTTAATATCGATGGCAAATCAATAGCGAGCAACTCTCGCTATACTTAATCTACGATAGGTTCGAGTGACTCAACTCAATTAATAGACAAATCACAGGCATTCTTACCTCGCCTTGGCACAGACCTTGCATATTGTTAGTTATAACATTCAATGAACAATGCATTAGCCAAGGCAATCATAACACATATCGCCATTTCTCATACGCAATGCATCCAAGCGTGTTCTAATTTTATGCCTAGTGATTACAACCACTTTCGGCCACCGCACAACTCGAAGGGTTGCGGTCTCAACCTCTTTGGGCCACTACACCACTCGAAGGTTAGCAGTCATCCGGCATGACCGAGTATCGTCCCGCCCCATCGGGCACAACAACGTCTCCTCCTAGAAGATTGAGGTGCGGCCACACCGCAACCTCCTCCGCAGGTAGACGGCATTCCATAAAGGAGAATCAATCCGACCTCTACCGTGATACGTCATCCAAACCCCCACCAGGCGTCCGATAATATCATCGATAAAATCGTGCATCGTCCCCAATTACCATTAAGGGTCCGTACACTTTTGTGATCACACGAGCACCTCAATCATGCATGTCAATTCAGTTCTTCATATTTTTTCTAGCCAATTCCACCATGATTCGTGCTCATGCCATGATCGTGCTCATACGTCAAACTTATTGCCATTTTCACATGTAAAAATGCAATAAATTAATCACACGTGATCACACAGACATGTTTTTCTCGTCAAACTTCACGTGCTCCATTTTTCAAGCCTCCTAGATTATTCCAACACCTAAAACTTGGTATCTAAGCACGAAACCACACAAATCACCATTTATATGCCAAAAATACATTATTTTCGACTAGAAAACCAAAGTTCATGAAACAATTATCTTTCTAAGGCAATTCTCACCTCAAATCACACAAAAGCATATAAATTAATAACTAACCCAACCATAGTTAACTAACTCAACCATAGTTAACTTAATCTAACCCTAAGTGCAATTAACAACATAACCAAGGATTAGGGAGTTAACTCACTAGTTTAATGGCGGTGACAACGAACGGCAACACGGCTCGGTGGATGGCGGCATAGCGAACGGGCGGTGGTGAGGGCGCAGCTACACAGTGATGGACGGCATGGTTCGGCTTGGTGCGGCGGTGGCTTGGCTCAACAACGACTTGAGCGATCGACATGACAAAGAACTTGGCGGCACGGCACGGCGAGCGGCGGCTTGGTGCGGCGCTTGGCTTGGCTCGATGCGGCGATGAGCAGTGAAGGTGGTGACGGAACGGTGAAGGGTGGTGAAGGTGGCCAAATTCAAGAGGAAATGAAATAGAGGAAGAGGGGAAAAAGAGAAAGTGAGAGGAGTTGTCTTGCTTGTCTTCTCTTTTCAAGATTGCATTATTGTAACTCTAAATATTTATCAACTTTGGCTTATAAATCCAAGACAATAATGCAAGGAAAGTAAGAAAGAGAGAGAGAGAGAGAGAGGCAAGGGGGTGGGCGGCCACTAAAGGGAAAGAAAGGAGAAGAAGACTTTGAAGACCAACATTAAATCCTCTTGTCTTGCCTCCATTAATATTTGCCCCTAACATCCAAGTTTTCTAAAATGGGCAAAATGGTAATTTCCACCCTCGACACTATTCATATGGGCTTGGACTATTCACGTGGGCTTGGCACTATTCACGAGGCTTGGGCTTGAATTTTGATGGGCCTAATGGGCTACATATCCAATGGATTCTTTATTTGGATCTAACATAGGCTTTCGAGGGTAAAATGGTAATTTTCTCTTATAGGGCTTCTTGATGGCCGAATTTCATAGGTAGTAGGCCTGTCGGTTCATGCCAAGTCTATAACGTCTCTTTAGTTCTCAATTTTCAGCTTACTGTCACTTATCTAAAAATTTAAGGTTTACCGATAAACTTTGATATATCGAAAACGAAACGTTCAATACTCTTCATTAGATTAGCATTCGTGGATAAAATCTATCGAATTCAATCTTAGTACATTGGTCAAAATTTAGGGATATCACATCAGTGCACCATATGGAAGATTACCAGTCTTCTTTCATGCATTTCTGGCCATGTGAATGATAATCATGTGGGCTAAGGAGAAGTTTCGTTGATTAAGAATGGCCCATAAGATTCTAGCTTCATATCAAGAAAAATCATTGGTTGTGATATCCCGAAATTTCGACTTTATGGATTAATCAAAGGACGGTTGTGGATTTAATTCGGAAAAAGTATATAATCGGATTTTCGGACGTTTTCGCACGGTCAAGGTAATAAAATGGAACTCAATGGATTTTAACCACGAATTCTAATCCGATTAAGGATATTATATTTTTTAGGATTGAGAAACGAACATTGAACTTTGTCATCTTGTTTTTCAATTTTATCGGCAGACACTAAAATCGATCCTGAGCGATGATATTTTCGAATCAAGTGATCGAACGACGGAACCAGTAAGACCAATGGACCTCTTTTTCTTCAAATTCAACCACAAGGGCCTTGAGTGGAAAAATTACAGTTTTGCCCCTAAATGAAAATTATAGTTTTGCCCTTGAAGTGGAAATGACCAAAATGCCCCTTCTAGAAGGTAGATATTTATGGATAGAGGGACAATATATTTTGGTGCATTTAAGACTCTTTCTCTCTCTCACTCTTCCACTCTTTCTCTTCCTCTCTCTCTCTCTCTCTCTGTCTACCTCTCTCTCTTTTCCTTCCCATTTTCCCTCTTTCACTGCCACCGTTCACTTTGCCACCACCGTTCATCGCCGTGCCGAGCTCAAGCCGAGCCCTTGCCGCCAAACCCCCTAGCCATCGCCGTCCTCACATCGCCACCATCTCACCATCTGCCCGTGTTGTTCTTGCCACGCCAAGCTCTGCCGTCCAAGTCACCGAGCAGAGCCGTCGTCCATACCCATTTTCCATCCACGTGCCGCCACCTTCGCACCGTCGTTGTCGTCATTGCCGCCGCCGTTAAATGGTGAGTTAACTTCATAATCCTTGGTTATGTTAGTAATTGCACTTAGGGTTAGATTAAGTTAGTTAACTATGGTTAGATTAGTTAACTATGATTGAGTTAGTTAACTATGGTTGGGTTAGTTATTAATTTATATGATTTTGTGTGATTTGAGGTGAGAATTACCTTGGAAGAGTAATCGTTTCATGAACTCTGGTTTTCTAGTCGAAAATAATGTATTTTTGGCGTTTAAATGGTGAATTGTGTGGTGTCTTGCCTAGATATCAAGTTTTACGTATTGGAATAATCTAGTAGGCTTGAAAAATGAAGCACGTGAAGTTTGACGAGAAAAGCATGTCTGTGTGATCACATGCGATTATTTTATTGCATTTTTACGTATGAAAATGGCAATAAGTTTGATGTATGAGCACGATCATGACATGAACACGAATCATGGTGGCATTGGCTACAAAAATAAGAAGAATTGAATTAACATGCATGATTAAGGTGCTCGTGTAATCACAAAAGTGTACGGACCGGACCCTCAATGGTGATTAGGGACGATGCCCGATTTAATCGAGAATTTTATCGGATGCCCGGCGGGGATTCGGATAATGGATTGCAGTAGAGGTCGGACCGATTCTTCTTTATGGAATGTCGTCTACCTATGGGGAAGACCGAGGTGCAGGGGAAGGTCAAGGTGGGGCCGCACCTCAGTCTTCCACAATGAGATGTTGACGTGCCTGATGGTTTAGGGACGATGCCCGATCATGCTGGATAATTGCTAACCTTTGAGTGGTGCAGTGACCTAGAAAGGTCGAGACCGCCGCCCTTTGGGTCGTGCGGTGGCTGAAAGCGATCGTAATCACTAGGCATAAAATTGGCATACGCTTGGATGCATTACGCATGAGAAATGGCGATATGTGTTCTGATTACCTTGGCTGATACATTATTCATCGAATGTTATAACTAACAATATGCAGGGTATGTGCCAAGGCGAGGTAAGAATGCCTGTGATTTGTCTGTTGATTGAGTTAAGTCACTCGAACTTGTCGTAGATTAAGTAGAGTGAGAGTTGCTCGCTAGTGATCTGTCATCATTGTTAAGCCGCATGTTTAGGGTATGCTGTAGGTGAATCAGCACCCTATACGAGGCTTAGGTTGTTAACTTGCTGAGATTTTATCTCACTCATTGTTGTTAACCGCTTTTCAAGACCATAGAATAAAAGGTCGATAGGTGTGGTTCAAGGTGCTCTCGCGTAAAGAAGTTTAAGTTAACCCGACCCCGATACCTTTTCGGTGGTCTTGATAGGAAGCGCCCTATAGTAAGAGCTTGTATGTATAACTTCCTAAGGTTAACAAGTATATAAATAAATGTGAGTTTTGCTAACGATGTTTGATCTGCTGTTTTTCTTGCTATCCCTGTTGTTGTGATTGTCGGGTGTTTATTATTTGTTTCTGCTTATGTTAACCAAAAGATAAAATGAATGGGTCGACGACGCATCTTAGGACGTTGCATTCAAATGACCCAAGAGAAGTATCGAGATGGTTGTGCACTCGAGGGCTGGGGCGTGACATTGGTGATGCTTGTTTGGGACGAAGAACCATGATGAGTATTTTATAAAGTATGTTTATTTTCAAAGGGAGCTTACTCAATAGAATTGTCACTGAGATCAGAATCATTGCCATCATGAATGAAAATGGCAACTTCAGAAGGAGTGGCAGGAATTTTCACAAAATTTTTCACCGGGTGATGAATAAGATCATTCTGGTCTCCTATAGTCATGCTATAGTTGACATTTTCAAAAGTGAAGGTGAAATTTTTAGGGTTTTCACAATGAAAATTTGAGTAAAAGTTGGCTATAACATACGAGTAAACTTCCTCCTTCAAGGTGCAAAAGTGGGTCAAGGAGAGGTTCTCGAAAATTCTTTTGAGAAAGATGCCGTGATTTTCCTAAAAATCAAAATCCACAGTGTCATGCCCCGGCCCTCGAGCACACGACAATCTCGTTACTTGTCTTGGGTCATTTGAATGCGACGTCCCAGGATGCGTCGTCAACCCATTATTTTTATCTTTTGATTAACGCAAGCGAAAATGATTAACAACCACCCGAACAATCACGACAACAGGGATATCAAGAAAAACAACAAAACTACAATCATTAGAAAAACACACTTTAATTATATGCCAGTCAATCTTATGAAATTTATATATATAAGCCCTTACTACAGCTACATCCTATCAAGACCATAAAAAAAAATACCGGCGTCAAGGTTGACTTAAACTTCTCTACGCAATGGCACCTTGATCTGAACTAGGATTCAAGTGCGGTCTTCCAGCATGACCGGGCATCGTCCCGCCCCATCGAGCACGGCAATGTCTCAATCTCCCCCGAAGATGGACGGCATTCCAAAAGGAGAATTGGTCTGGCCTCTATCACGATTCGTCATCCGACCCCGCTAGGCATTCGATAAAATCAGGCATCATCCCCAAAACCTTTGGGGGTCTGTTCCCTGTTATGACCACAAGAGCACACTAATCATGTATGTCAATTTCATTTCTTCTCATTTAGCTAATGCAGCTATGATTCGTACTCATGCCATGATACGTGCTTATACGTCAAACTTATTGCAATCTTTCACACGTAAAAATGCAATAAAATAATCACACATGATCACACAAACATGCTTGTCCCATCAAACTTTACGTACTTCATTTCTCAAACATGCTAGATTATTCCAACACCTAAAACTTGGTATCCAATCATGACACCATGCAAATCACCATTTATATACTAAAAATTTACATTCTTTTTAACTATGAAATAATAGTTCAAGAGACAATCACTTTTCTAAGGCAATTTCAACAACATACAATCATGTATAATCATGTATAGAAATACCATATAACTCAAGTACAAAATACATTAATTAACAACTTATCACCCAAACCTTGATAGCTTATCGATAATTCCTCGATAGCTTATTGCCTATTTGACGATAGCTTATCATCCATTTTCCGATAGCTTATCACTTAAGTATCGATAGCTTATCATCCCTTTGATGATAGCTTATTATTCAATTACCGATAGCTTATCATCCCTTTGATGATAGCTTATTATTCAATTACCGATAGCTTATCATCCCTTTGATAATAGCTTATCACCTAATTACCGATAGCTTATCATCCATTTGATAATAGCTTATCACCTTTTCTTGATAGGTTATCACTTCCACTTATCACTTTCCTTGATAACCTATCACCATCAATTATCATTTCATGATAACTTATCACTATTTCTACTCTACTTATCATGATAGCCTATCAACTAATCCATCCATAATTAATTCTAAACCTCACTTAATCTAACCCTAAACACAATTAACAACCTAACCAAAGATTATGGAGTTAACTCACTAGTTTAACGGCAACAAACGGCAAGGGCACGGCTTGGCTTGGCTTGGCGCAATTGTGAAAAAAGAGAAATGAGAAGAAAAAGAGAGACAGGGAGAGAGAGAGAGAGAGAGAGTGTGTGTGTGTGTGTGTGTGTGTGTGTGTGTGAATGAGAAAGAGAGAGGATAATGGCCAAAGTCTTCTAAAACCTTTCTTCTTTACCAAGCTTGCATTATTGATATCTCATAAATGTAACTCCAAATTTTCTCCAATCTAGCTCATAAAATCCAAGACAACTTTAGGCAAATAATTGAAGGAAAGAGAGAGAGAGAGAGAGTGTGGAAAACTTCAACTTCAAGATTAGCTTCTTCATCAAGTCTTCACTTTGCATTAATCAAAATTGTCTCTTACCCATTAATTTGTCTCTCAAAGTCCAAGTTTTCTAGAAGGAATATTTTGGTAATTTCCTCTCTTGGCACTATTCACATGAGCTTGGTATTATTCACGTGGGCTTGGACTATTCATGGGGCTATGGCTTGAATTTAATTGGCTTAGTGGACTTGATATCCAAATGGCTCTTTATTTGGGCTAAAAATGGGCTTTTAGGAGCAATAATGTAATTTCCTCTTATATGGCCTCTTGATGGCCAAATTTTGAAAAAATGTGGCCCATTGGGCCTTGCCAAACTCGTAAGTTCTCTTTGGTTCTCAATTTTCGGCTTATCGTCACTTATCCAAAAATTTAGGGTTTACCGATAAACTTTGAGATTTTGATAATGTAATGTCCAATACTCTTCATCGGATTAGAATTCGTGGTTAAAATCCATCGAATTTGATCTTAGTACATTGGTTCAAAATTTAGGGATATCACACACGGTGTGGTGATTTGATGCTTCTCTTTCAACAAGTTCTAGAAAACGTTTTTCGTGATCAAGTTAGAAAAATGCAGGATTTGAAAAGGAGAGATCATGAGATAAATTAGGAATAGGTTCAATTTGAGCAAACTCATGATCATCATCATCATCTTTCTTTTTCTCAACTTGAGCTTCCTCTGTTTCTATAGGAGTTTTGGAGCTGCTTCCTTCAGCGGCAGTACTCATATCTTTTTCAGTTTCAACAAGAGCGATAGGAGCATCAGTGGTAGTTTTCTCTATTTCAGCTTCCTCGTGATACTCTTCAGATTGCTCTTTGGATTGTTCTTCTTCAAGTTCTTCTTTATCAAAGGCCTCAGTGCCCTTAGGAATTTCTATCATCAGTGTATTAGCAAGAGCAGGAGTAGAGGTTTGAGATGATTGACCCAGAATCTTTCTCACTTCCTCTAGATTCGTTGATTGAAGCAGCTGAGTAATAAAGAATTACTGCTCTTCTGTCATGCTTGGAGGTGCTGTGGTGCTAACAGCTTAAGTTGCTTTTTATTGAGGGGTTGTGATGACAGGAGGTATAGGCTATGGCTGAATAGCAGTAGTGGAGATGATTCCTACTTGTGCAGTCGACTCTCCTTAATTAGCACTTAGCTGTGCTCCTATAGTCTGCTCTAAGGTAGATGATCCTTTGGCTAATCGAGTAGCCATACGAGATTTAAAGGGTTTGATAGGTTGCTTCTTCTTAGGTGCCATGGAAAAAGGTGAGAAGAACTGTGGTTTACCGAAAGAGATAGAAATAAAGAGGATTCTTGAGGTTAAGAATATCGTGGGAGAGAATGTGGTAGCGGTTTCTAGATGGTCAAGGTCATGTCCTATATGTAGGTGAACGTGTGATAGTGTGAATTTATGAAAAAAATAAATGAATAATAAAGAAAATCAACCTTCACGTCATAAAAATCTCTACACATATTTATTGCTTGAACGATAATATTGCATAGTGTAATGATAACTTTTTAAAAAAAAAAATCGTACCTTGCCAATGTACATGCCAGGAGCAGTGCAGATTGATAGTAAAAATACCTGGTATCTATAGTGCTGATGCCATACCTTTACTCAATGGGATTGCAAATTCCAAATTCATTTTGAATGAATTCAAATGAATTTTTGTCTAGAGGCTTTGTAAATATGTCTACGAATTGGTGCTTTAAATTCACAAACTCAATGTTAACATCACCATTACTGATATGCTCTCTAATGAAGTGATTTCGTATCTTGATATGCTTTGCTCTTGAGTGTTGTATAGGATTTTTTATGAGATTGATTACACTTGTGTTATCACACATTATGATTGATCCTGAGCAATCTTTTGCATAATCACTAAGTTGTGGTTGCATCTAGAGTATTTGTGTGCAACAACTTCCTAGTGCAACATATTCAGCCTTGGTAGTAGATAATGCCATGGAATTTTGTTTTTTCGAAAACCATGAAATGAGCTTACTGCCCATCATTTGACAAGTACATGTGGTACTTTTTCTATCTATCTTACAACCTACAAAGTCAGCATCTAAATATCCATGCAATATAAATTCTGATTCTTTTGGATACCATAGTCCTAACTTTGGATAAGTAGCAATATATTTGATAATACGTTTCACAGCCTTAAGATGTGAATTTTTTGGATTTGACTTAAAACAAGTGCAAATACATACACTGAATAGTATATCGGGTCTAAAAGCAGTAAGGTATAACAATGATCCAATCATGCTTCTGTACATTTTAGGATCAATGGTCTTACCTTCTTTGTCTTTGTCAATCTTCAATGTTGGTGACATAGGTGTATCAACCTTTTTGCAATTCTCGAAATCGAATTTCTTTACTAATTTTTTTGCATATTTTTCTTGAAAGATGAACATATCTTCCTTCAATTGCTTAACTTGTAATCCCAAAAAGAAATTCAATTCTCCCATTAAGCTCATTTCAAATTCTCTTTTCATCATTTTCCCAAAATCCTTGCACAAATGATTGTTAGTAGAATAAAAAATGATGTCATCCAAGTATAGTTGTACTAACAAAAAATTATTACCACTTCTCTTGATAAATAAAGTGGTATCAACAGTGCCCTTTTTTAAAGTCATTTTCCTCCAAAAAAGTGCTGAGTCTTTCGTACCAAGCTCTGGATGCTTGTTTCAAACCGTATAAAGCTTTCTTGAGTTGAAAGACATGATTTGAAAATTTAGGATCTTTAATACCATGAGGTTGTTTAACAAATACCTTCTCCTTAATGAAACTATTTAGGAAAACACTTTTGACATCCATTTGAAATAATTTCTAGTCATGATAGAAGGCATAATATAGTAAAAAGCGAATGGCTTTTAACCTTGCTATGGGTGCATATGTCTCATCGTAATCAACACCTTCTTCTTCTGAGTAGCCCTTGCCAATGAGCCTGACTTTGTTCTAAATAACAATTCCTTTGTCATCTAATTTGTTTATTAATACCCATTTGGTACCGATCACAAGATAGTCTTGTGGTCTTGGAATAAGTTTCCACACATTTATCTTGAATTATTGAAGTTCTTTTTGCATAGCCTCAATCCAAGATTCATCTTGAATTGCATCATCAATTCCCTTGGGTTCAACTTGAGAAAATAAGGCAAGAGAGTCCATAACTTGCCGAAATGATAAACGAGTTTGAACACCTTCACTAGTATCATTGATGATTTGTTCATTTGGGTGATTAGTTCGAAATTTCCCGTCCTTTAGTAGTTTGTCCTTGGAATCTTATTGAGAACTAATCTGCTGATTCTGAGGTCTCTGAATAATTTGCACTGCTGCTGGTTTCTCATCTTCATTCAGACTTTTGATTCCCATCATACCGTCGTTGAATTTCACGTTAATTGACTCTTTAATATCTTGTGATACCTTATTGAATACTTTGAAAGCTTTACTTGTAGTAGAATAATCGAAAAATATGCCTTCATTTGATCTTGGTTCAAACTTTCCAATGTTGTCATTCTTGTTTTTCAGAATATAGCACTCGCAACCAAATATTTGGAAGTATGATATATTTGGCTTTCTTCCCTTATAAATCTCATAAGGTGTTTTATCCAACAATGGGCGCAAAAATATTTTGTTGTTGATGTAACTTGATGTGGCAACTGCTTCTGCCTAGAAATAAGCAGGAGTGCTACTTTCGATCATCATAATTCTTGCCATTTTCTATAAACTTCTGTTCTTCCTTTCAACCATACCATTTTACTGTGGTGTATAAGCAATTGAGAAATTGTGCTCAGTGTCATTTTCTCCACAATAATCAGCGAAGCTCTTGTTATCAAATTCTTCAACATGATCAGTCTTGATGGATGATATGCTATAACCTCTTTCGTTTCGTATCTTTCAAGCCAGCTTCACAAATTGATTGTAAGCTTTATCCTTGTGGGCTAGGAATACTACCCACGTATATCTAGAGTAGTCATCTACAATCACTAGACAGAATTTACTTCCATCGAAGCTACTGTTTCTGGGTGGTCTAAATAGATCCATATGAAGTAGCTATAGAACTTGGTTAATAACAACAGTATTTATGGACTTAAAAGAATTGCTAACTTGTTTACCAAGAGAACATGCATTGCAAATATCATTACTCTCATACTTCATCTTTGGAAGTCATTTTACTAGTTCTTTTGAAGCAAGTTTAGAAATGTGTTTCAAATTAACATAACCAAGTTTTTTATGAAATAAATATTGTTTTTCTTGTGATGATATTAAGTAATGAGCATGATCATGATCTAAGTCAAGAAGGTAAATATTTTCATACCTTTTACCAGTAAAGGTTTGCAAGGAATCTTTTCCATTACTTGTGCAAATGCCATCTTTGAAATTTATCTCATAGCCTTTGTCACTAAGTTGACTGATGCTGATAAGATTGTGTCTTAATCCTTTAACTAACACTACATCGTCAATAATCAGGTTTCCCACTTTGATAGTTCATTTACCAACTATCCTTCCTTTTTCTTTTCCTCCAAAAGAGACAGTTCCTCCATCGATCTGAGTTAATTTCATAAAACTCTTGGCATCACCAGTCATATGCCTTGAGCATCTGTTGTCCAAATACCATTTTCTGTTGGTCTTCTTTTCCTATAATCACAATAGAAACTCATCTTTTCTTTAGTACCCATACTTACTTAGGTCCTTCATTGTTAGTATACATATGACTCTAGTTTCTCCTTTTTGTCTTTTGGTTTTCACATTCAAAATG
Organism: Metrosideros polymorpha var. glaberrima; assembly: GCA_001662345.2. Lineage (NCBI taxonomy): Eukaryota > Viridiplantae > Streptophyta > Magnoliopsida > Myrtales > Myrtaceae > Metrosideros > Metrosideros polymorpha. The sequence continues at coordinate 20,610,023 of BCNH02000008.1, read as the reverse complement.
ACCACTGCTATTGTAACTAGAAGAGTCAAGGAATTTCTTGCCAATAGTTTTAACAAAATGATTATTGTAATCACTAAGAGGAATACGTAGTTTCATCTTAATCCTTTCTTTTGTTTTAGGAAAGGGATTGCTCTCAGGTTCATTTCCCTTACAACCTAATCCGGACTTCTTGTAATAAGGAATTTGAATTGAAAGAATATGCTTAAAAGTTTTTAAACCGAGAGAAAACTTTATGGTGATTTCCGAAATTTTTTTCTCTAAGCATTGAACTTTATTCTGATCTTCCTTTTCATTTGAAATGTGCTCATTCAACTTAGTGCGAAGTTCTTCAATATGCATTTTAAAGAAACATTTTCAGAAGTGAGATTTGAAACTTGTTTCTTCAAATTGGAAATTTTCTTTGAAGCATTTTTAAGTTTTTCAAAGACTTCCTTTGTAAAATCTTGCATTTCTTGATAAGAGAGCTCAATGGATTCTACCTATGTTTCCTCGTCAGAATCAATATCTGCCATAAAACATAGATTTGCTTGTTCTGCATTATCATACTACTCTCTGTGTCGCTCCAAGTCTCTGCCTTGAGTGCTTGCTTTCTCTTTTCAAATTTGCCTTTCTTTTTCTTCAATAGAGGACATTCTGGCTTGACATCTCCAGGCTTTCAGCATTCATAGCAGATGATTTCTTTAGATTTGGAATCATCCCTACTCTTGCTATGTTTATTTTCTTTTTGATACTTTGTGGATTTTCTTCCTTTTCGAAAATCACCTTTTCGCATCATATTCTTGAACCTTTTTGTTCACAGAGCCATTTCTTCATCATCTTCTTCTTTTAAAGATGGAGTGTCATCATCATTACATTGGTTTAAGGTAAAGGCAGTGATTTTCTTTCTTTTTGAATTCGAATCCTCATTTTGTAGTTCCGCTTCATAGGACATGAGTGTTCCTATGGGTTTATCCATACTTATAGCTTGGATTCTCATAATCTCATGAACAGAGGTTTTGACTTGGCTCCACTCTTTTAGAAGTGATCTCAGGAGTTTGTTCACCTTTTCAATATCAGTCAAGATCTTCCCTTAGTGGGCAAGACCATTGATGATTGTTGTGAATCTTGTGAAAATCTCGGTCACACTTTCATCATTTTTTATCTTGATCATTTCGTAGTTTCCCAAAATGAGATTTAACTTGTTTCCTTCACGCGGTCGGTTCCTTCAAATGCTACTTGACGTCGATCCCAGATTTCCTTAGCTATGGAACAAGAAGAAATTTCGTTATACTCTAAGGGAGATAAAGAACAATACATTAAATGAATTACTTTAGAATTTAAAACTCGTCTTCTGAAGGCTTCATCGTTTTGGTTTCCTCAAGCAACAGGAACATTCTGGTCTTCTTGTTCAACTACTTGAATGAGTGCTTACAATGGAATGGAATAGAAGGTCTATTTTCAATGATTTCCCATAGGTGCAAGTCAGTCGCTTCAATATAAATTTTAATGCAATTCTTCCAATAGCTGTAGTTTGAGCCATCAAAGTATGGCGGCTTGTTGAGAACATGTGAATCAGGAGCAAAGAAGCTATTAATGTTAGCCATAAAATATCTTTATGCTTAGAAGTAAGAGACACTTCAATAAACAAGCAACTGCACTCTAATACCAATTATTGGGGCTAACAATACAACCTAGAAGGGGGGTTGAAAAGGTTGAGCGATAATTTTTAAAACTTTTCACAGAATAATAAACAATCACTACTGATGATTCTAAATGTTCATGAACTAGTATGAGTGATGCTAATGATCTAAACTAAATGATAGTGCAGTATGTTCTCAAAAGGTTTGTTAGCTAGCAAATGTGATGCTGATACTCGAATGTTCAGAGAAGATATAGTATGAATGCAGTAAGTAAGAGTGCAAATCACACATGGATATATAGTGGTTTGGCTTAATAGGAAGCCTATGTCCACTCTCAGACTAATAGCCTTAATAGCAATTGGATTCACTAGTAAGTAGCACTGGTGATTACAACTGCTTCGTGACTATGATATCCCAAATTTCGACCAACGTACTAAGATTGAATTCGATGGATTGTAACCATGAATTCTAGTTCAATAAAGAGTATTGGACATTTCGTTATGGATATATCAAAATTTATCGGTAAACCATAAATTTTAGGATAAGTGATGGTAAGGCAAAAATTGAGAACCAAAGAGACGTTACGAACTTGGCATGAACCGACAGTGTAACATCATGATTTCTGGCTCACCAGTTTAAGGCGCAGGGAATAACATTTGGACATGTTACTCCATAACATTTGATGGACTTGAACCATGAATTATAGTCCGATGAAGAGTATTAGACCTTAAAGGATTAAGAGCCAAGTATTGGGTTGTGATATTCCGAATTTTGATCGTTTGGATTAATCAAAGAACGATTGTCGAAATTCAATTGGAAACAGGGATGATCGGATTTTTAGTTATTTGTGCAAAAATAAAAAAAAAAGAAAAGAAAAGAAGAAAAAGGGGAAAGAAAAGAGAGAAAAGGAAGAGGGTAGGGAAAACAGAAGGCGAGGCCGTCGCTCGCGGGTTTCGAACCGCGGACCTCCCCTGTCTCGTGCGCGTCTCGTGCGTCTGCCACTTGGCTAAAGCATGACTATTGGGATAACAACGCCAAAGGGTTCATTTAATGGAAATGGCGCGCGAGTAAGGGAGGAGGGGCAACCGAAGTCACCGCCTCCAAGTTTCGAACCCAGGATCAGACCGTTTGTTTCATTCCTGGATACCACTCGGCCGACGCGCGAACAGTGAGATTAAAGCGCCAAAATTTATATTTAAAGGAATTGGCGTACTAAGAATGTCGTCGTTTTAGCCCACAAAGACGACTTCAAATTTCTGCAGACAAACCCTAAATTTTCGCAGAAGAGTCAGTAAGTCGAAAATTATGGAACGAAGAGACGTTTTGGGCTAGGCACGAACCGACGGGCCTACTTATTATGATTTTCGGATTTCAAGAGGGCCCATAATGAAAAATGACCGTTTTACCCACGAAGCCCATTTTTGGCCCATTTTAAGAACCTATTGGGTTTTTAGCCCATTGGGCCCGTCAAATTCAAACTCGAGCCCATGTGAATAGTGTCAAGCCCACTTGAATAGTGCGGGCCGTGAATAGTGCCGAATGAATAGTGCCAAATTGGGAAAAGACCATTTTACCCCCGATGGCCCTTTTTGGCCCAAAATGAAGAACCCATTGGACTTAAGCCCCTTGGGCCCGTAAAAATTCAAGCCAAGCCCACGTGAATAGTACAAGGCCCATGTGAATAGTGCCGAGGGCAAAAATTACCATTTTCCCTTCTAGAAGCTTGGACTTTTTGGGCAAAAATTAATGGAGGAAAGACAAAAATAATTAAGGGCTTGATGTGGTCTTCTCTCTCTCCCTCTCTCTTGGCCGAATGCCCCCCCTTGCCTCTCCTTGTCCCTTTCTTTCTTGTCTAATTATTTGGCTTGATATTGTTCAATTATTTGGCTTGCAAGTTGTCTTAAATTCAAGAAGACAAGTTGCATTATTTGAGGGCAATAATGCAAAGCTAGACAAGCCAAGACAACTCTCTCTCCCTCTCATTTCCTCTCAAAATTCGGAGCTCTCTCTCTCCCCTCCATTTTCTCTACTTTTCCTTCTCGTTTTGGCTCCCAAATCTTACCGCCGAAACCCCCAAGCCATACCACACCTTTGCCAAGCTCAAGCCGCGCTCTTGGGGCCATTTGGGGTGCTGTTGCCATCATACATCGCCGTGTAGCCGCGTCATGCTGAATCGAGTCGAGCCGCCGTCAAGACCCATTTTCCGTCTACACGCCGTAGCAGAGCCACCACCATCCCCGTCTTCACGCCGTCGCTGCCATCATCGCCGTAGTCACCGTCGCCATTAAATGGTGAGTTAACTCCCTAATCGTTGATTAGGTTGTTAATTACGCTTAGGGTTAGTTTAGAGGGGTTAATAAGGGTTAGTTTGGTTAATTATGGTTAGTTAAGCTAACTAGGGTTAGTTGGGTTAACTATAGTTAGTTCGGTTAACTGTGGTTAGGTTAGTTAACCACGGTTAGGTTAATTAACCACGGTTAGATTAATTAACCATAGTTAGGTTAGTTAACCACGGTTGGGTTAATTAACCATGGTTAAGTTAATAGTTAGAATTTCATGCTGGACTTGTTTATGATGGAATTGGCCGTAGAAATAACATTCCATGTGCCCAAAAAGGTTTATTAGAAAATAATGCATTTTCGATGTGTTATTGGCGACTGATGCGGTGCTGTGCTTGAATACTGAATTTTATGTTACCGAATAATCTGCTAGGCTTGAAAAATGAAGCACACGAAGTTTGGCATGAAAAGCACGTCTGTGTGATCACGTGTGATTTTTCTTGTGAAAATGACAATATATTTTATGTGTGAGTCCGATCATGGCATGAGCATGGATTATAGTGGCATTATGAAATTGGTGTGCCTGTGTGCTCGTGTGATCACAAAAGTGTGCTGACCCTCAATGGTGATTGGGGATGATGCCCGGATGATTTGTGACCCGGATGCCCGGATGATTTGTGACCCGGATGCTTGAGAATGGTGACAATAATTAGAACACGTTAGGATGCATTATGTGCGAGAAATGAGGTTGTGTTCTGATTACATGCCTTGGCTGATGCATTGTTTTAGAATGCTATTATAACTGATAACATGCAGGGCGTGTACATGTACCAAGGCGAGGTAAGAACGCCTGTGATTTGTTGGTTGATCGGTGAGTGGGTTGCTCGAACCTGTTATAGGTTGCGTAGAGCGAGCGTTGCTCGCTATTGATCTGCCATCGACATTAAGTTGCATGTTTAGGGTTCACCCTAGGTGAATTGGTACCCTACGCGAGGCTTAGGCGGTTAACTTACTGAGATTTTATCTCACTCGTTGTTATTAACCGTTTTTCAGGACTTTAGGCTGGAAAGTCGTCGGGTGCAGTTGAAGGTGCCTTTGCGTAGAGGAGATAGGTTAACCCAAACCTCGATGTGAGGGTTTGTAATTATACACTTCCCGGGGTTAACCAGTTTATTAATAACATGTGTTTTGGTTTGGCTGTTTTCCTGCTATCCCTACTGTCGGGTGTTTGTTTTCGCTTCCGCATGCGTAAATCAAAAGATAAAATGAATGGGTCGACGACGCGTCCTGGGACGTCACATTTCTAATGACCCAAGAGAAGAGACACATCAGGATAGTTGCGTGCTCGAGGGCCGGGGCGTGATAGACAGACCTATTTTCTATTAAATTCGGTCATCAAGAGGCCATATAATAGGAAATGACCATTTTGCCCCCGAAAGCCCATTTTTTGCCCAAATGAAGAACCCATTGGATATCAAGTCCATTAGGCCCATTAAAATTCAAGTCCAAGCCACATGAATAGTGCAAGCCTGTATGAATAGTGTCGAGGGTAGAAATGACCATTTTGCCCCTTCTAAAAGAACTTGGACTTTAAGAGGTATTAATGGATATAAGACAAATTTTTTAAGAAGACAAGGATGTCTTCTCTTCCTCATTTCCCCTAAGTGGCCGACCCCCCTTCTTGCCTCTCTCTCTCTCTCTCTCTCTCTCTCTCTCTCTCTCTCTCTTTCCTTCATTTTCTTCATTTTCCTTCTTGTTTCATCACCTTGCCGCCCACTTTGTCACCACCGTTCGCCGCGCCGCGCCGTGCCGAGCTTAAGCCATGTCCTTGCCACCGTGGAACCATGCCGTCCACCACTATGTAGCCACACCTTCACCGCCCAAGCCGAGCCAAGCCACCGCCGCACTGAGCTGAGCCGCCGTCCATACCCATTTTTCGTCCACACGCCGTCGCCGAGCCGCCGCCGCCTTCATGCCGTCACCATCGTCATTGTTAAACAGTAAGTTAATTCCATAATCCTTGATTATGTTGTTAATTGCACTTAGGGTTAGATTAGTTAACTATGGTTAGATTAGTTAACTAGAGTTGGTTTAGTCAACTATGGTTTGTTTAGTTAACTATGGTTGAGTTAGTTAACCATGGTTGAGTTAGTTATTTAAATTGTACGCTTTAGTAGGTTTTAAGGTGAAGATTGCATTGGAAGGATAATTATTTCATGAACTATGGTTTTCTAGTCAAAATAATGTATTTTTGGCATATAAATGGAAATTAGTGTAGTGTTGTGCTTAGGTACTGAATTTTATGCATTACAATAATCTAGCAGGCTTAAAAAGTGAAGCACGTAAAGTTTGACATGAAAAGTATGTTTGTGTGACCACGTGTGGTTTATTTATTGCATTTTACATATTAAAATGGCAATAAGTTTGATGTATGAGCACGATCATGGCATGGGCACGATTTATGGTGTCATTGGTTAGAAAAATATGAAGAATTGAATTGGCATGCATGATTGAGGTGCTCGTGTGATCACAAAAGTGTACTGACCCTCAATGGTGATTAAGGACGATGCCCTGATTTAATCAAGAATTTTATCAAACTCTCGGGGGGGTCCTAATGACGGATCACGGTAGAGGCCGAACCGATTCTCCTTTATGGAATGCCGTCTACCTGCGAGGAAGGTCCAGGTGGGGCCGCACCTCGGTCTTCTAGGAGGAGATATTGCCATGCCTGATGGGGCGAGACGATGCCCGGTCATGCCGAATGACTAGTAACCTTCAAAAGGTGCAATGGCCCAGAAAGGTTGAGACCGCCACCCTTCGGGTCGTGCGGTGGCCGAAAGCGGTCATAATCACTAGGCATAAAATTGGAACACACTTAGATGCATTTCGCATGAGAATCGGTGATATGTGTTCTAATTACGTGCCTCAGCTGATATATTGTTTATAGAATGCTATAACTGACAACATGCAGGGAGTGTGCATGTGCCAAGGCAAGGTAAAGACGCCTGTGATTTGTTGGTTGATAGGTATTGAGTTGAGTTACTCGAACATGTTATAGATGGAATAGAGCGAGAGTTGCTCACTATTAATCTGCCATCGATGTTAAGCCGCATGTTTAGGGTATGCTTTAGGTGAATCAGCACCCTACACGAGGCTTAGATTGTTAACTTGCTGAGATTTTATCTCATTTGTTATTGTTAACCGCTTTTCAGACCTGTAGTATTGATATTTATCCAGTATAGTTCGGGGTTCCTACGAACTAGAGCCTCGACCTAAAGCCGTACCTGGTCCCAGGTGCTGACTACTGCTACAAGCTTCATATTACTACGATATGGGTTAACGAGGGTTTGAGGCATCTGATGCCACATCGTTTTAAGGCGTGGTTTGTACACCACGGTGTCGCCCTCTTTGGCCCATTGAGGGGTTTTGACAGGCCGGGTAGAGGTGGAGTGGGCGAAGGAGCTTGGGATCCTATGGACCTAGATGTTCCTGACAGTGCTGTGGAAGATCCGAAGATCAATCCGGATGAAGAGAGTGATCCTGAGCCTCCTCCCGAGTACTACCTCTAGCTCAAGCTTAGAGAGCCAACTTTTGACGTAACCCCATAATATAGTGAAGATAAGTTAACCCGACCCCGGTATCTTTTTTATGGTCGCTACAGGAAGTCGCCGCAGTAAGGGCTTGTACATATACACTTCCTAGGGTTAACATGTATATTAATAAAGCTTGTTTTGGTAATGATGTTTATTCTGCTATTTTTCCTACTATCCTTGTCATAATGTTTGTTTGGGCAAATATATATCATTTTCGCTTGCGTTAATTAAAAGATAAAATGAACGGGTCAACGACGTGTCCTGGGACGTTGCATTTTTATTGACCCAAGAGAAGAGATATATTAGGATGGTCGTGCGCTCGAGAGTCGAGGCGTGATAGTGACGTTCCTCAATAAGATAGATAATACTATCAGGACACGTACACTAGTCTTACACTTATCTCACTAACACTGATGCTAATATAGTGGATCAGACAACAAACAAACAATGAGCAGTGATGCTAGCTAGCATTGGCGAGTGAAGGCTTTGAAGGGTAGAACGAAGGATTTGAGTGAAAGGTTCTCAGAAGGTTGAAATCTCTAGTATATTCTCTGAATATATCGCTTTTCTCTTGATAACACTTACGCTCAAGACTCAAGCTACTCTTCTCCTTATATAGACCTCCAGCTTGTATCATAGCCACTGTAGCATCAACGATGCAAATTTGGCCAAGGACAGAAAGGACACCAACTCTGCAATCTATACATAAGGACGCCTGTACCATTGCTCGTACACAAGGACACCAGGCGGTCAATACAAATATTCTTACCCCTAAGGATACCGTTGCCATGATTGTCCTTTGTCCTTTATAATATGCCAGCTACTAATGTCACTACTTTGTCGTTGTCTAAGGAATCCAACGGTTAATTGCTGTAGTTTGAACCATTAACAGCTGTGATTACCAGTACAATACCCACCATCATCATACCAACTTTGTCACTCTCTGCACAACAGTCTTGTGCTTACCCCGAGTAACTTGGTGGACAATTGTCAGTGAAGATATTTGCCCAACGAACTATTAAATGGTGGTTCTAATTTTAATACCTTTCATCAGTACCAAAGATACTTACGAACACTATCTCTGACTGGTCCTGCGTAGCTACCATGATATCCCCTCATGACATTTGTTCACCTTCTTGTCTTCGATTAGGTTCTTATCTTTGCTGACGGTATAAGTTCAGTGATGATTGCACTCTCATCAGTACCAAAGATACTCATGAACACTATCTTGATTGGTCTTTTCAAGCTACCATGATATCCCCTTATGGTACTTGTTCACTTTTATGTCACAGAACAGGTTCTTTTTACTAATGTAATATGATCATTGGTGATTATATTATTTCACCGTTTGCACTTGTCATGGTAAACATTAAAATTCGAGATGGTTTTGTGATCATCAAAATATCTTAAAGATGTTTTCCAATAGTACAAAAATGTATCAAAATCTTCGCAAGCATTATTGGTGGAATGGTATAAAGGTTGATATCACCAAACATGTCTCAAGATGTTTGACATGTCAACAAGTGAAAGATGAGCATCATAAGCTAGGTGGAATGTTGAAACCGTTAGAGATACCTGAATGGAAGTGGGAGAACGTGACAATGGATTTTGTCCAAGGATTGCCAAGGACGCCGAAGAGTCATGATTCTATTTGGGTGATAGTAGATTGTTTGACTAAGTCTGCCCACTTTTTGGCGGTACAAGTAGATTATACATTTGAGAAGTATGCGAAATTGTATGTCCAACAAATAGTTCGATTGCACGGAGTGCCAGTGACCGTCACATCGGATCGAAACCCAATATTCACTACGAATTTTTGGCAGAGTCTCCAAGTTGCATTGGGAACAAAGCTTCAATATAGTATAGCTTTTCATCCCCAAACTGATGGCCAATCAAGAAGAACTATATAGACATTTGAGGATATGTTGCGAGCATGCGTGATCGATTTCAGGGGAAGTTGGGACAATCACTTGCACTTAGTGGAGTTCGCGTACAATAATAGTTTTCAGCAAAGTATTTGCATGGCACCTTTTGAAGCTTTATATGGAAGAGCATGTAGAACTCATGTCTGCTAGAACAAAGTGGGAGAAAAAAAAACTTACGGGACCGGAGTTAGCACGGATTACTTCAGATGTAGGGAAGGTAATTCGAGATTGACTTAAGACCACACAAAGTCGACAAAAGAGTTATGCAGACAAACATCGAAGACCATTGGAGTTTAACGTTGGAGACCATGTATTCCTGAAGGTATCACCGATGAAGGGTGCATCGCGATTTGGAAAGAAAGGGAAGTTAAGTCCAAGGTTTATAGGACCTTTTGAAATTCCTTAGAAGATTAGTGACTTGGCTTATCGATTAACATTGCTGCCAAAACTTTCCAATGTCCACGACATCTTTCATGTGTCCATGCTGAGAAAATATGAACCTGACCCTACACATGTGTTGGGTTTCGAGACGATCAAGGTAGACAAGAGGATAACTTATGTTGAGAAGCCAGTGCAAATCTTGGATTGAAGAGAACAAGTCCTTAGGAACAAGATGATCCCCTCAGTCAAGGTTTTATGACAATATCACGACCTAGAAGAGGCGACGTGGGAAAGAGAAGATGACATGAGGATCAAGTATCCGCAATTATTTGAATGATCAGGTAATTTAAAATTTCGAGGACGAAATTTCTTAATGGGGAAGAGTTGTAACATCCGAAAAGTTTCTGCATTTATTTTTAATGTGTAGGAATTCGTAGTCGAAAAATGTAATGAGTGAAAAGTTCCAGTTGGATGATTTACATGGAAATCACGAAGGTTGAATTGTATTTTACATATACGCAGCTTTCACAAATGATTTCGTTAGAATTGAATTATTGAACATTTACTCCGGATTGATTTTCTAGAGTGACAATGAGGCACGTAACGCCACATAGATTATTAACGAAGGCCGATACACTTCGAGTTTACGTATCAAATAAATGTCGAGTTTGAATTTTCCCGATTTGAATACTCCCGCGTGCTCAGTAAGTTTTGCAGAACGTTTTGACATGTTTAAAATATTTTTTGGATTCATCGATATTTAGAACGAACACCAATTTCCTCATTTACGTACTAATTCATTTATATTTTAACAATTTATCAAGTATTTTATTTTGAGAATTAATCTTTGAATTCTTCTTAATCGGGCACACACATCTTTTAATCCCTACCAAAATTCTCCAAAACCCATGCTTCTAGTTTAAGACATTGAGCTTGGAACCATGACCTCATGCGTGGCATCACCAATTTTCACTGAAGTTAATTAATGCATTGAAAGTTCATGTATCCATTTGGCCAAAGGAAGAGAGACTCCTCTCAATTTAACCTTGCTTCCTTGAATGCACATTGGTGAGTCACATTTTTACTTGGTCGATAGAGCCTCTCTTCCTCTCCAAGCCTTTAGCTTCTGTTAACTACTCATTTAGGAGCCACTTGAAGAGCTTTTATTGGAACACAAGCCCCCCTCTCACTCTTAGACTTAATGATTGTAACCTAAGGGCAATTATTACCTTCACCATAATTACTCACTCTCACTCGTTAACCTTGTCTTGGCCGAATATATGTCTTGGGGAAGAGCTCTAAGATATAGAAGTCCCCACACCATTAACATCATCAAACTTCCACCTTTCTCTAGCTTTTGTTTCCAATTCACGCGAGTAAAATACGAAGGCCCACACTCACGTTATTAAAGTTTCGATCTTAATTTTCTCGGGTCTGGACGAGGAAGTTAAAGCTTTGATTTTTTTTTGCTCAAGTCATCTTTGAGGTATTGAAAACTCTAAGTACTGATTTGGGATAATCTACTTAGTACTCATGACTTGATTGGTTAATGTTTATTAGTTGATGAAATTTTGATGTTATGTGTGATAGGCTTTCAAGAATGGCTTACTGAGTTATTGTGATTGCTTGATGAGTGTTGAGTATTTGGTTATATGTAAATGAAATTCTATGAATTTTTTGTAGAAGTTTTATGGTAGAGTGAGGAATGGTGAAGTTATTGATTTGGAAATGTGGAAAAACTGATTAAAGAAGCCCTTCTGAAAGCTTCGATTTTTAAAAGAATGAAGTTATCGATTTATAAATAATAATAATAAATATAGAAAAAAACTTGGTTTATTTTGTTGGTTCTGGTAATAATTTCAATTTATCCGTCTATTTATTAATTGTTGCATAATGGCAGCAAGATGGAAAAATAAGTTATTTCTATTTGTGTAAGTGGCACATGAAAAGTCACGATGATTACGCTTTGATGATGATTTGAGTAAAATGATGTGTACACCTAATGTAGACGATGAGCATTTTTATGTGCACTAATGTTGTGTGATAAAATGAGATGAATGTTGTGAAAGTGTTCCGTCGTCTACGTGAGGGTGGCGATGATGCCCTGCGAATCGGGATGCCCAGGAAGTGTTCAAGAGGAGAAGTAAAGATGATAATGCATGTCGATAAGCCACTAGTGATATTGGTGCATTTCGAGATAACATTACCCTCCACATGCATTTAGTAAATAATCATATGCTATGTTACTATTGATTTGCCATCAAAAAAATAATAATAATAATTCATGTACACGTCATCTATGATATTTTACATTGCATTGAATTTACGTTGTTTTGTACCAAGTTGAGTGGTAAGGTGATTTCCTATCTTAGAATTAGAGATTCCATTTACTAGGCCTCGGCTCATTCCTTTATTTTTCAAATTTGTAGGAGGACTCTTCCGCCACCACTACTTTTTGGAGCACCCTTGCACCTTGAATATGCTTATGAAGATGTGTATATGCCTGGATTAGAAGTAGTTTATACCAAGTGTACTTCTACCGTGTGGGTTCACATGGGATTGCCTGAGTGGACCCCTCACCAATTTGTGGTGTGGTACTGGAATATCGAGGGAGAGTTAGTGGGACCGCTTAGAGACTTCGATGGTCCCTCGGGCTTTAACGATGATGGTTTGCCAATAGGCAAAGTAGTTGACCCATAGCCGATAGTGCAGCTTTTGTACAGGCAATCTTTTGAGGGTGCGATGGAGTAGTTATGGTGATAGACAACCTTAACCCCTTCCTAGTTTTTTTTTGTATGATGTATGATAAGGGATGGATACCGATGCATGCTTAGTAGTGATAATATTGCATTTATGGTGTTATGTGTAATATAAAATATATGAAATTTTCAAATATGATGTTATGTATGTTATGCCCCCGCATGCAAATAAAGTAAAGAAAGTATAACGTGTAGAACGTGATGTTCTGGGGCATCACAATATGAGACTTGGACACATGAGTGAAAGGGAGATGATTGTTCTGAGTCAGAGGGGTCTACTAGGAGGTTATCAAATTGGGAAGTTGAACTTCCGTGAATACTACGACATAGGTAGTCAGCAGAGAGTGAAGTTCAATACGGCAATTCACCGAACTTCAGATATTGTAGGCTACGTACACTCAGACTTATGGGAACCTTCTCTAGTTCCGTCCAAGGGTGGTGCCACGTACATATTGTCTTTTGTTGATGACATTTCGAGAAAAGTCTGGATTTTTCTTCTTAAGCACAAGAGTGAGGTGTTTGGTTGGTTCAAGTCATGGAAGGCCATGATCGAAAAGTAGATAGGAAGAAAGATCATGTACCTAAATACTGATAAAGGGTAGAATTCTGTTATGATGAGCTTAGTCAGTTTTGCGCAGAGGAAGGCATAGTGAAACACCGCACTGTTGTCGATTCACCACAACTGAACGGAGTTGCAGAACTGATGAACAGAAATATATTGGAGAGAGCTCACTCTTTACTCTCTAATGCTGGATTAGATGAAGATTTCTGGGCTGAAGTAGGAAAGACCGCTTGTTGGTTAGTGAATATATCACCATCACCAACAATTGATTGGAAAACTCCTGAGGAAACGTAGTCAAGTAAGGTTGCTGATTACACTAAACTGAAAGTGTTTGGTTGCCCTGCTTATGCTCGCATGAGTGATGGCACACTGGAGTCGGGGGCAAGGAAGTGCATATTCCTTGGCTATGCACATGGGGTGAAAGGATACAGGTTATGGTGCACTACGAAAGATTTGCCCGATTTTATGTTCAGCAGAAATGTTACCTTCGACAAATATGCTTTGTTTCAGAAGAGGAGTGATGGATCAATTGGGGAGATAGATATGGACAGTGTTTAGAAAGAGGTGGAGCTTTAGGTAGAGTCTAGAGATGTTCAGAGTGTAGTAGATGTGACAGCGTCTGCAGAGTCGCTAGATTCCATTATAGCTTATAGTTGTTCCGAGGTCACAGTTGATGAAGCTTTGAGGTGGTCAGTGGAGGTGGATCAGATAGAGTGACATTTATATGCAAATATTGAAATAGATAACTTGGGTGCAGTAGAGATAGTTTCGGGTATAGAGATGCAGAGAGAGACTATGGGAATATTGCAAGTGACTTGGAGGAGTTACGTCGGGAAAGCGTTAAAGAGCTTCAACATGTAATTGAGAAATTCTATAAGTACTCTACTTGCTACACATCATAAATTGTTTGGGCTGTCACTGTGTTCTTGGATGGAGGTGGAGTAATTATCCCATGCTTTACATGCTAGTACTTTTGGTTGCTTGAGTTATGCCATGGATAGTATTAGGCCTTGATCTATCACATGCATTTAGAAAAATATATACAATTAATCCGGTATATATTATGATGTTGTGGAGTGGATCCTCCTAAATTTATTGGGAACGACAAACGTTGGGGTATGTTTTAGAGGATGTAGTTCAGGTAGTGTGGCAATAACTGGGTTTGTGAACCCGGGTCATGCAAGGAACCTGAAAGATGGTCGATTACTGAGCAGTTATGCCTTTACTTCCATTAGTTGTGCTATGAGTTGGAAGGCGTCGTTGGGAGACACTATGGTTTCGTCGACGCTTCAGACTGTAAACATAGAAACAACGAAAGAAGCTGAAGAGGCGGTGTGGTCTAATGACTTGATTAGTGATGTTGGCGTTAGACATCTGGTTAATGTAATGTTCAGTAAAAGTCAGAGCTATCATTGGAGAATCGATCAAAATTTCTGCGTCTGAATTAGCATGTCGGAGAAGGATGTGACTGAGAAGAAGTTTCTTATGGCAAATAAATTTACGGACATGTGGACCGACTTAATTCCTCTAGACAAGTTCAAGCTTTGCTTGAGCTTGATAAAACGTTTGTGATGAGTGATCACCCATTAGGGCGTTGAGAGATTAGCATGGATGATGAGCACTATTGACTTGGCTATAAACATTGAGTCAAGGTTGAGAATTGTTAAATTATATCTCGAGTTTGAATTGTTACGAAATCTGATCCGGTTAAAGGATATAGATTGGTTTTATTAAATCAATAGGAAAGAAATCCAAAGAATTCTAATTGGATTAGAATTGCTTTTGAAGGGCATATATATCTATATGCTGGGGATTTGTTTATGTTTTAAAGAAAAAGGGAAAAGGAAAGAGTAATATCTAGCTTTGACCAGTTGACCACGATTTGAACGTTTTCACCAAATGCGCATAGTGCATGTCTCCTAATGTATTTTGTATTTGGCCGCATATATCTTTCCTTTACTGAAGCTGCGCACAAAAGAAGAAACGTGGACTTCCTGGGTTCTCTCTCAGTGGCCGAATAGGACCCGCACAAGAAAAGAGTCGTCGTACGAAGAAAAAAGAAAAAGAACTTGAAGGGCATTCTTGTTTTACCCGTACGTAGAGCAAATAGGAAAAATATCAGATTTTCTCTCTGTGAGTTTTCTGAGGAAGTTCTCTGTGATGGATTGTAAGATATTACTTGTGGGTTTGCTTTGGGCTTAATTTTAGGTATGGAAAACACTTGAGCATATAAGCAATTATAACTCTGTAATTCTCCGATTTAATAGTGGATTATTTGCTGCTAACTCTCTTCATGGATGTAGGTATCGACATTTGGACCACACCACGTAAATCTCTGGTGTCTATTATCGTTCTTCGTTTATTTCTCTAGTGATTTCGCATTGACTTAGACTGCGTATGACAACATTTCTGTTTCACAATTTCTGTTCTATAAATCTTTTGGGAACAGGTTTGAAACAGAAATCCATTTGGTAACGCAATTTCATTTTTCTATTTCTAAAACAAATTTTTATTCCATAAATCATTCTGAAATAGAAACTAGAAATTAAAACTTTCAACTTCTTGATTTTTAAAACAGAAATTAGAAATTTTCTCTCTCCTCTTTCTCTTCATGACTCACTCTCCTCTCTCTCCCGAC
Source organism: Metrosideros polymorpha var. glaberrima (assembly GCA_001662345.2). Classification (NCBI taxonomy): domain Eukaryota; kingdom Viridiplantae; phylum Streptophyta; class Magnoliopsida; order Myrtales; family Myrtaceae; genus Metrosideros; species Metrosideros polymorpha. Next base: position 20,594,267 of record BCNH02000008.1, on the reverse strand, counting down.
TTCCCCCCGCCACCGCTGCTTGACACTGTTTGTTGTCAGCCATCCACCGCCAGCCTACCGCCTGCTGCCTTCCAACCGCCACCGATCGCCATCCGCCACCCATCGCTGTCGCCCTCACCGCCCGCCACCCCTCGCCACCCGCCCACTCAGCACTGCCTGCCCACCGTCGCCATCCACCACCTGCCACTAGTAGTTGATCGTCGCCGACTACTGCTTGCCACCCACCTTCTACTGCTCATCACCCGTCAATCAACGCCATTCGCCGCCTCGCCAGTCGCCACCGCCCACACAACTCGCCTTCCGCCACCAATCGCCGCCATCGTTCACCGATTGCCACCTCTAATCATCATCTACCTCCCATCGGGCGTCGATCGCCGCCATGTAGCGCTGTCATGGAAATATAAATTTTATGCTATTATCAAACAAATTTCTGTTTTAGAAATAAAAATTTTGTGTCGTTATCAAATGCATTTCTCTGCTTAGAAATTGATTTCTAAAGCATAAATTTTGTCATGCGCGCCCTTAATTGCAAGATCCATTAGCATTTCTGCGTTATGTTTCAACACAAAGTCTGATTATGGCTATAACTTGCTTCAATGGATCCAAAATGAAGATTTCATAAAACCCATTGATACGCAAGGATAATGGCCGATTTCAATGTTGTTCATCAACGTATCAATGGGAGGCTCTTTTGAGCAATTTCCTTTGATATTATAAGGTAGTTATTTGTTGGTCTAATCTAGAGCTCGAATTCTAGAGGACAACCCATAAGGCTGAAGAGTGCAAATTTTCATGTCCTTTATTGCATTTTTGAGTTCTTAAGTCTTTATTATGCTTTCTAGTTCTCATGTTATTTAATATTTGAAGAGTTCCTATGTCTTTAATGTTCAGGTATTCCTCATGCATCTTTAAGGTGTGTATATTTTTTATATCCTAGTCTCTCTATAAATAGAGAAGTTTTCTCCATTGTAATGCAAACTTGTTAAATGACAAGAATTCCTCTTAGTGAGTTGAGTTAATCCGATTCTTTATCCAATTCGTTGGTGATGAATCAAACCCAATTTCTTTATCCTTGGAGAGTGGATTACTCCTTAGTGGTGAGCCAAAAACCATTTAGCCTAATGTTGGTGGATTTTTCCTTTAGATCTTTGGTGATGAGCTTCTATCCTAATCCCGATCATTATCCTTGGTTGGTGGCGCATCCTTTATACCTTTGTGGTGATTGTATCTATCCTGCATTTTCCTACATCCATCGATGCCATTCTTTATCCTTCGACCTGTACACTTCTTCATTCTGAACCTCTAAACACACTTGTCCAAACACTTAACCTAGAAAATCCCCGATTCCATTTCGCATACACTCTTACCTTAACCCTATTTCTGGAATCACTCACCCATGCACGCATCACTTACCATAATCATTATGAGAGAAACCTCGTCCATATCTACAGCAAAGAGAGGAATATCGGTACTTTAGTAGCTTCGAGCAGAGAGACCATTCTCTCTTGCCAAAAACAATGTAAAAGAGCGAATGATGTTGTATTCCTTCGCTAATTAGTGTCCTTCATTGAGATTTGAGATTACAAATCTTGCACTCATCTCCGCCATCTTTTTAGGGCAAGATCTTACAACTTTAAACTTATTGTCATCCTTTCATCGACTTTTTCAACTTTGAGGAATGACTAACATCATGGATCCGAGGAGTAATTACTCCTAATCTTTTCGAGGTTCTTGTCCTCATCTAACGATCTAATAAAGTCTTGTGCCACTCAAAGTTGTATCGTTGTCTATTTATCAAAAACATAATATTTTGGAAACAGATCGCAGTATGCAAATCAATGCTTAAACCAAGATGGAAGATGTTAGAAAAATCTCAATGAAGAAATCGACTTACCTTTTGATGCACAATGAGAGAATTACTCAGGAATATAGATTGTATCACCAGTGCGTAATTGACGAATCTACAACTCCACAAAGGTCCGAATATAATCATAAGGAAAATATTCTTGTTCCAAAACGTGAATGCCGATTGTCTTCTCCAAGTAACAATGGTAACCTTATTGTACTTGACTACTGAAGAGGAGAACGTATGTTTCTTATTTCATATTTCTTCTCACTTCGAAAGTTATTCTAACTTCCCTTATTTGTAAGGAGTCTCTCAAACGGTGCATCTTCAAAAGCACCCTTTCTATGACAAAAAAAAAAAGCACCCTTTCAAACACACCCCATCATCGGCAATAACACACCCCATCATGAGCGAACTACCAAAATATAACAAAAGATGTATCTTAGCTCAGCTTCAAAGTTTGCATAATTCCCTCGTCCACCTTATCTATTTTGGGAAGCTCGTAGTTGAAATCGAGAGAATGGTGCAGGGGCATAAATCGTTTGTGTTACACTACTTGGAATAATAGGTATTATTATAATAAAATCTAAAAATAATGTTATCTTTTGAGCCTACATTAATCGGGTTACAACCCAGAGAAATTTGCATGAAAATATATTACTTTGTGTTATATTTCGGTGGTTCACCGACAAAGTGGTGTGTTCACCCATGATGGGGTGTGTAAGAGAGGTACCCTTTGAGAGGTGGAAGCGATTATCTTTAGATAACTATCACCATCTCATAAAAAGGGATAAAATACAGAAAAGAAGGTATGCAAGTTCCACGAGTATTCTCCTCTATGAAAGAAAAACACACGAAAATGATATCATCGTTACTTTGAGAAGATAATCGACATTTACGTTGTGGATCAAGAATATTTTCCTAGTAATTATATTCGAACCTTTGTGGAGTTGAAGATTCATCGATTACGCGCTAGTAATTTAATCGATATTCCTGGGTAAATATCTCGTCATTCATCAAGAGGTGAGTCGATTCAATCCGTGAGATTTTTCCAACATTAGTATCAAATGCTTGCTTAGGTCTCTGCCTTGTTTTCCCGTCGAGTTTTGGCTTATTGCTTCTGCATATTGAATACGCTGATATTGTATATGAATGGTTAAAAACGAATTGAGCACGGAAAAGCCGTCTAGAGGATGAAGACGACCATACTGTTAGCCTATTTTCTCACAATTTTGTCCGATGAAAACTGGTTTTGAACATATAAACAGATTTCATCTCAGCGAGACAAGCATTTTGATGGCTGGTACGCCACCAAGGGACGCTGCACGCGCAACCAAAAGGCCACCGATCGCCGAAGACGCAAGACCACGCACTAGGATTGCCCAGCGCATGAGCACCACACGCGTCGCTTCGCATGTGACGCTTCGAGCGCGTGCACGCATGCTCGGCACGCACCTGCGAGCGTGTTTTTTACACTTCTGTCCCTTGACCCGTGCTGAATTTTCGTTTTTGCCCTGGCCGCATGATTTTCCTGTTCTGCCCTTGGCTGTTCAGTTTATTAACGATTCTGCCCCTTGTTGTTATTTTACGGTTCTGCCCATTCAGTTAATTCACGTTTTTGCCACCGGTGACTATGTTAATTTACAATAATGCCCTTGGTATTGTGGATTTCCTATTTTACCCTTGCATGTCTTAATTTATGTTTGTGCCCCTAGAGCGTAAATTTCCTTTTTTGACCTTACATGCAATTTTAGTGCTGAGCAAACTTGAACAATGGCAAGAGATTATTTTGTATTCCGCATTTGATTATCATTGATGCATGAATTATTAGTACATTAATTTATATCATGCAATGCATATATGATTACTATAGAACGTGAGCATTACATGATATTTTTAATTAATTATCTTTTCTAGTGGGAGTTCATAAGTTGGAAGAATTTGATGGAATCCTCACCAATAACTTAAATTTTGCGCAAATTAAACAAGATTTATGATAATGAGACAATCATACATAGAAGCTAGTTGGAAACATAGTGAACTTTCGTTGCAATGTCTTTTGTCGAATTATCATTGATTTAGTTTGTTTTTGCTGCAAAATATGTGTGTTAATGTGAAATATGTGCTAGTATTAATTATGCATTAATATGACAATGTAGAGTTGTCATTGATTATAGCTTCGGCATCTAAAACCATTGTGGCTGACCTCAACAAGGGTGAGAAACTGAACAATGACAATTATGATATTTGGCCTCAAAAGGTTCAATATATCCTTGAAGAACAATAGGTCTTGGAGACCATCAACCACACCATGGTTGAACCTGAGCACAAAACTTCTGCTCAACACAGAAGAGATCAAAAAGCTTATCAAGCTTGCAAAAAGAAAAATAGCATTGCTCACATTACATTATTGAGTTGTATGCAGGATGATCTCATGTGTGAGTTTGAAGGTTTTAATAACGCTGCAAATATGTGCGCTGCCTTGGAAGATAAGAGTAGGGGTACATCTGTCGCTAAATTGAGGAGGCTCACTGTCACACCCCGTCCCTCGAGCATGCGACAACTCTCATGTCACTTAGGTCATTTTGATGCGACGTCCTAGGATGCATCGTCGACCCATTCTTTTTATCTTTTGATTAAACGCAAACGAAAGCAAATCATAACCACTCATTCAAACACAAAATAGGGATAGTAAGAAAACAAAACAACAATTATTATCAAAAGCGCTACTTTATTTATTTACTAGCCAACCTTAGGAAGTTTACATGTACATATCCTTTACAACGGGCTACTTCCTACCAAGACTAACAAAAAGATATTGGAGTCAGGTTGACTTAAACTTCTCTACACGATGGCTATCCAAAAAGGTCTGCACTCTATGCCCTTAACAAAAGTAATAATCGGAAGGAGTCTCGGGGTCGGTCTCGCCATCCGAATCTATCTCTAGATCCTCAACGGCACCATCGGGGGTGTTGATATCCATCGGGTCCCAAACCTCTTCGCCTAGACCCCCGCCAGACGGTCCATCAAAACCCCTCAGTGAACCAAAATGGTCATCTCCATGCTAGACAAACCACGCCTTAAAGCGATGGGGTCTACCCAAACAATAGTCTCGTAACGCTTGAACACATGATCTGAATCAGGATTCGGGTGCAGTGTTATCTCAAGGGTCTGGTCCATTGGGACCCCGAACCGCACATGTCTACTTTCCATTCTATGGTCTTGAAAAGCGATTAACAACAACAAGTGAAATAAATCTCAATAAGTTAACAACCTAAGCCTCGTTTAGGATGTCGATTCGCCCCAAGTGCGACCTAAACATGCAGTTTATTATCGATGGCAAATCAATAGCGAGCAACTCTCGCTTTGCTTTAACTATAACATGATCAGGCAACTCGACTGATCATCGATCAACAAACTATAGCATAAAACAAAGACTTCCTTACCTCGCCTTGGCACATGCCTTGCATAATATCAATTATCGAATGCATCATGCATGGTTAATAATTAGAACACATTACACAATTTCTCATGTGCAATGCATCTAAACGTGTTCCAATTATTACAATCGCTCTCAGCCACGGCACAACCCCGAAGGTTGGCGATCTTCCGGCATGACCGGGCATCATCCCACCCCATCGGGCATGGCAATATCTAGAACCCCTTCCCAAACGGCATTCCATAAGGAGCATCAATCCAGCCTCTACAGTGACTTGGCATCCGAACCCCCGCCGGGCATTCGATAAAATCAGGCATCGTTTCCAAAAACCTTTAGGGCTCAGTTCCCTTCTTGTGATCACACGAGCACACTAATCATGCATGCCAATTTCATTTCTTCTCATTTAGCCAATGTAGACATGATTAGAGCTCAAACGTCAAACTTATTGCAACTTTCACACGTAGTAAAATAATCACACATGATCACACAGACATGCTTATCTCGTCAAACTTTGCGTACTCCATTTTTCAAGCATCCTTACTTATTTCAACATATAAAATATGGCACCTAAACATAATGCCTCGTGAATTACCAATTATATGTCAATAAATGCCTTCCTTTAAAATAGAAATCAATAGTTCAAATAGGAGAATCATTTTTCCATGGCAATACATGCTTCAAACAACACAAATATGTATAAAATTGTCACATATCTCAAGCACAAATCACATTAAATCACAACTTCTCACCTTCCCTACGATAACTTATCACCCTACTAATGATAGCTTATCGACAATTCCTTGATAGCTTATCACAAATTTGGCGATAGCTTATTATCCATTTTTTGATAACTTATCACCTAATTACCGATAGCTTATCACCCCTTTGTGATAACTTCTCACTCAATTACCGATAGCTTATCACCCCTTTGGTGATAGCTTATCATTCTTTCCTTAATAAGTTATCACTTTCTTGATAACCTATCACCATCACTTATTACTTCTTATAATAGCCTATCATTTCTACTTTCACTTATCACGATAGCTTATCCATTAATCTACCATTAATTAGCTCTAATCATAACAAATCTTAATTTGATCTAACCCTAAACGTAATTGACAACTTAATCAAATATTAGGAAATTAACTCACTAGCTTAACAGCGGTAGCGACGGCGGTGGCGAACGGCGAGGGCAGTGTAGCCTGGTGACAACAGTGGCAAGGACATGGCTTGGCGCGGTGGCAAGGGCACAGTGGTGACGGTGACACAACGGTGGAGAACGGCGAAGAGGAAGAGGAAGAGAGGAAAATGAAAGAGAGAGGGGCGATGGAGAGAAGGGGGCCAAATGTGAAAGGAGAGAGAGGGGGAAGACTTCTTCACCAAGTTTTACAAATATCTCTAATATTATTTTGTCTTCTTTCTCACAAATCTCTCTTAAAGATAGGGTTTCTAGAAGGGGCAATTTGATAATTTCATTCTTGACACTATTCAAATGGGCTTGGGCTTGGGCTTGGGTTTGGGCTTGATGGGCTAAGTTATGAAAATTGGCCTAAGATGGGCCTATGAACGCAAAATTGTAATTTCCTCCTATTGGGCCATTGTGGCCGAATTTTAAGGAAAGCGAGGCCCATTGGGCCTTGCCAAACCCATGAGCTCTCTTTGGCTCTCAATTTTCGACCTACCTTCACTTATTCAAAGATTTAGGATTTACCGATAAACTTTGGGATTCGATGAAGTAATGTCCAATAGTTGTCTCTCAATCCTTTAAAATCCAATACTTTTAGTCGGATTAGAATTCATGGTTAAAATCCATCGAATTCGATTTTAGTACATTGGTCGAAAATTAGGGATATCACCCTCATTATCAAGTTTGACACTTTTCGAAAGCACCAAAATCAAACTATGAGGCAGCATCTTCGGGAGATGTCAAACATGATATGAGAGTTTAAGATGGCAGGTCATACCCTAACTGATGTGTTCAGGTTGTTATCATATCTCTTCTTGAAAGTTTGGAGCACATGAAAATCAACATGACACATAATGAGAATATCGTAACTTTTGATGAAATAGCGTGTCATTTGGAGTTAGAGGATGAGCATCTAGAGGTTGCAAGATCCTTTACACATGCTTGTGTTGCTGAAACTAGCTCGCACAAAGCTTCGAGTTTTAAGCGCAAGAAGGACTATAAGTTCAACAATAAAGGGAAGGAGACTAGTCAGGCACCTAAGAAAGCCAAAACCCTCCGACGCAAGAAACGTGGTAGGCAGAAGGACAAAACCAAGATGAAATGCTATAATTGTGACAAGCTGGGTCATTTCGCTCGTGAATGCACTAAGCCGAAAAAGGTACCAAATTACTCCATTACTTTGAGTAATGCTTTTATTTCTAGTACTGTGATACTTACTGCATCTCATCCTGCACGTCCCGACCCTTGAGCGCGCAACGATCCCTGTCACTTCTCTTGGGTCATTACAAAAGCGACGTCCCAAGTCGCGTCGTTGACCCATTTTTTTTATCTTTTGATTAACGCAAGCGGAAATGATTAACGAACACCCGAACAATCACAATAACATGAATAGTAGGAAAAACAACAGAACTAACATCATTAGCAAAACACACACTTTATTTATGTACTTGTTAACCCTAGGAAGATTCTATGTACAAGCCCTCGCTTTTAGACTACTTCCTACAAAGACCAACAAAAAGATAACAGGGTCGAGATTAACTTATCTTCGCTACTACGGGGTTACACCAAAAAGGTCGATCCTCTAAGTCCGAACTAGAGGTAGTACTCAGGAGGAGGCTCGAGATCACTCTCTACATCAGGGTCAAACTCCGGATCTTCAACAATGCCATCAAGATACTATATGTCCATAGGATCCCAAGCTTCTTCGCTCAGACCTCCACCTCCGCCCGGTCCATCAAAGCCCCTCAAAGGACCAAAGAGGGCATCACCGTGGCGAATGAACCAGGCCTTAAAACGGTGAGGTATCAGCTGTCTTAACCCTTCGTTGACCCAAACTGTCGTAACGTGAAGCTCATAATTATAGTCTACACCAAGGACTAAGTATGGCGTTATCACGAGGCTCTGATCCGTAGGAACCCCGAACTGTACGATTTGCGTATTCATACGACAAGTCTGAAAAGCAGTTAACAATAACGAGTGAGACAAAATCTCAGTAAGTTAACAACTTAAGCCTCATGTAGGATGCCGATTCGCTTACAGCAACCCTAAACATGCAGCTTAATGTCGATAACAGATCAATAGCGAGCGATTCTCGCTCTACTTAATCTATAACAAGTTCGAGCAACTCTACTTATTCAACAGACAAACTGCAAGCATTCTTACCTCGCTTTGGCACATACCCTGCATGATATTAGTTGTAGCATTCTAGAAACAGTGCAATCAAACAAGGTACACAATCAGAACATAAATCACCATTTCTCATGCGCAATGCATCCAAGCATGTTCCAATTTTATACCTAGTGATTATGCCTGCTCTCGGGCACGGCACAACCCGAAAATTGGCAGTTCTCAACCTCTCTGGACCACGGCACAACCCGAAGGTTAACGATCTTCTAGCATGACCGAGCATTGTCCCGCCCTATCAAGCATGGCAGCGTCTCCTCCTAGTCGATTGAGGTGTGGCCCCACCCCGACCTCCCTCGCAGGCAGACGGCATTCCATAAGGAGAATCAATCCAGCCTCTACCGTAATCCGTCATCCGAACCCCCGTTGGGTATCCAATAATATCGTCAATAAAATCAGGCATCGTCCCCAATCACCATTGAGGGTCCATACACTTTGTGATCACATGAGAACACCAATCATGCATACAAATCTCATTTCTTCTTTCTTTTAGTCCATGCAACCATGATACATGCTCATGCCATGATTCGTGCTCATACGTCAAACTTATTGCCATTTTTACACGTAAAAATGCAATAGAATAATTACACGTGATCACACAGACATGCTTATCCCATCAAACTTCACGTGCTTCATTTTTCAAGCCTCTTAGATTATTCCAACACCTAAAACTTGGTATCCAAGCACAACACCTCACGAATCATAATTTATATGCCAAAATTGCATTCAACTAGAAAAATAATAGTTCATGAAACAATCACCTTTCCAAGGCAATTCTCACCTCAAATCATACCAAAGCATATATAGAAATACCACATATCACAAACACAAAGTATACTAATTAATAACTTATCAATTGAACCTCAATAAATTATCGCCTATTTTCCGATAGCTTATCCCTTTGATGATAGGTTATCACTTTCCTTAATAGGTTATCACTTTCACTTATCATTTTCCTTGATAACCTATCACAATCACTTATCATTTCATGATAACTTATCATGATAGCCTATCAACTAATACATCCATAATTAATTATAAACCTCACTTAATCTAACCCTAAACGCAATTAACAACCTAACCAAAAATTAAAGAGTTAACTCACTAGTTCAACTATGACATCCTCAATCCAACTCAGCCTGAGACGCAAAAAATTATTTAAACATCTTTAGACCATTAATTTTTAGATGAGTGAACGCAAGCCAAGCTCAAAAGTTCAATGGGCCTCATGCTACAATAGGCACCCCACGCTACAATAGGCGCCCAAGTAGGCCCAAGAAGGCCCATTTTCATAATCAAGCCCGAGCCCATATGTATAGTGTCAAAGGTGAAATTACCAAATTGCCCCTTCTAGAAACTCTATCTTAAGAGAGATATTTGTAAGGAAGAAGACAAAATAGGATTAGAGTTTTTTTGCCAAACTTGGTAAAGAAGTTCTCTCTCTCTCTCTCTCTCTCACCGTCACAGCCGCATTGAAGCTCCAATGCTGGTGAATTGCAAGGAAACAAAGGATTTAGTGTCGCGGACAAAACCTACAGTGTGTAGTCTCGCCATTTCTCTTCTTCTCAACTTTTTATATTGTGGTTAGAGGTGGAGCGTGTTTTAAACGTTTGACTTAGAGTCGACTGCTAGTTGTACGGAACGAGTGATTGTAGACCTTGAAAGTCGTATGTTGCAAACTCTTTAATTATGATATAACTGTTTGAGTAGAATAGTCATGGCCTAAATTACTTGCTGAGTTTATCTCATCGTTATTGTTTAACCATTTTTTCAGACCTCTAGTGATGGACATTCGTTTCGTCCATTTCGGTGTTCCCGTAAGCCAAAAATTAGAAGTAGGTAGAAGGAGCTAAGTTAACCTCGACCTCTCTCTCTTTGGTGTAATCGGAAGAGGCCTGAGTAAATGGTGTGTAATTTGACTAACTTCCAATGTAGGTCGTGATGCATATAAATAAGATGTGCTTTTCTGTTGTTATTTTCCATGCTATCCTATTGTTGTTATTGGATGGGTGTTATAGTATTCGCTTCCGCATGTGTTAATTGAAAGATAAAAGAATGGGTTAGCGATGCCTCTTGGGATGTCGCAATTAAATAACCAATGCAGGGAAGTTGCGCGCTCGAGCCTTAGGAAAATAGGACCGGGCCATGACATTAATGGCGGCAGCAATAGTGACGATTGGCAAAGGTGCGGCAAGGCTAGGCATGACAATAGTGGCACGACACAAGCATGGCTTGGACTCGGCGTGGTGTAGCATAGCTCTGTGGTTTGGTGCGGCATGGCTTGGCAATGGCAGCACGACGTGCGAACGACAGATGGACAATGGCTACGGGTGGCTTGGCACGGCGATGGGCAGTGACGGCAAGGTGAGCGGCAAAGTGAGGGGCGGTGGAGGTGGCCGAACCAAGAGGAAAATGAGAGAGAGAGAGAGAGAGAGAGAGAGAGAGAGAGAGGAAAGAGTGAAAATGAGAATGAGAAAGAGAGAGGAAATGGCCAAGTCTTCCAAGGTTTAACTTCTCAACTAAGGTTGCATTATTGCAACTCATAAATGCTACTCCAAAAATTATCCAATCTTGCGCTTGAAATTCAAGACAACGTAAGGAAAATAATTGAGGAAAGAAAGAAGAAAGAAAGAGAGAGAGAGAGAGAGAGAGGGGCGGCCAAGCTTGGAGAAAAAGGAAAAAGACTTCCTTGTCCAACATTAATTTAGCTTGTCTCATATCCATTAATTAGTCCTTCAAAGTCAAGATTTTTCTAGAAGGGGTATAATGATAATTTCCACTCTTAGCACTATTCACATGGGTTTGCACTATCCATGTGGGCTTGGTACTATTCACGAGGGCTTGGGCTTGAATTTAATGGGCTTTTTATTTGGGCTAAAAATGGGATTTCTAAGGCAAAACGGCAATTTCCTCTTATAAGGTCTCTTGGTGGCCGAATTTCATAAGAAGTAAGCCCGTTGGTTCATGTCAAGTCCGTAACGTCTCTTTAGTTCTCAATTTTCGGCTTACCGTCACTTATCCGAAAATTTAAGGTTTACCGACAAACTTTGATATCTCTATGACGTAACGTCCAATATTCTTCATTGAATTAGAATTCGTGATTAAAATCCATCGAATTCGATCTTAGTACATTGGTCAAAATTTGGACATATCACACATCCTATGTGGACATAGACTTAGGAGCAACATACCACATAGCTAGAGATCGATGAGCATTTGTGGAGTATCGTCAGATAAAGCCTAGAAATATATTGATATATGTTGGGAATAACTCTAGAATTGAAGTGGAGGGTATCGGCACATGTAAATTAAACTTATATGGTGGTCAAACTTTATTCCTACATGATGTCATCTATGCTCCTAACATTCGATGGAACTTGGTCTTCGTAGTTGTTCTTCTGGACTTGGATTATCTTTTGATTTTTCATGGTGGTTGTGTTGATAATAAGTTTGGAACAGTTTATTATGGTTCTAGTTATGTACTAAATGGTTTTATGGTTTTAGACATTGACTATGATGTGTATAATGTTAATTTTGATGGTTGTTTTTCTTTAATTGCATCTTCTTGTAATGTGAATATTGATGCAAATGTTTGGCATACTAGACTAGGTCACATTGGGTTAGAAAGAATGAAAAGATTAGCTAGAGAAGGCCTCTTAGGGTCACTCGCTAAAATTAATCTACCTACATGTGAACATTGTCTAGAAGGAAAAACAACTAGAAAATCATTTGGTAAAGGAACTAAAGCCGAATTTCCATTGCAACTTGTACATTCTAACATTTGTTGTGATATCCCTAATTTTCGACCAAGGTACTAAAATCAAATTCGATAGATTTGAACCATGAATTCTAATTTGACTAAGAGTATTGGATTTTAAAGGATTAAGAGACAACCATTGGACTTTACTTCATCGAATCCCAAAGTTTATCGGTAAATCCTAAATTTTCAAATAAGTAACAGTAAGCCAAAAATTAAGAACCAAAGAGACGTTACGAACTTGGAATGAACCAACGGGCCTATTTCCTATGAAATTTGGCCACCAAGAGGCCCTATAAGAGGAAATTACCGTTTTGCTCCCAAAAGCCCATTTTTAGCCCAAATAAAGAGCCATTTGGATGTCTAGCTCATTAAGCCCTTAAAATTCAAGCTCAGGCCCACATGATTAGTCCAAGCCCATGTAAATAGTGCCAAGAGTGGAAATTACCAGAATGCCTCTTCTAGAAACCTTGACTTTAGGGGACACATTTATGGGAAAAGAGACAAAATAGGATTAGAAGATATTTGTTGCATTAATGTTTAGAAGATTTTAGTAGAGAGATATTTTGGTGACATTAATGCAAAGCGAAGACTTGATGAAGAAGTTTGCATCTTAGACAATAAGTCTTCTTCTTCTTTTTCCCAAGATTGGTCGCCCACTTTACCCCCCCCCCCCCCCCCCC
>BCNH02000008.1:20550357-20581157 GCA_001662345.2 Metrosideros polymorpha var. glaberrima | reverse complement strand
CTCTCTCTTCTTTCTTTCCTTCAATTATTGCCTTAAAGTTGTCTTGGATTTTATGAGCTAAGTTGGATGAAATTTTGGAGTTGCATTTATGAGGGCAATAATGCAAGCTTGGTGAAGAAAAAAGGTTTTGGAAGACTTGGCCATTACCCTCTCTTTCTCATTCTCACTCTCTCTTTCACTCTTTCTCTCTTTCATTGCCCTCTTGTTTGGCCATCTTCACCACCGTTCGTCACCGTGCCAAGCTTGAGCCACATCCTTGCCACCGTGTAGCCGTGCCGTGCCGTCACCACCAAGCCGCGCCGCACCGCCGCCCGAGTCACCCATCACCACAGCACCAAGCTACCGTGCCGTTGCCACGCCAAGCCAAGCCGAGCTTTTGCCGTTCACCATCGCCGTCGTTAAACTACTGAGTTAACTCTCTAATCCTTGGTTAGGTTGTTAATTACTTTTGAGGTTAGATTAAGTGGGGTTTAGGATTAATTATTGGTGGATTAATTGATAAGTTATCTTGATAAGTGAAAATGAGGATGATAAGTTATCTTGATAGGTGATAAGTGATGGTGATAGGTTATCAAGACAAGTGATAAGTGAAAATGATAACCTATCAAGGAAATGTGATAAGCTATCATCAAAGGGATGACAAGCTATCGGCATTTGGATGATGAACTATCACCAAAAAGGTGATAAACTATCGGCTTTTGAGTGATAAGCTATCATCAAAGAGGTGATAAGTTATCGAGGATTAGATGATAAGCTATTATGGTTAGTTGATAAGTCATTGATTAATGTGTTTTATGCTGATGCATGCTTTTGTGTTATTTGAAGGGTAAGTTGCCTTGAAAAGATGGTTGCCTCTTGGACTATAGTTTTCTAGTTGAAAAGAATGCATTTTTTGCATAAAAATTATGATTCATGAGGTGTCGTGCTTGGATACCAAGTTTTAAGTATTGGAATAATCTAGGAGGCTTGAAAAATGAAGTACATAAAGTTAGACGGGTTAAGCATGTACATGTGATTATTTTATTGTATTTTTACGTGTGAAAGATTGTAATGAGTTTCACGTATGAGCACGAATCATGGCATGAGCATGTATCGTGGTTGCATTATTTAAAAGAAAGAAGAAATGAGATTTGTTTGCATGATTGGTGTGCTCGTATGATCACAAAGTGTACGGATCCTCAATGGTGATTGGGGACAATGCCCGATTTTAGCGATGATATTATTAGATGCCCGACATGGGTTCGGGTGATGAATCACTTTAGAGACCGGACCGATTCTCCTTATGAAATGTCGTCTGCTTGTAAGGGAGGTTGAGGTAAGGCCGTACCTCAATCTTCTAGGAGGAGATGTTATCGTGCCCAATAGGGCGGGACGATGCCTGATCATGCCAAAAGACCACCAACCTTCAAGTTATGCCGTGGCCTAGAGAGGTCGAGAACCGCCAACCTTCAGGTTGTGCCATGCCCGAGAGCGGACGTATTCACTAGGCATAAAATTGAAACACGCTTGGATGCATTGCGTATGAGAAATTGTGACATGTGTTCTAATGATGTGCTTGAGAAATGGTGATATGTGTTCTGATGATGTGCATTAGCTGATATATTGTTTATAGAATGCTATAACTAATAATATGCAGGGTATGTGCAAAGGCGAGGTAAGAATGCCTGTAATTTGTTGGTTGATCAGTATTGAGTTGAGTAGATCGAACCTGTTGTAGTTAAAGCAAAGCGAGAGTTGCTCGCTATTGTTCTGTCATCGATAATAAGCTGTACGTTTAGGGTATGCTCTAGGCAAATCAGCACCCTACACGAGACTTAGGTTGTTAACTTACTAAGACTTTATCTCACTCGTTGTTGTTAACCACTTTTCATGACCATAGAATAGAATATCGGCATATGCGGTTCGGGGCAAATCAAGGTATATTTGCATAGAGGAGATAGGTTAACTCGACCCCCAGTACCTTTTTAAAGGTCTCATTAGGAAGCGGCCCATAACGAGGACTTACGTATATAAACTTCATAGGGTTAACGGGTTTATAAATAAGGTGTGCTTTGATAATGATTGTATTTTTGTTTTCCTGCTATCCCTATTGTTGTGATTATTCGGGTGATGATTAATCGTTTCCGCTTGCATTAATCAAAAGATAAAACAAACAGCTTGACGACACATCCTGGGACATCGCATTCAAAATGACCCAAGGGCAGTATTGGAATCATCGCGCGCTCGAGGGCCAGGGTGTGACATTTGTGGTCCATTAAATTTGAGGACAAAGCATGGAGCTTTATATTTCATCACTTTTATAAATGACTTCACACGTTTCGGTTATTTTTTCTAATCTCTTATAAGTCAGAAGTATTAGATTGCTTTAGACGATATATGAGTTTGGTGGTGAATTAGTTAAACAAAACAATAAAGACGTTAAGAACTTATCGCAGACGTGAGTATCTATATGAACAATTCAAGGTTCTTTGTGATGAAAAGGGTATAGTAAGACAATTGACTATTACTAGTACTCCGCAACAAAATGGTGTTGCTAAGAGAAGGAATAGAACTCTATTGGAAATGGTCAGGTTTATGATGGTACAAACAGATTTACCTATCTCATTTTGGGGAGATGCGTTATTGACCATTGCCTATATACTTAACCGTGTGCCCTCTAAGTTAGTCACTTCCACTCCTTATAAATTATGGACTGGTAGAAAATTATATTTAAGTAATCTACAACCTTGGGGGTGTACAGGATATGTTCATGATTCTTCCCATAAATATGGAAAATTAGGTCCTAAAAGGAAGGAATGTATCTTTATTAGATACTCTGAACACTCCAAAGGGTATGTGTTCATAGGTGAACAAGCTAATGGAAATGTGACTGAAATGGAGTCACAAGATGTCATGTTCTTGGAAAATGATTTTCCTAGTAGAGGTAAGATTGATAAGGATTTCCAATTATATAAGATGAAAGATCCTAATAACACACCCACTAATGTTACTGAGGGAAATAAAGATTTACCTCGATATACAAGACCTAGTGAGAATCATTGTCTAGTAAATTGAATCCACAAGGAGTTCCGTTACGTAAAAGTAATCATACAAGCATTCCTCGTCATCATTTTGAGATTGAAGGGGAAGCATTTATGATTGCTCTACAAGACGATGCAAAGCCTAAAATAGTTGCAGAGACTCTCTCTCATCCCCTGACAAGGAAAAATGGAGAAATACTTTAGAAAATGAAATGGAATCTATGAGGGCAAACCATGTCTAGGACTTGATTGATCTATCACTTGGACACAAGGCTATTAGAAATAAATGGATTTTCAAGATAAAGCGTAGGGTGGATGGATCTGTTGAAAAGTATAAGACACACGTTATGGTGAAAGGCTCTATACTCAATGAAAGAGTCTATAATGAAACATTTTCACTAGTTGTAAGGTTTGCCTCCATACCCCTTATCCTAGCTGTTGTTGCAAATTTGGACTTAGAATTACATCAAATAGATGTAAAGTTAGCATTTCTCAATGGAGAACTAGATGAAGAAATCTATTTGAAGCAACCGATAGGTTTCATAGCTAAAGGTCAGAAGCGCAAAGTTTGTAAGCTTCATCATTTAATATATGGCCTTAAGCAATCATCTAGATAGTGATTTTTTCGTTTTCATCGAGCCATAACTTCTTTTGGGTTTACAATGATTGAACAAGATCACTATACGTATGTCAAGCGGTCTGAGGATAAATTTGTGATTTTATTACTCTATGTGGATGATATTCTGTTAACTGGGAATGATAAAGTTTGGTTATCACCATAAAAGAATGGTTGTCCTCTAATTTTGAAATGAAGGACATGGGAGAAGCTGCTTATATATTATTCAAGGAAACTTCTTGCTCTGTCACAAGAAAGTTATTTTAAAAAGGTTCTTGAACGCTTCAATATGCAACATTGTAATCCCATTGATACCCCTATCATACAAGGCGAAGGCCTAAGTTTTGAGATGTATCCTAAGACTCC
Organism: Metrosideros polymorpha var. glaberrima; assembly: GCA_001662345.2. Taxonomy (NCBI): domain Eukaryota; kingdom Viridiplantae; phylum Streptophyta; class Magnoliopsida; order Myrtales; family Myrtaceae; genus Metrosideros; species Metrosideros polymorpha. The sequence continues at coordinate 20,577,155 of BCNH02000008.1, read as the reverse complement.
ATAAGAAAAGAAAGAAATGGAAATCGTTCCTTACTCTAGTGCAGTCGGAAGTTTGATGTATGCTATGATGTGTACTCAACCCAACATATGTTATGCCGTGGGGTTAGTTAGTCGTTACCAATCAAATCCTAGTCAAGCACACTGGAAAGCAGTAAAGAGGATCCTAAGATACTTGAAAGGCACTATGGAATATCGACTTTCAAGGAAACGGTTTACGCTTATTGCGTTACTCATATGCGGACTGAGAAGGAGACTTAGATGAGCGTAAATCGACATCTAGATATTCTTTCTTGCTTAATGAAGGTACAACTTCTTGGAGTAACAAAAACAGACATGCACAAATCTATCTACGATGGAGGCTGAATTTATCGCATGCTCTGCTATAGTGCAAGAAGCAATTTGGCTAAAACGTTTCTTGGAAAATTTAGCCATTATCACTGACATTCCAAGATCAGTAATAGTTTATTATGATAGTCAAGTAGCCATTGCCTATATGAAAGATCCTAAGTATCATGGTAGGACGAAACACATTGACATAAGGAATAATTTCGTCAAAGTTATTATAGCACAAAAAGAAGTGGTCCGACAATATATTTCTATGAACAAGATGGTTGCTAATCCATTCACTAAGGCTGTTACTAGAGACGTGTTCTTAACCCACTGGATGTCTCTCGGATTTCGTAGAATGTGATTTGTAATATTGTTGAGGATCACTGTATTATGTATGTGTACATACATGTATTGTACTCTTTGATGAATTGATATTTTTATTAATTAGTACAATTTGTTATGAGACTAGCACAAACACACATATATTGTTGAAAGGTATGGAACCAGGTAATGATTGGCTCACTCACACGAGCAATCACCTCAAGTGCTATAGTAAGCAAATTGAGATAAGACAGTATGTACTATAGATGCCGGAAGAGCATATTCAGTACATATGTAGTATGAATTATATGCTATAGCAGATTTCTCTTTCTACAAGAGCATATGTCATCTATTAAGCATATCAACTATACGAATCTTAGCCTAAACATAGTCCTATGCTCCCCACGTACATATGTCTAGCCCAATGCTATATCGGCTCGCTTTCTATAGCGCCTAATTAAGTACTCACATTCAGCTTCCATCAGGTGTACATGATTGTGAGAGAATCATGTTTGGTCTTATCACATATAAATTACAGACCTCATCTTGATTATTCGACCAATGAAGGAGATGAGTTAAATTATCCCTATTTACTTATCATGTGAGTCCTTGAGGTAGATTATGAATTAATTACCTCATTTGTACCACCTGTTACTTTTGACTATGTTTTCAAAGTAACGGATCAATGTTACTATTTTAGCATGTTACCGGCAATCATGAATAGATATAGCTTTATGGGACCTGTCAAGAAAGCAGTTGTTTAGAAATGGAGAGAGACATGAGTGCGAAGGAAGACTATTGTTGTTTTACATCTACCACATATGTTCACTAGTCGACCAATTATATCACCTTATGTGGCTTTAGATATAATTGTGAATACATTGTGATTTAAGAATAGTCAAGTATAGCCTTTGAGGGATAGGTATACTTAGACTCATGTAGCAAAAATGTACAGGGTACTGTGAGACATTATTTTTTTTTCAAGTTGTAGCTATTATATTATCCTTAACGGGTGCATAATTTGAGCTCTCAAGTGTAGGTGTACTCACCGATCGCATGGCATATTTGCCAATATGAATTGTTTTTTAAGTAGATGATGATGAATGGCTTACATTCTTGATAGAGTATTATCAAGCCCATTATGTTCGAGTGGGAGATGTTATATATTTTGGCAGTTCACTCGTGAACCCATGATGGGGTGTGTAAAAGAAGTACTCTTTAAAAGATGAGAGTGATTATCTTTAAATAACTACCATCGTCTCATTAAAGGGGATGACGTACAGGAAAAAAAAAAAAGGTACATAAGTTCCACGAGTATTCCTCTATGAAAGAAAAACACGCGAAAATGATTCCATAGTTACTTTGAGAAGACAATCGACATTTACGTTGTGGAACAAGGATATTTTCCTAGTGATTATATTCGGACCTTTGTAGAGTTGAAGATTTATCGATTACACGCTGGTGATTCAATTGATATTCTTGAGTAAATACCTTGCCGTGCATAAAGAGGTCAATTGATTCAATCCTTGAGATTTTTCCAACACTTCGATTGTAACAATTTCATAAAAATATCATATATAACAACTGAATTTTTCACCTATGCTATGGTGTGTAAGAGAGGTACCCTTTGAAAGGTGAGAACAGTTATCTTTAGATAACTATTACCATCTCATTAAAGAGGATGACGTACAAAAAAGAAGGTACATAAGTTCCACAAGTATTCCTCTATAAAAGCAAAACACACAAAAAGGATTCCATAGTTACTTTGAGAAGACAATTGACATTTACGTTGTGGAACAATAATATTTTCCTAGTGATTATATTCAGACCTTTGTAGAGTTGAAGATTCATCGATTACACACTGGTGATTCAATCGATATTCCTAGGTAAATACCTTGTCGTGAATGAAGAGGTCAGTCGATTCAATCCTTGAGATTTTTCCAACACTTTGATTGTAACAATTTCATAAAAATATCATATATGACAATTGAATTTTAGTATTACCTCATGATATCGAATTATATACTAAAAGAATATTATATTTGTTTGTATGAATATGAGATGATGTAATTGTGTCTGAGAAGTCCGGAAAATATGTTATAATTGACATGTCATATATTTATTTGAGTAACCAAAATTTTAAGATGAGTAAAAAATTAATTATTTTAACCTAAATATAATACAATATATATTTAATATATGTATAATACGTTTTACTCCAACAAAACGAGTATTTCATCTTAAGTTAGGCAAACGTGCAAAAGACAAAAAGTTTTATTGAAAACCACATGTCTAATCTAACCTAGTACTATTACAGTATTTTGGTGCTCCATGGATACTTTATGGAAAGTTGACATGTGGCCCATTAGATGGTTGCCAACTCACCTTGCTTTCTTTTCTTTTTTTTCATTTCTTAAAAATAACTTTTTGCCAAAAACACACTAGAAGGGTGAACGATCCTCAAAAATGGGTTCAGTGGTGCACATTCAGAACACTTGTAGGTGATAGTGTTTTCTTGGGGTCCTAAACCAATTGTACAAATTCTCGTAGTACTAAATATTTCAATTATTTCAATGTAATCATAAACATTCGTGTAAAATTACATTGTTGTCCGTCCAGCTAAATCTTGCCTGGAAATTAATAACGTGGCAGTTCGGTCATATTTAGTCATTCTACATGTCATGGCCGACAATCGGACTCAGACAAACTCAATCAAAACAACATTGTTTTGTTTCATTTTTTTCTTTTTCTTTTTCTTTTTCTTTTTCTTTTTCTTTTTCTTTTTCTTTTTCTTTTTCTTTTTCTTTTTCACTGTTCATTGTTTTTTCCCCTCTACAACAATGGCGTATCATCTTCTACCTGTAGACATCCTAATATCATCGTCAACCTTTGGACCGTCCAAAGGAACATGAACTTTCAACCTTTGAGATGGGCCTGGACCGCTATATCCATATCTCTGCAGTTGTCAACTCTCAATTCTCCAAATACCAGCAGTACCGTGGAAACCAAAGAAATTAAGGACTCCGTTAACCTACTATCATGATAGTTGAGGTTTTTCATCTTCTCAAGCAGAAGCAAAGATATAGTAATTCTTCAGTTGGAACTATATATAGGTTCCAAACTATCTATCTAATTAATCTTGAATATTGACAAAGAAGAGGGAAAATTTGAAGCCATGTGCAAATTAGGTTTTGCGGAAAATATATAGTTCTAATATACATAGTTCCAACTGAAGAATAATTAAATAGATGTTTTGGGACACATAAATAGTTCCAAGCAGAGATTTATAGTTCCCTTTCAGACCCAAGCGGTTTGGGACCCATGTGGTTGGGGACTAGATATAGAAATCCAATATATAAAACCTTCTTCGAATCACGTGCAAATTACACTGAAGCCATGCCAGACAGTAATACCTTGTTAGGAAATCATATGAAAAGGTTGAAGTCATTAAGTAAAGGGAGACTACATGATTATGAGATCCATTGAAACAAGTACTTAAACTACTTTCGGATAACACTTTTGTTACTGATGCAGTAAAATGGTCTATTTTTCAATTATTAGAGTGGCAAGAAAGAGTGGCCCAAGCACATAGTACTGCATATACTCTGAAAATTCAGGTTTTCATCGTGGAATTAGTAAAACTTGCAATGCCGAAGTTGAATTAAACGAAGAATTTGGGCAGCAAAGTTTTGCTTTCCCTAAAACTTGTTTGTTAGCACTAAACTTCGCATCATGACTTGTTTTCCCTTTTATATCACCAGCCTCCAATCCGCGAAGTGGAGACCACTTGTTGCTGAAATGAGATAAGCTGATGATGAAAGAGGCCCATGAGAAATTGAGCCCTAGAGTCCCACGCTTTGCTTTTGGATCCATAGCGCTTTTGCAGTTTTAATTGCCTAAAGGGGTGCGGGATGGACGGGCAAGTTTAGGGATGGGCATGGGACTCTGTCCTGCTTGTACACGTTGATAAATACAATTTTCATGTATATTAAATACAAGTGATATTATATATTTATATATATATATATTGTCATGTCATATAACTCCTTATAATTTATCAACCACTCAAATTCAAAACTAAAGTTTATCAAAAAGGATAATGTATGTTATTAAGTAAATTATACAAGCAAATTAATATAAGATATATTTGGATGGACTTTTTTTACTTTGTGCTTAATAGAGAATTTACTGCACAAGCACGTTGACTTTTCCGAAACACTCGAAACTTTCGAGAAATGCAAATATAAACGCGTCAATTCACATATAATTTTTTCACTACTTTTTTTTTACAAGAAAGAAAAAAGTACCTTTTGCTTTTACTTTTTCTCATACAAATAAATAAATAGACTCACCCTCATAAGATTGTGATAATTTAATAATTATAAATAACAATCCGAATAAGGTTAAAGCAGCACGATTCATAATCATTATGAAAACGTTAGCATTATATATATTTAATGTTAATTATTGAAAAAAAAAAAAACACTTGATGAAATTTTTTTCACTTGCTAGGCACAATTTCATGCAGGGCGCTAGATGCCCCATGGGCCGTGAGGCCGCGCCCACATAGGGCTCAAGGCTCAGGGCGGTGGCAAGGCAAAGCTCCGCCTCACCAGGCAGGTGCATTCCTCATCCCCACAACTCCTTGTGCGCATTCCTAACCATAGGAGTCTAACACCACCCACTACGAATGTTCAAGTTCGGTCTTAACTTTGTCCCGATGTGACCCAAAGGCCAGAGTCGGTAGCTTGTCCCGCAACGCCACCATCGCATTAGCAAACCACCAATCTCTCTCCGTTAGGACAGATAGATCTCCTCACAAAATTTGACTCGCTCTGCCGATTTGGACTTGTTTACTGGTGGAAGACTAGACGAATGTGAGAACCCCTTGACTGGTGAGAGAAAGCATGAAACCAAAAAGAGTAATTAGATAAACGAATGGTGAAGTAGGGAATACCATCGTTGCTATGGTTACTTCCTAGAGTTGAGCTCCACTCTATTATGGTCAGTCAAGTTCACTTTCCTCTCAAAGGCCCATCCAAGCCCGCTCAGGTCAAATGAGCCCAAAGAGCATTTCAAGCCAACCCTGGGCAAGACTTTTTAGTCGGCAGCCCGACATAGTTTGGCCAGGAACGACTAATTTGTACGTTTTCTTACGGGAACTAATTACTTGATCAGACTGGAATCCACCCAATGATCACCTCTATTTTAATCATATTAGAGGATTGAAAACAAGATTGTCTGTTCAAGTGAAGTTCTATGGCTATCGGGTTCTTTTGCTAGTGATCCATAAGACGATCCGAGGAGTCTACACCTGAGCCCAATCAAATCACATTCACCCCAAGTATTTCGCAATCCTCTGCTCAATCTAGTCAAATAACAAAAGCAAACCACCACTTCAATCAAACAAAGTGAAATGTTTCTCTTTTTACACCACACTATTTCATAGAGATAGGTGAACTTATCCAGAAACGGACTTCTATACTAACCTCTAGAAATTCTTATGCATGTCTTTGCAATACATGAACAATTACAAAGCATAAAGACTTGGAAGTTCAAACTACCTTTAGGCAAAGCAATTTAAGTTTTGAAAAAAATTATGCAAAAATTATATCTGACTTTAAATGTTAATATTTGAAATTTCTTTTAAGTTTTTCACATATTTCGCTTTAAATAAAAGTGAAAATGTGAGTTTCCCAAAAAAAAAAAATTACACAAAGTGACAGGTTGAAAGTAAAAGCCAATCCTAAATATCCTTAGGCTATGTTTGGTAGTCTTATCCTATCCTAGATTTTATCATGTCCTATGCTTGGTGCCTACTCAAGATAGGATAACGCTAGATATAAGAGAGATATAACCTGGATAAAATTTTCCTATGGGGAGGTGGGATAAAGGGTAATAGGATTTCTAAAATCCATAATACAAAAGTTATTTTTCTAGAATAAATTTTTTTACAAATTAATAATATTTTAATTATAATACAAAAAATCAAAATAACATAAAACAACAAAAATTTCGTTTTTATTTATTCTTCTTTTTATTTATATATTAAAATTTCTTTCTATCTTATAATATAGATTTAATATATGTAAATATATATTTAGTATTTATAATTATTACATATAAGGTATTTTGGTATTTTAGGTATAGTAGTATAGTTTATATTTAATAAAATTTTATTAGAGAATGATGGTAAGGAAAAAATAAATAAATAAAGAAAAGAATTAAAAAGAGAGAGGGAAAAATAAGAAAAAATAAGCGAATAAAAATGAATTAGGCAAGAGTGTCGTAAGAAGTTCTTACCATCTTCGTTTGTGTAATTTTTAGATTCATTTATACTGATATGCCGTTTATATGAAACAATGGAGAGGAAAGCATGTAAAAACATGCAGTTTTATTATTTTGATTCACCAAATAATGGATAGGAGATAGCAATATTCCTAAATTTCATATCCTATCCGATCCAATTCTATCTTAACTAAGAAATCCAAACGACTAAATATAGCCTTAATATATATAAACTAAGGGTGAGCCTAGATAAAGACTTCCAGACCCAACCCGATCTATACGTGCGCGTCCATTTGATCCGGTCTCCATCTTGCTTAATAATTTGTCTTTAACCGTTCACCTGCACCAAAGGGAAACTTCTTTCTTTATTTATTCAAAAGCTCTGGTTGCTAGTGTTAGTGATCTGCCCTAGGAATCAATCAAGGTTGACACACTAATATTAGTTGTGGATTAGGTTGTGTCGGAAAACCGACTTTCACTATACTTAGGTAGTCATAATGTCTTGCTAGAGACCGCTTATGACTTGTGGCCAAAAAAAATTTTGAGCGCACTGCTAATGTTTAATGAACCTACAGGGTCGCACACAATAGCGAACTGAATTAATATGCGCCTTGATTTAATTAAAAGGGCCCAAATCGCCCGGCCCACTTGCTTTTGCTTTCGCTGGGTAATGAGGCTGTTTAAATAGATAGAGAATCGTTCTTTATCTTCAAGGGGTTTTTTGAGAAAAACTTCAAGATCAAAAGCTAACACTTGGATCGTTGGAGACTTCCGTTCGTGTGTGTGAATACCGGTAGAGGCGCAACACTTGGAGCGCTAATCCGGACACAATCGATTGTCAATTCACTTTCGATCTACAAAAAGGTATGTATCGAACTTTTATTTCGATTTCAATATACACATGGATCCTGTTTAGGGTTCAAGGGTTTCGATCATAAACATATTCCGCTGCGCTGTAACAACTGTGGAACCCTACGTAGAATCCCAACAGCTAGATGGACAAAAAAGGAGAAACTACGAACACAAGCGGCTTTCGTTTTGAAATCTCAAGGCCAAAAGACACTTTTGTTTGCTGAAAGGAAGGTGCCCTTGTATTTTGGTAGGGCTATCTTGTACATATTCATCTTCGTGCATCGTGCGAGACTGATGCGCATGAATTTTACGAATAGGTCATGTTCAGAGCACGCTTCGGGGACAAAACAAAAGGGGTCACTGCAAAAATTTAAGGTAATGTTGGGTACTCTAACAAGTAATGTTATAGATTACAATTAATAATTTTTCATAGGCTAACAAGTGATGGTTGAAGGAATCTGCCCTTACATTTATTCAATATGCCCTTTGGCAGATGTTCTCGTGTGTACAAGGTCGAGGATCTTTTGACTTCAAATCAGACCACCCGCACCAAATTACTGAACAAAGTGCTGGAAGTCGACTTCGTTGACCTAGAACCGCCTTTCAGGAAGGGAAAGAAAACGGCTATTTTGAAGTTGGAATTCATCCAAGGATTACCTTTTGGATAAGGAAAATTACTAGATTGGATGTCAGACGACAAGACCAATTTCAGGTGTTCATAGAACACGACATCCCCATCCAATTGAATGTTGTGAACTTTCTTTATATTCCTTTTGAAATGCTAAAATTTCGCACCCAATAATTAGTTTGAGCGAACCGAAACTCGCACTCGAAAAGCGTCACCTCCCAAATTATCTCAAAGCCCCGTCCCCAACTAATGGAGAGTCGGATTGGGTGGAGAGGACCTCCGAAAGCACCAACCAGCCTCCGGCCCCACTTGAACCACACTCACTCTCTTTTCATTCGATCCATTTCTTCGAATGGGGTTCCTCGGCGCGATTAGCGGGCCTCATCTGAGACTCGCTCAGAAGTTTCTCAGGTGGGTCTACATCTACAGCAAGATTAGACAATGTTCAAACATCAACCAAAAGCGAAAACGATCGATGCCCTCTTTTGCTTTCTCAAGTCAATTCAACCTACCACCCCTGTTTTTACAATTTTTTTTTTCTTTTTGCCTCCACAGTTTCTACGGTCAGCTAATTACCAGCAATGGCTCAACATTTTGGTTTTGATTCCTTCAATCTTCACTACCAACCAAACCAGCACGAATAGGGGAAAAGCACCTTCCTTTTTTGCAAGGTCACTTTTTTCCCCCCACCTAAAGCTGTTGGAAAGTGACTTTTGAGAGGGGCTTGCGTTTGGGTAAAAGATCAAATGGTCCCTTTTTTTCCCATCCAGACGTAACTCTTGACCTCCCGTATGTAATGGGCAAGTCTGTCTTGGACCCGGATTTTGGTTTTGGGCATTAGGCAAAGCCGACCCCGGATTCGAATTAGCCAAGACCCGACCCAATTCAAGGGGTTCCAAATTCGGAAGACCGGCTATTTGTCTTTGGCTTTTGATCAACTCGGGAATAAATGCCAAGTCTTAATCAAGCAAACTATGTCCCATCACCAAACCCCTTTCGACGAGTTCGCCTTTGTTCATTGATTGATTCCCAGACCTTGAATTCAAGAGGGGTCCCTTGTTGAGAAACTAACCATTGCGTGAGAATGAATGGAGTCACTTCCCTGCAATTGCATCCACATTGCGTACGAAATTGTAGCGATAAGCAGGTAGAAAAAGAACCCTTTTTTTGGCAAGGAGCTTGACTTTTAATTTCTCTGGTTGGGACTAGGGAATGGCAAGTGCCAGTGCTACAGGCCGGAATTGGTCTGTAGGACAGGCCAATTTTTCTTTTCCCTATTTTATTAATTAAAAATCATTAAAAAAAATCATAAATTTGTTTTTAAATGTATAAAAAAATTGTCCACGTCAGTACCGCGTAGAATGACCGGCATCCACCATTGACGATTTCTCGCTAAAATTAATCAAATTGACTGAATTGGCAAATGATCTAATTAAAAGGTTTAAAATTAAACTTATACGATTGTGATTTTTTGGTAATGTTCCCGCTAATTGCTAATGAAGTGACAGGTGCCAAGAGATCGAATTGATTGAAATGAAATGAAGATATGCAAGTTATACGTTCGTTGTGCAAAGTTGGCTTTGCACACATACGAAGCGAGGTGGTGGGAGATGACTGTCTTCACATCTCATGCCACATGGACCCATCCCAGCACATGCATCGGCATGTGTTCCTGCTTTTGCCTCATCCACCACGTGACCTCTAGCAATTATTCTCTCTCTCTCTCAAGCTTTTCTCAGTAATTGGACTCCTTTTTGTCTTCGCTTTTGAGAGGTTGGTGGGTATAGATTCTAGGGCAAATTGAGATGATCCCTGAAATCTTGCATTCACTGATGATGATGGATGATGGCTTGTCCCGACTCATGCAAGGGGGAGGTAATACTAAATTACTAATGATAGCGTGGAGGGAAATTGCAGGGTAAGAAGCGAAATGATTAAAATTCCCCAGCTGGCCAAAAAGTTGTGATGCTAATGGGGGTCGTGAAGATTGGGAAAGGGTGGTGATTATATGAGATAAAGCAAAGCCTAGTTTCGTAAAAAGCAATGATTAATGCGCATGTGCATGCCGGGGGGGTTGGAGATGGTGCGCACATGGAAGAATCAAGGCTGCCGGTGAATGTAAGAACAAACCAAGAGATAATAAATAAATTACGATATACGACAAAGACCGCAAACACAATCGCGTGACCAGGAAAAGTAAAAAGGAAAAGCTATAGAAAGAAGATGGCTTCCGTTGCCAAAAGCAAAGAACGCAAAAAGAAAGCAGCAACAAGTTGAAAGAGGCAAAAAGCCAAAGGGAAACAACACTGCTATTTCTATGCATCAACTGTAACAGAAGTCTTTCCATTCGTTCTAATCGCCCGTGTCGCTAAAGATAAAAAAAGAAGGTAAACAAATTCGGGAATCGTCCGGAACCTATAAAACGAAAATGGCAAGAGGATATGTAGAAACCGACACCGACGGCGAGAGACACACAAATTGAATGATATGATGGTTAGGAAGAAGATGGGGGACGAGGACAATGAACTGGGGGGTTGACACGAAGCGGGGGAAAATGAAGAGAACATATCAACAACGCTTCCGCGCCTGCTTCTAAGTATGGCTTTGGTTTTGTTGAATTCGAAGCAGGCCGAGGTTGGAAACAGATGGAAAATCTGAAAACCAGGGAAATCGAAAGTGGGGTAGGTATTTGGGTGACATATCATGACAATGTGTAGAATTTGTACACTTGCCAAATCAAGTGGATGGGGTATGGGAAAACAATGGATGTGGTAGGGAATATTATATTATACTACGAATTGTGGAAATCAAATCGATAGGGAAAATTGACCCCCATTTGGAGGCCCACTTTGATAGAGATTAGCACTGCCGGCCACGGCGGCAGGGAAGAGCGCCGGCACCGGAAGTAATGGAGCCGACCATGGAGGAGGACTTGGCTCCGAGGCTTGAAGCACGAGCATAGCTCGCGGAGGCTCCGGCTCCTGATGGAGTGAAGTAGGCACCATTAACCAACAGGTCTCCCTCTGACCTCCAATTCCAGCTCTTCCACTGGCTTGCTGCTGTATCCACCCTTTTAGTCACCTGCAAAAACCGTTCAACATCACCCCATTACCGTTTGCTGGATGCAGTTTAGTCGATGTTGCAGATCATGTTACAAACTCTATGTGAGATCTGTCCTAGACCTTATACTAGATAAGAATTTGATGTGATGATTGTAATATTGCATTGCAGTAATTTGACTGTGTACACATGATAATGAAGAGAGTGAAACGATTATCTCCTGTAGATTTTACACTTATGCATGCTCTTTTAGCAGTTCAACATGGACATAACTGAAAAGTATACTCAGACTGCAGTTTGGCGAATTGTTACCTCCTTTGCAAATGGGTTGGACGGAGCTGCATATCTGTTGCCCTGGCTGTTGATGGTGGGGCTGGCACTACCACCAATTGCATACATTTCCCAGTGCGTGTAGTCATTGTTCACCACATGGAAATAACCGTGTCTACACCTGCATTTGCAACAACCAATTGTGTTTCAGATTAACTCATTTAGAATATTAATCTTGGGGAATCCTAGTATATCGTTCTTTTATCCTTGTATACATAGCATTCATCACTATTAAAATCCAATGCAGCTGCTGTTATCTTGTTCAGTTCTGGTGAGCTACATAAAGTCATTCAATATGAGGGGTTGAAAGTCAGATTCTACCTTGGCATTCTCTGGATGAGGCCCTCCCCGAAATGGTTGTAAGCGATAGTCACCTGCATTTGCTTGTCTGTTGTGTAAGAATCACTATGGCCCAACAGCATTACCTGTTTCAACGAGTAAAAGTAACATCGTCAATGGGGACTCGTCCTTTTTGGTACCAGCGCTTGATTAGCAAGAAGCAGGTTGCTCCAAACAATCAAGCAACAATCATTAAATTCAGATGCACCTCATTATGGTGGGTGAGGTGGTTGTTGGAAATGGTAATGGCTGTTGAGCCCATGACCGCATCCACGAGGCCATCGGCACATTTGGAGAGGGAATTGTGATCGACCCAGATATGGCTCGCCCCGAAAATGGATACGCCATCGCCATCGGCCATAGTCCTCCAGCCATAGTGAGATGGCGAGCTCCTGACCATGGCATTGCCAGTGGGCTTGCAGTCGTGGATGTGAAGACCGTGAATAATGATGTTGGTGACGAATTGAATAGTGATGCACGCTCCATTGGCAATGTGGACATTGGCACCACGGCCATCGATGGTCTTGAAGCTGTTCATGATAAGCTCTTGCTTCAACACTATGACCATGTCCCGCTTGAAGACGATCCAGAGCGGCTTGTCCTGGATCACAGCGTGGCGCAAGGTGCCTGGCCTTGGGTTGACAGGGTCATTGTCGCTCGGGTCAGTGACAACGTAAAACCGGCCGTCGCGGCCACCAATGGCATTGCGACCGAAGCCGATGCCGCAGTCGGCCAGGCGCTTGCGATTCTTGTGCCAGTTGGAATCGCACCGCCAACAGTCATCAATTGGATTACCAGTTCCACAAGAGAAATAACCTAACTTACGCCTCTCAGTGCTATTGCGGATGCTCCTACAAAAACAAACCCAGTGTTCTTAATGACAAATGAAGGCCATCTTCTTTTAGGAAAATCTACGTGAGAGAAGGAAAAGAAACTGGCAAGATCTATCTCTCTGAATGCTTAAACTACCGGATAATGTTTATTTAGTCTCAGGATTTAGTTCGATGTCCTGTGATCGTAGCAAGAAATTATACCCATCTTAATTCAGGAAATGTGCCCGGGAGAAAAGAGCAAAGAAATTGTTGGTTAGAGACAGCAGAGAATTGGATTGCAAAAAAAAAAACAATATTAGGACAGTGGTGGGATGGCCAATAATGTCTCTCATTTGTGTCGGTGGAGGTGAGTCGCCACCTTTTCCCTCTAACGGCCAAAAACCAGATCTACAAACAGGTGTTGGAAAGTTACAAATGCCCAGAAAAGCAAGCATTTCGTCGGTATGTGAGAGCAATTGGATCTAATTATTCAGTATGTAACGGATAGAACTTCACTGGCTTGGTTTCAGAAGTGGCAAGCGAGACCATGGTCGATACAGCCATCTGTCTTCTTGCACACACATGGGTGCTTGGACCCATATCTTCTTCACTGGCACAAAGTCCTGTTTTTCTTTTTTTCTTTTTCCATTCGTCATTCTTAAGAGTTTTCACATGCGAGTCAAATTGAAGGAATTGATGCTTGATGCCTCTTAAGAGTCGTCATAAAATGTGAAAAGGGGAGGGGGGGTTCTTTCTTTTTCACCCTCTTCCCACCTTCCTGCAGAAAAGTCATTGCTAGAGAGTCGCTCAATCAATTTCCCCTTCCACAGCCAAAAATGCCCGGAGCAATCGAGGGCACTTTTTGCAAGAGAGCGAGTAGAAATCGATGGATAAGGAAAGGGACGGAAGAATTTATGACCCGGAGAAACGAAACTCACCCACCCTCCAACGGGCATGTAGGAGGGGGGAACGAGGGGGAGGCTTGGTTTCCTCAGATTCCCTCATTGCCGTGAAAAATCTCATGTAAGACAAACCCAATTTTTCACAATTCCAAGAAGCGAATGGAAAATTAGGAATTTTTTCAAGAAGTTTTGACAGCGACGGGTCAGATGGGTTGGGCATGTTTGGCGAGCTTTGTATGTTTTAAGATCCGTAGGTGGTAACAATAAATTCCACCACATCCGTAGCCCAACCTACCCACCCCCACGAACAACATCCTTAAATCACGTCGATGCAGTCGGGAGGACTATCTAATTTTAAAAAAAAAAAACAAAAAACAAAAAAGAGAGAAGAGACCACTCACATTTCCACCATGGAAGCAATTTCCTCCGGATCTTCCACCGCATGCTGGCTCGAGTGGTCCGCCACCTCCTCCGCCTCCAAGCTGAAAAATGGGGCCAATCAGAAAACGGGTCAAAAAACCGCAAGCGACAGTGGACGACAAGCGGGACGGCTGGACACGTGTCGTTCTCTTGGAAGCTATCATTAGACGCTAATAGCCTAAAAAAGAGTCAACTTTTCATGAGAACGGTTAGTGCGCGCAGTGTAGAGTGCACTGCTCAAGGCCGAGCCCGAGCCCGAGGGCGGCCGCTGATGGTCACTACTCTCGCTAGCTCAGTGCAAAACCGTTACGAAAAGGCCCTAGTCTAGAGAGAGACAGAGACAGAGACAGAACTATTTAAAAAAGAAAATAAAATAAAAACTAGAGAGAGAGAATACCCAGGCGACACACCACGTGAATTCACCAAAATTACCAGAACCAGATTTTCTTTTTCTTTTTCCTTTTCATTTTTATTTTGGTGACTGTGTAGGACGAGGAGTTACAGTTATTGGGGAGACGGCCAATGGGGATTAGTTATTAGCTACTACGGGAATCCTAAGGAACCTAAGACAACCGAACAAACGGTCCAGATCCGGGGATCCGGAACTCAGCGGCTGAGATCCCTTTTCCAGTTAACGAGCCGGTAACAGGCGAATCCAACGGCCTGCGATTCGACGGTCCAGATCTGGTTTCGACCTTGGGTGGGGGTTTCGTTAGGTTAATAAGGACGAGTAGCGAGTAGCGAGTCCCAGTGAGTTACCTCGCGGCCATTGACGAGTTGTTCGAGCTCTGCATCTTCTCTGTTTCCACGTTCCTACAGGGAAAAAACACGGGAATCAGAAGAATGATACGAATTACTCTCCCTAGCCTGAGCGATTTTTCAGGGAGCTCGACAGGAAAACGTTGCAAAAGTTTTCAGAAAAGTGCTTTGTGCGCTGTTTTCGCCTTTCCGTACCAAAAATGATGGTGGTCCTTGACGAGGGTAGAGAAATGTGTGTGTGTGTGTGAGAGAGACAGAGAGAGAGATTGCCGACATAGCTATAATGGAGTCGCTACATTATGCAGGAGTGCAGGGATTTTAAAGCCTGAATGTGCCTTGGCTATGGGAAAAGTAGAGAATTATGCACAGGGTTAGCGATTAGAAGCGTCGTTTCTCGATGCGAACGAAAGAGGAAAAGCTCATTGACGCCAATTTGCGGTCAAAAAGTGCAAAAGGAAGGAAAAAAAACGAACAAACAGAGAGGGGAGCTGAGTAAAAGCATTGTAGTCAAAAGGAGACGTGACAGTGTACGTTGTTCGCCGGACCTCCAGAATCTCTCGATTCGTGCAGCGATAACGCAATGCAGGTGAATAAATTTCGTTGCCGAGGAAGAAGAAGCAGTTTGTGCCTCGAAACACAGCTCGGAGAGGGAGTACATGCGAGCGCATTCTCAGTTTCACGCATCTAGAGAGCGAAAATGCACGAGGAGAATCTGAATTTCTTTTTTCTCGGGCAGAAGGAGAATCTGCGTTTCGTGCGAGCTCGAACACGGAAGAGAGAGAGAGAGAGAGAGAGTACCAGTGCGGAGAGATTCTCATGATTGTTGCTCCGATGAACAGCATCAGGAGCACCACCGCGCTCCCGCAGACAAGGCTCTTCGCCACCGCCATTCGCCGTCGAAAGTTGCAGACTCTCTCTCTCTCTCTCTCTCTCTCTGAAGAAGACGGCGGTGCAGAGAGAAGGAAGAAGCGAAAGCAAGAAAAAGCAGAGAAGTCGAGAGTCGGAGAAGAAGGTGCAGCAAAATGGGCGCTTTTATAGAATTTCTACGCCAACAAAGTTTTTTCCCCAAACGGACACACCCCGACGCCGTTATCCCCCACTAACGCCGTTAGCCAACTAAAAAGTTGTTATTTTTCGTTTTTATCTCGTTTTTTTCTCCCTTTTTACTGGTGGATAAAAACGACCTTATGATTGAAAATATTATGAGAGACGTGGATTAAATGTGGTGTAAATATAGATGTTCACATTCTTTAATGACCGGTTGCAATTTGCAAAATGATGATTTTTGCATGTGTCTATTAATTATAATTGGTTGGATATGCCGTTGTGTTAGTTACGAAATTGATTTTCTCTTTTGCTATTCCGTATAATTGATTCTAATTGAACGGGATTTGGTGAGTTCAGAATTTAAACTCTTATTATGATGTCATCATGATTTTCATGTGAGATCACAGTGGTCAAGTCTTTCGTTCTTTTCCAAATTTTTCACACACTTTATGGAGAAAGAGACCCATAAAACATATGGGCAAAATTTTGAGAGAAAAGAATGGAACTCTTTTCATACGACCAATTTAAGTAAGTATGAGAAAGATTTACTTGATAAGAATAAGGATGTTAATTAACCCATGTAGCCTGTGGCATCAATTCATGCAATGCCTTGTATAATTGTTTCGTTCCATTACAGGGGGAAGGGCATTAGCTTTTGCGGATCTACTTTAAGATTGAAAAGTACACACGACTAACAATTAAATTAAATAACCATGAAATCCAAAATATTACGATATCCTATAGTTAAGAGGGATAGGTGAAATTGAGGGAGAGTATCGGATTATTATTTTTTTTCGTAATAATTTAGGTCCATCATAAAATAAAAAATTCCTACTTTTTTTTTTATTTCAACGAGCCTATAAAAAAGAACGCTGAAATAATCAGTTCTAGAAGAAAACCCCCAGCACAAAAGGAAAACAGCTGTTTATTTGTTTATTTGCGCTTTTTGGCATCGCAATTAACCTCAGAAGGTGACCTTGGTCCCAAACCACTACTTTAACCACCCCTCCATAACCTCCCTAACCGCCACTAACAACTCTTTTTCTCGCTCTCTCTCTCTACCCCCACTGTCCCCCAGTCCAATCGCTGTCCCGCCACGCACGTGCCCAGCGTCGGCGATCACGTGCTGATCCTCGCTTTCGCTGTAAAACGTAGAATCTCCCGTCTGCGAGCACCACCAACTTTAATGACCGTTTCCCTCTAGACGGTGTCCGTTAATCGCGGTCGGATTAGATAAAGGGACTCGGGAGTCCACGTCAGCGAATCCGTTACGGAGGGAGGGGGGTGGAGCTGAGGCCGTTAAGGGAATGTTTTTCGAGTTTTCTGTACGGAGGCCGGAGATCACGGTTCCTGTGCTGATATCGCGGCATCGCATTGAATTGCGCACAAAGCAAATTTAATGGGTATAAATAATCATAAAAATAATTGCCAAAAAATAATAATAAATTATTTGTAAAAAAAAAAGAGGAATAAGAAATGTCGGAAGGGAAATGAAAATGGTGTCTCAGGCGCCAATCACGGCCGTTCAAGCCTTTGTGTCGTTGACCCTCGATAGCTTTCAAAAGTGGACACGTAATTGGAATTCTTTGGCATTCCACGTGGTTTGGTGAGGAAGCTCGAGCTCTTCGGACTTTAGAGGAAAATATGTACTAAGCACTTTACACCGTGCATGATTGTCAATGCCGTCGGTTCGCAACTCTTATCTTACCATTCGATTCGCTTCAATTTTACGTTCCTAACAGACGAAATTATCATCATTTAATTTATCAATTGAATACGAATCTATTAATTTTAATCGATTCCTAATTCCTCAACTGAGATTTAATTCTAATTTCATGTTGTATATTATATCTATGATAATTTCACTACAGTGCAAATTAAGTCCTATGAACTGATATCCAATCGCAAATACCATGGCACGTAAACTTTATCTCAACACCCATATATCGTACTCTTTAACAAAAATCACACGCTGCACTATTTTGTGCGTGTGCACTTAACATGTATTTGAAATTAGGATATATTTGCCTCTCTCATCATGGATCCTACTCAAAATTCGTTATTTTACAACTTCTTTTACACGATTTATTATGTCTATTACGTCTATGTCAATTAAAGTTATCATTTATGAACTTGGGATCTCAATTTAGACAAATAGATTATTCATCTCTGGTTGTATATTTTGTGGAGGTTGATATTCAAGGTCACGACAAAAAATGGAGGGAAGTGGCCAAGTGATTCAATAAGAACGTCGATTGTAATTAGCATCTATCATAGATCATGCTAGTTGATGACACAACGTATAACGCTTGCGTAACATGTTCTCCTTAAATGAAAGATTGTGATTGGTGTCATTATTTAATATCATTTCACGTTATTACTTAAACGGTTTAGAGATTTTTATTATGCTATTGTGCTTTTTCTTCAGGTCGCATGACAATAATTACTAACATTACTTGTAATCGATAAATAATATAAACTAGTCAATAAATAATATAAACTTTGTTTGGTATAGACGAAACTTTTAGTTAAGAAAAAAAAAACTAGCCTTAAATGGTATGAATTTCGGATTACCATATTCGAGTAATTTTATAGTTTTTCTATTCTCTCAGTAGGTGGAATTGCCGCACTAGCCCTAAAGTATAGTCCATTTTACTTTTCTTCCTGGCCTTGATAATCCTCCGCCTTCCGCGGTACTACTGAAAAAGTGCGCCGTTTGAATTTTTGGCCAACCCCCTCTTTTTTATTTCGTAAAATTTATCGCTCCGTTTAATTATCTGCTGCCTTTATGGACACAAAAATAGCACACCATCTATATAAAAATATAATAACAAAGTCTTCTCGAGTTTGATCACTCTCCTTGCAATTAATACTTTTCTTGCATTTCCCACTTTCCCTTTTTCTTTTTTTTTATTCCAACTATAGTGCTGTGCTTGCCGCTTCCAAAGCACATTCAATATCACTGTTTTGTTCAACAACAACAAAAAGTATACGAGATTTAATGTTGCAAGTTAATAATTATGAAATTTATAGCATTTCCCATAACTCTTCCTACTAAGTATTTCCATGGAAGACTTTATTATTTTCTCTCAATTTTTATTGCACGTTATGATTGCGCATGACAACATTTAGGTTACGCATGACAACATTTTTATTTCACAATTTATGTTCTAAAAATCATTATGTAATAGGTTTAGAATTGAAATTCGTTTGGTAATGCAATTTAATTTTTCTATTTATGGAACAAATTTTTGTTCCAAAAATCATCCTAAAACAGAAATCAAAAGTTAAAATTTTCAATTTCTTGATTTTTAAAACATAAATTAAAAATTTTCTCTCTCCCTCTCTCTTCACAACTCACTCTTCACTCTCTCTTGTCTCCCCGTCGTTGTTGCCCGCCAATCGCCAATGCCACCTGTTGCCCACCACTCACCATCGCCCTCACCACCTGCCACCTATCGCCACCCGCCGGTTCGCTGATTGCCATTGCACATCACTATCGTCCACCACTCGCCACCAATCACCGCCAATAGTTAATCGTCGCCAACTGCCACCCGTCGATCGCCACTAGTCGCCCCTGCTGCCCGCCACCCACCTATCGCCGCTAGTCACCACCATCGCTTGCCGGTCACCGCCATCGACCGCCGATCATCGCTGACCACTTCCCATCGATCGCCACCAATCATCGCCATCCGTTGCCGATCGCTAGTCGCCGCTGCCCTCATTGCCCGCCACCCACCTTCTGCCGCCAGCCACCTCCGTTGTTCGCCGACCACCACTTCTGGTTGCCACCACCGTCTGTCGCCCGTCAATCGTCGTCGGGAAAATAGAAATTTCATGTTGTTATCAAACGAATTTTTGTTCTAGGAATAGAAATTTTTTGTCATTATCAAACGCGTTTCTCTGCTCATAAATAAAAAAAATCAATTTCTTTCAAGAAATTAACTTCTAGAACAGAAATTTTGTCATACACGCCCTTATGTTTCACAATTTCCATTCCATAAATCATTTTGAAATATGTTTGAAATAGAAATTCGTTTGGTAACGCAATTTCATTTTTCTATTTCTGGAACAAATTTTTGTTCAAAAAATTATTCTGAAACAGAAATCATAAATTAAAATTTTCAACTTCTTGATTTCTAAAATAGAAATCAGAAATTTTCTCTCTCTTCTCTCTATTCACAACTCACTCTCCTCACTCTTCCAGCTCCCTGTCATCGCCGTCCGTCAATCACCAATGTTGCTTGCCCACCTACTTGCACCGCCCGCCGCTGGTCGCCGCTGGCCATCCGCCTCCCGCCGCTTGCTGACCGCTACTAGTCGCCATTTGCCACCTATTGTCAGTCACCGCTGCCCTCACTGCCTGCCACCCATTGCCGCTTGCTGCTTGGAATAGAAATTTTGTCATGTAAGCCCTCCATGTAAAATCTTCTTAGATTTATACATGCCAAATGACCAAAGGATTTCTCTTTTTCTCGCGGTATATAAATTATGTGAAGAGTTGAAAAGATGCACGACTGAGAGAGTCATATATCTATATGAAACAGTGTGATTCTAAAAATTAGGTTATAATTCATGTATATTAAAGTTTTGATTTTTGATTTTTATTTTAGGCGAACATATACTTTACAAGAATCAAACTTATTAGATGTTTTAAATTTTTATATTGCTTTCTCTTATTAAATTACCCAAGTTCCAATCTATGATTTTATTTCCTATTGGTTAGTTAGGTTCTTTTTACATTTTTTTATCTGCTCAAGCACTAATGTATGAACAAACAAATTATTGACAAAAGGCTCATGACAATTGCATATACATCTATAATGAGCTTTTGAGTTATTGAGTTCCAACTTTTGATTTTCTTCTCTTCGATTTTGTTTCCGCCCTATGTTGGTTAGCTGAGACTTGTATTTATGTTATTTGGTTAACCACTAATTTATTAGACAACAAAAGTTTGATAAGTTAATTTTCTAACAAAAGGAATGTGATCGACAATAGCGCATAAAGTTGCAGTTTCTTTTTTTTGTACCGAGAAAGTAATTGAGTATTTTCATACTTCTTCTATAACGATGATAAGATAATATTCTCACTAAATCGTGGTCTTACATATATCATTTTGTAGAAGTCATACCATCACTGTGTACATACTTGAATCACAACAGTTTTGGCGCTATTTGCAATCAATTTTTGTTGTTAGGTTTTTTTACTTTGTGTACATGAATATTTAAAAGTGAATATATTTAAAATATTTAATTTCAATGTTATAGCTATACAACTTAAAAAGGCAAAAAATCTTGTAAATAGAGAAGCAATGAAAGAACGTGCGATTTTCTAGTTTTACATGATCGAAGCTGCAATGGCGTCGAAGGGGATGGTGGTTTTGTCACCCCTTGATCGTTATATGTCAACTGAAATTTGCCTACTGAATATTTTTGTGATAACAACGCATTAGGTATGACTAATTCACTTGGAAACACCAAATGGTGTCGTCTACATGGGTCATTTAGTCTCTACCCATAAGTAAACTTGTCAAACGGGAGGATCGAGTCGAAAATTGTTCAATTTACATGACCCATTTAACATGTTTTAACAAATTTCCATACAACATATATATAGCGACCCATACCCGACCCATATTGTTAAAACACTTCAATATTAAATAAAATTTAGAAAAAATTGTTTCTTATAAATTATCAAAAAAAGATATATTGCTAAAACACTGTGGACAATTTTTCTAATTAAAAAAATGATTTTTTTTATGTTTTTTCTTTTTCTTTTTCTTTTCTTCTATGTATAATAGCGACCGACAGCTGGCGACCATCGACTACCAACCGCCACTGACCAGCGACCCTTGCCAAATTTCCTATAAAAAAAGGAAAAGAAAGAAAAAAAAATAAAAATAAAAAAATGATGAAAAATCATAAAATTAAAAGAATTCTAAAAACGACTTGTTTATGACTTGTTAAAACTTATTAATTAACTAACCCATTTATGACCCATTTGAAACTCATTTAAGACTCATTCAAATGTTAATTAACATATTTATAATCAATGTAAGTTTATTTTTAAAACTTAAGGCAGTTCATTTATGACTCACACTATTAAATATGGGTTTTAGACCCGTTTTGCCACCTCTACCCATAGGGTGCGCGATCATACTAGCATAGGAGATGTTGTGATTATAATGCAATATCTAGCGCTTGTTCATTCAATCAAGCTCCTCGGGGGAAAAACAAAGAAGTGTGAACTTCTAGGAAAGTAACGGCTATCATCTCCACAGTCTGCTTCATTACCACATTTACTCCGCTATTTTTAAAAATTCCACTTTGCATCCTGAGTGTTTCACCTTTGATAACAAAAAAGGATGAGCGTGAATCCAGAAAATATGCGAGGTTGAGGGCAGTGGAAGGAGTGACAATAGAGGAGCTTGACGAATGAAGACGGTGGTCAGAAGTGGCGGGGCGATGTTTGATGGCAACAAGTGGTGGGATGTGAAAAAAACCTAGAAGGCCCAAAAACCCAGACCAGACTGAATCGAACCTTCTCAAATTTTCAGGTCCGAGTAAAACCGAGCTAGTCTTCGGGCGAGTTTTGGGAATGCCGGGTTGGGTTTTCGGGCCTAAGATGCTCCGACCCCAATTGGCCCGACTCAGCCTAATTTATACTTAAAAAATAAAAATTATACCTAAAATTAGAAAATAAAGGAAAATTTAAATATCAGTCATATGTTCTTTATAAACCTCATTACAGTTATAAAAAGCAATTCATTAACCATCAAACTTCAAAAGAGCCGTAAAAGCTTTATCTTATATTAAAGCTGAGACGTGCGAATTTCATTTCTTTTAATGAAATTTATGAATTTTAAGCGATGAGTGATGATGTTATTTGATACGTTTTCAAAATTTTTTTTTTTTTTTTTGTGTTCGACACCCTTAATAAAGTTTTAAGCATAACTTTATATGCTCCCCTCAATTTCTCTCCTCCGCCTCCACTTAAATCGCGTATCGCGTTGCTCCGATGAGTTAAATTTACAAATTCAGGGCGTCAAAAAAGAAGATAAATATTTGGGATATTTTCGTAGGATGAAGCAAATTTCTTATGTGCATATTGCCCCAGCTATATGCGTCTTAAATCAATTTCATTACGCTCTCGACAATAAGCAACAGCTTCAAATTGCCGTCTCTACACGACGAAAACACAATTACTTAGCCTGCCATACTTTATCCATTTCGGCTCTTGATTTAAATTCATGCATGCCATGATTTAATAAATTAATATGTGTAGTCTTCGGTGCAGGCAAGTCCAAGGTCGCATGTGACCCTCGAAGATCTTGGGGATAATATTATTTTTTATTATGTAAATATAGGTCAAACTAGGCAAGGCCAGTCAAACTATTATCAGCTTTATTTGTGGGGATTGCGAGATTTCTGAACGGAATGAGTACGTGTTTTTTCTATAAGGGGCATGTGAATTTGCGTGCTTGTGGCGAGACCGGACGTGGTTGCATGCCCTAGAAGCAATTCTGCATTATTTGCATATGGAAATATACCCCAAATAACAAAAAATACAGAAAAAAAAGAAAAAAAAAAAGAAAGAGAGAGGAGAGAGAGCGGAATCAACGAGAGTGTTTACGTTTCTTTTTTCTCGATCTCTGAATTAGTATCAAATCGCATTTTTTTTATGGATGGATCTATTATATTTGTTCAAGAATGGTTATCGCTTTCTCGCTATATATAGCAAAGGTGTTTATGCACCGTGTTTATTGGGCACGGGGCGTAGCCACTGTGGTTAATTGCCACGCATGCCTTGAAACCCAGACACTTTTGGATGTATTAGACGTCCTCGCGTATCCTGATTTTAAAATCATGCAGGTCGCACTTGAGACCAATCAATATCTAGAACCCAGATGCACTGAACTCACATGTGCCCGAATCATCTAAAAACTTTTCCTCAAAACCTATTTGTGAGGGTCGTTGCGTGGAATTATCAATCTCCATCTACACGAACGTAGTCTATTTTGGAGTTTCGGTAAAAATGTCAAAAAAAGTCATAAACCTATTATACTTTTATTGATTTAGTCATAAACTTTTCAATTTTACCGATTTAGTCCAAATATTTTTATGATTTGCCAATTTGGTCCTAAACATTTATATGATTTGTCGAATCAGTCCTAAACCAGCAAAATTGAAAGGTTTAAGATTGAATCGGCAAAAATTAAATAGGTTTATGACTTTTTGACAATTTTTCCTTGGAGTTTGGGATTGATTGCATAAAAAAAATCTTCCTTTTTCTAATTTGGGAGTAAAACTTTATAATTCTTATGTGGTTAGTAGAGACAGATTAAATTGTGACAATTGGGTCTTGAAATGCTAATACGTCCCCCATCAAATGGCAAACTACAAAACCTGAAAAAGTCAATTTATCTTTTAAACGAAAAAAGAACAGATTGGCATTGTCTTTACAATTTCGAGAAAGAAGCGCCAATTGAGGGTTCAAACTAACTGTGCCATCGATTTTCACCCTACTATTTAAAAAAAGGCGAAATCAAATTTATTTTTTACAGAAAAAAAAGTAAAAGTAAAAAAGAAAAAGAACAGTCAATTTGACTTCTTCGAGTCCTTCGAGTTCACTCTCTTTTTACTCTCACTTGATCAACGCCCGTCAACTTTTTTTTTTTTTTAATCTTGCTTTTTTATTTTAAGGGGGGGCAGGATTATGTCCCCACGCAACATCCCAAGTGGCTCCCATCATGGCGGTTTTTTTTTTTGCCCTTTTTCACGCCTCTAAGTTAAAAACAAAATAAAAAATAAGATTGTGATTGCCACTTAAATTACAGTTTTACCCTCGCCATGATCCACCATCATGCGAACATACAAAAAGGGTGTTTGCACCCTCTCGGCCGTCCATCATGATCAAAACTCTCGGGGTAGAACACGGACCATTGATTGCGTGGACCAGCTCGGCACGGGCTTAGTATTGTTATTATAGCTTTTTTGCGCATTGACTTTTTAACCACGGACGATCATTCCGGGTCCCGCCATCCGACGGTCCAGATTCTAGAGGAATCTTGTGTGATGATTTTGCTTGGGTTTTACAATTTTTACTCATTCCTAAAAAAAAACCCAAGGTTGATTTAATTTCAAACTGGCACCCCACGATACATTTATCAAAAACTAATTTTCGCCTCACAAAAAGTCGCAAATTGATACATCCATGACATAATTATTCAAAACTAATTTTCAGTTTTCCCACGATACATTTCCCCTACTAATTCTCCTCTCAGAGAAAATTCTGAATCGGTTTTCATTACCCGAATACCTTTTGTCAAAATGCAAACGTGTTAACACGCATAGATCTTCCACGTCAAATCTATTGCTCTCCCGTTAGATCTGTCTTGCATTCATCTACCTTGTGTGCTGAAAACAAACTTGACTATTCTGAGAAAAAGGAAACTAGGTCACTCGAGATGTCAATTACCTTTTATTCCCCAATACACTAAAACATAGCCAACACTAAAAATGCCCCACAATATTTAAGATGGCCGAACCAGTGTCATAATAGGCCAAAGCTTCTTGCACACATCTTTAGAGAACTAATCACTTGATCACCCGCAAATTGCACACATATCATAAGAGTTAACCACCTTGTCCTTGGGTATGTTAGAAGCTTCATCTCCCCAAATTACGAAAACCCATTGGGAAAAAAGAAGAAGTTCATCATGTACAAATTCTCTTGTCCCTCGTGTCTTGGGCAAAGGCCTTGATTAGTGACTAACACAATTTTTCGGGGGGGTCCCCACGAAACCCATCAAGAATGGACAAATCCTCAATTGTCTTGAAACACACGCCAGATGGAGAGAGAGAGAGAGAAAAGAGAGAGAGAGAGAGAGAGAGCTAGCTTTTGTTGGGGCTTTTTTTCACATAAAGAGGAAAAGGGGGAGGAAAAAAGGAGGGAGATTTAGTAGGGTCGAGCGGGGGTGGGCTGGTTACCGGAAATTTGGCGGGTCTGGTCTCGCTAATTGCTTTATCTCAAAGTGACGGACGCATATCTCATGCAAATTCCGCAAACGCAATTGAAATGAGGAGCTTTTTCGGACAGTCTTGACCGGCCTGCCCCTTTTTTTTTTTTAAAAGGCTGCCTATAAAGAATCTCCCGAGTTTTATCATTATCATTATTATTATTATTCCCATTGCTGTTGTTGTAGTTATTATTGTCATTACTGCTATTAGTTTGGCAAATCACACAAAAGCCCCAACGAACTGTAAGGGTAAATACATGTTTGCCCTCCAACTATCAATTGTTACACAATACAAGGAAAATTGTCCACAAAATTACAAACTATTACACTTTTATCAATTCAATTCTAAAACTTTCAATTTTGCCAATTAAGGCCTAAACCTTTTAGCATTTTGCCGATTGAGCTCGTTCGGTCAATTTTGGTGGGAAATCGCTGATGTGGATTATGTGGAATAGCTGGTGTTGACGTGGACAATTTTTAATAATATTTTAGTATTTTTCAGATTTTTAATTAATTTCTTTTCTTTTTCTTTTCTTTTCTTTTCCTTTTTTTTTTTTCATTTTCTCTTCTTTTCTTTTCTTTTTTCTTTTTCCCTCCGGTGGCCACTGCCGGGCCTCATCGATGGTCGGCGGAGGTTGCCAGCCTCAAGTGAGGGCCGCCCTTGCCTGGGCAGGCGATGTCCGCGCCTAAGC
>BCNH02000008.1:20531358-20550345 GCA_001662345.2 Metrosideros polymorpha var. glaberrima | reverse complement strand
ATGTGGAATAGCTGGTGTTGACGTGGACAATTTTTAATAATATTTTAGTATTTTTCAGATTTTTAATTAATTTCTTTTATTTTTCTTTTCTTTTCTTTTCCTTTTTTTTTTTCATTTTCTCTTCTTTTCTTTTCTTTTTTCTTTTTCCCTCCGGTGGCCACTGTCGGGCCTCATCGATGGTCGGCGGAGGTTGCCAGCCTCAAGTGAGGGCCGCCCTTGCCTGGGCAGGCGATGTCCGCGCCTAAGCGGCAAGGGCGACCCATGCTCACCCAAGCAAGGGCGTCCCTTGCTCAGGGCTGCAAGGGCGGCCCTCGCTTGAGGCCGGCTACCTCCGCCAACCATTGACAAGAGTCGACAATGGCTGGCGGAGGGAAAAAGGGAAAAAGAAAGGAAAAAAAGAAAAGAAGAGAAAAGGGGAAAAAAAAAAGAAGAGAAAAGGAAAAAAGAAGGAAAGAATGAAAAAGGGAAGAAAAGAAAAATAAAGGAAAAATCATTAAAAAAAATAGAAAATTTATTAAATATCATTGAAAATTATCCAAGATAGCGCCAACAGTGCTATGTAGGATGGCCAACGTCCACTTTAGCGATTTCCGACCAAACTGGGCTAAATGGATTCAATTGGCAAAACGTGAAAATACTTAAGACTCAATTGGTAAAGTTGAAATGCTTATGACTAAATTGGCAAAAATGCAATAGATTTAAGACTTTTGGATAATTTTGCCCAATAATAATCATATGAGCTCTTATTTTGTTACAACCGTTGATCGTTCGTTATTTTTTTCCTTCGATGTGTGCAATGCACATGACTTTTAAAGGGTAAAAGTACTTCTTCATTTCATTTTTTCAAGGAAATCTTTCATTTGCCATTAATTACTATAAAATCTGGAAAAAAATGATGGGAGAAAATTAAATTGACTAAAACATTGATACTAGAAAAAGATCAATATCAATAATATTATCAAACAGTGATTTTTTTTATTTAATAAAAATAGCCAAATTTAATAGGACCAAATAAGTATTCTAAGGAAAAGGACGAACGCGAATTAGATAAAAGGGGAAAAAAAACCTCATAAAAAAGGTCAAATGACAAAACTTGTTTACTCATTTGGGTTAATTAATGTAAAAACTAATTCATAAGGGATGATGTCCTCAACTCGCGAAAGAAAGAAAAAATAACCGAAATGTGCATTGCACATGCTAACGGAAAATATAAAAGAGGGTTAACGGCTATAATAAGATTAAAGTTCGTGAGGATAATGCGTAACATTTGAAAGTTTAAGACTAAACGTGTATATCTCGAAAGTACATGAAAGTTTGTGCAATTTCTTCTTCTGTCTTTTTTTTCAAGGAACTTTTGGGTAGTTTCAGCTTTCCAAGTCTTAACTTGAAAAGGGTCATTTGGGTTGGCCAGGAATTTGGAGTTAAAAACTCGACTTGAAAATTGAACCGCACTCACGATCCATGTATTGCGATGGGTGTGAACATGGCAGTTAGCATGTGGATCCTCGATGTCGGTTAAGTGGGTACCTAGCTACAAGAGAGGTAACATGCTATTACTTGAGGCTTCCGTGGTCTGTTCATTTGCATGTGGGGACGACGGGCTTAACGGATGCGTTCCTTATTTTAACATATCGGTGTTCGCACATTTAAGTCCCATAAATTGGAATAGTATCTTTATCCTGCCCCATTCCCAATAGTTGCCTTTAAGTGTTTTACGTCCAAGAAATCTCAAAGTCCAGACGATGTCTCAAATGAAACATTTTAAGGACTTACTCAGGTCCAATATCAAGTTAACCCATTGGGTCGCAACTAAGCATGGTGTTAGTTGCTACTTGAGCTTGCCGGTCTTTTACTAGGACACAAGTTCTTCTATTAGGAACGTAACTTATTTTGACGTGTCTTCTTGAATTCCTTTGAGCGGAGAGAGTGTGTTGCCATCTATAGGCATGGGTGAGGTTGTCCTACCGGGCTCATTGATTTTAGACCTTTGTATTTGGTGGTGACGAGTGGCAGGTGTGTGGCTTTTATTGTTACGCCAAATGGGTCATTCATATTGGTTATATCTATTGAGAACCCACGCACAATCACAATGAAAAAGAGAGAAATCGAGAAAGAGAAATTAAGATGCAAGTTTTTATTCTAGTTTATCTTTAAATTAGGGCTACATCTAGTAGAGAATTCCATTATAATTAGTACTTCGCATTAATGTTTTCCTGTCGATGAGAAGTATGAACCACACCCCAACAATACTTCCTAAGACGTGTAGTTTGTTGAGGTGCACGTGAGTTGTGTGAGAGAAGTTAAAGATCGGAGATTTAAAAAGGTTAGAGCAATTTAAATATCTTAGTTGGTGCATATTTTTTTCACTTATTTTTAAGTGACGGGATAATTATCAAACATTTTTAAACTTATTGTACGGATGCCAATTAAGTCCTAAATTTTTCAATATGAACAATTTAGTCCTAAACATTTTGGTGATTTGCCAATGTAGCATTTTTGGCAAATTTTGGCTAAGAATCACTGATGTTGTGGTTCAGTCAGTGTCGGTAGTCTTGTATGGCACGATTGGCACTGACGTGGACGGTTTTTGTAATTTTAAAAAAAAATTTGTGAATTTTTTCTTCTTTTTTTTTTCCAGCCTTTAGGGAGGTTTTGTATTAGGGTCAGGCGTGTTTTTTTTTTTTTGGTCGGATGGGTCAGGCGTTAAGTTGTCAAGTTTTTGGTTTCAGCTTGCCGAGTAAACGGTTGAGGCTCGGGGACTTGCGCGCACAAGGGACCTCGTTTCTCACATTGGGGATGTGATGTCGATTCCAAATACTCCCCCGACACCGCCGCACGAAGTGGACAACACTACCTACGGAACCTAATTTACGTGAATTATTGAGTGGGCGTAGATTAGATTATTTTCACATGGGTATAAGCCACATGCGTTTTGTATTTGCATGAAAATGATTGAATATGATAAGTTACGAGTGAATTATTTGGGTCTAATCCCTACAAACCTCACCTACATCCACCCATACACTATCCATTTATTTACCCACTCTAACATTGACATTGCATTTTGGGATTGACTAGAACGAGACATAGTCTTAAAACTTTGTTCACCAAACCGAGACTAAATAGCCTCATCATGGGTTTAAAGAATTATTTGCTTGAATGAATGAATTTGGACACGTGTGGCATTACAAATTGAGGGCCGTCCCATCTCGGTAACATCACGTGCTATTATTCAACTAAACCAATGAATGCGTGCAACATGATAAAGGGTGGGTTTGGTTTAGCATTTTCAAGGAGCTTTCAGCCTCTAAAGTTCATTGAGGAAATGTTGGGATGTTTGGTAAGCAGCTGTTGGCTAAATTTTGGCATTGAGAATGCTCAAAGCCCAATACTTGAGAGTCTAGTATTGGGCTTTCAGTATTCTCAAAACTGAACCAAACCCACCCGAAGAGAGCCACTGTCTTGTCAAGCATTTGGAGATTTTACACGTCTCCAATCGGTTCCAAGAATTTCTTTCAATCAAGTCCACTCCGATTAAAAATTTAGTAGAATAGTAAAACAAAATCATAGCTCAATTATATTTTTAGATAGGACAAAATTTTAGACATGACAATGTAGTGTAAATGAGTAGTATTACTTAGAACAATCTAAATATATCTAGTAAAATTCATTCTTGCATCCGATTGTTTTGGAATTGACATTGTATTAGCCACTAATGTGCATGTCACATTAAATGAAAAAAAAAAATCTGATTCATCAATAATTTTTTAAGGGAAGAAAAATTATGAACTCTCGGATCGATATTATCTTTTAAGAGACAAGTTAATACATATGTCTGAAATCTCACCCTAATATTTTGCGACGATATTTTTCTATGAGTTTCTCTTACTAGATAGAAATTGTCGTTCAGTTTGATTCGACCAACACTTATAGAAGACTACACAGATGAAATTTTTCATGTATATAATGGATAAAAAAATACAAGAATCGGATTTTATGTTTGTAGCCTTATATTTGGGTTCGACAATTTCATCCGCAATCGATTGAGTACTCAATCAAAAGTCTACCTAAAGATTTCTCAATGTGGTGGAACAGTTTGTTTTCGTCTAGTTCAACAGCATCATCATGCTAGTGAGGGGTAAGTTGCAAGTATCTGGTAGCTACAACTTTTTCCATTTACAGGGCTATCTTTGTAGAGACTTACAATTTCGTCCCAGTTGGGAGTTGATTTTGCCTACACATCATTGTAAAGCTAAAGAAGCAAATATGCTGCTAAGCATACAACCGGCGACGGGGTTTCGGAATTAGGTTTTGGGCACAAAATGGCGGCCTAACCTTGGCTTTTCCCTCGTGTCGTCATTGTCGATCGACCAACTTAATTACCGATTCAATTAAGGATATCGATATATTGTTGTGCTAGGTTGACTTTGCTCTCTTTTATTTTTTTTTTAAAAATAAGACACGGCGTGGTATTAAAGAGTCAGAGACTTTGGATCGAGCCGCCACGCGTCAAATTCCTAAAGGAGTACTTTCTTTGCGTGTCGGGATTCACCAAGGGTAATTTAGCTCATGTTAATGAGCACCCGATTTTTTTTTTATTGGAAAAAGTGTCAATTGAATTCAATTCAGTAAAGTCTAGATATCAATTTCTCAATACACTTGCACTATGCACTTAGGCCGTGTTTGATTGTTCGGATAAAAATCAGGATACGATATGTTTATAATAGGATAAAATGGGATATAAGGAGATAAATTAACCTTAAGGGCATGGCTGGGATAAAGCTGGATATGATTTCTCACCGCCTCTCCTCCACACATAGCCACCTCTTTGCCATGTCCAACAACCTCTTTGGTGGTGGTTGCCTCTCTTCCTAGCCTAGTCACCTATCCGATGTGCCCAATCGCCTCTCTGATGGTGACGGTGGTCGCACCATTAGACATGGCTTGTGCTTTCTCTGTGCTTTTAATCCATTTTGTAGCACATCCCTAGATCAGCAGAGGTTGGAGAGGCCTTGGGGACGAGGCTCTGGCGTCCAATGCGCTTGCCGAATCATTGCCTCCCAAGGGCGGCGATGATGTGTAGGGTCGATCACTTTGGAAGGCCAGCGATGACGCCATGGCTTGCAAGTCAACTAGCAGCGAATTCGATTAGAGGTGAAGGCGGCAAGAGGGGCCGGGCACTTGAAAGTGGAGGAGAGGCGATGGAGAGGGGAGGACGACGACGGGGAAGAAGATAGAGGTGATCTCTAGAATGCTCACCACGTGTTTGGTATAATGCCTCAGTTTGTGCTATAGAAATATCCGACTTTAAATTCGCAGTTCACCAAATGAGAGATAGGATATGATCAATTCCAGGATTATTGATCATATCCTATCCAATTTTATCCTGACTAAAAATCTGGACGAGCAAACGCGACTTTAGTGTTTTTTTGTTTTGTTTTTGGTCAAGCAGCCTTAGTGTCTTAGTCCAATTGATCTATGACATCATTCAACCTGAGAGAGTGGCAACTGAATGGACAGTGACTGCCCGTCGACCAAACATGTGTTTGGTTTTGACCATATGTTGCTTCCTTTCTCCTCCAACCATTTATTCAAAAAACAAGACACTTGTTTTTCTTTTACGTTATTTTCGAAATAAACTTGAAAGTTATGTGCGAGAGAAAGGTGCACATATATAATATATATATACACACACACAAAAGTGATTGAATGGAAATGGATAAGGGGCTCGTGGGATTTACGTGAGGAGGTAGGGATGGCTATATTTCTGAGAGCAAACACTGAAAAAGTATCTAAAAATATTCAATTTAGATATTTGTACCTTGTCGAGGTAAGGAACCTAGAAGAGCGATTCCGTCCAAAAATAAAAACATAGAAGAGGGACAAATATGTTTGCTTAACAATGATATAATTACCAAATCAGTCCTAAATCTATTTTATGGATGTCAATTCAGGCCTAAATATTTTAATTTTTTCAATGTAATTATAAAATTTTGCAAGAAATTCCAATGTAGTTCTTCTGGCCAATTATCATCGAAAATTGCTGACGTGTGGCATTTAGTTATTATCGGTTATCCTACATGACATGCTGACGTGGACAACTCATAGATTACTATGTCAGTGATTTTCGTAATAATTGGCTGGAATGATTACATTGAAATTTCACATAATAGTTTAGGATTATATTAACAAAATTTAAAAGTTTATGATTAAATTTACATATGTACACTAGTTTTAGGATTAATAAAGGATAAAAAATTTTATTGACAAGTGACAACATGCAAATATCATTTGGAGTGGGCCAAAATTGATTTATTAGAGAGAGAGAGAGAGAGAGAGAGAGAGAGAGAGAGACAATGGCCATTTAATGACGTGAGTTTTTTTTTTTNNNGGTGGGGGTTCATAGATGGGAGGTTAACTAGCTAGGAAAAGGAAATTTGGAAGCAAATAGAATTAGACTCTATCTAACGTTGACCTTGGGACATCATGTACCCATGTTAAATTAGCCGCCCAATTAGTGCTATTAATTATGAAAAAAGGAAAAAGAAAAAAGGTAAAAAATAGGTAGATGCAACAGTGGATCCACTCCTTCCAGAAGACAAAACTCATTAGTTACTCCAGCTGTGCCCATGTTCTTTCGATAGGAATGAAATTATGATCATTAACCGAAAACTTCTCTATTTTCCTTTTCTCTTTAATTTTGAAAAAAATCATTAATTTGAGAAATTGATGGCCCCATGGAAAAAGTGCTCTTTTCAACTCAGTTCTCTTATTAGACGAAAAAAAAAACTCAGTTCTGTTATATTAATTAGCTATTGAGCTGTTTCTATGAAGGCCGATCCTCCGTACGATTCTATGCACTTGATAATTTACAAAATTGGGAGTAAAATGGCCAATAAAATAGAATTAAAAAATAGAGGAGGCAACACTGTGTCATCTTATCGGGTACAAGTACAACCACCAATCGCCACCTGAAAAAATATATATGAATTTAATGTAGATTTTAAGCTTAGATAATTTATTTAATATTTATGAATGGGTATATTCATTCTTTTTGTATATTATTTTTTTGGGTTATTACCACGAAAAACTTCAAATTGGAATACTTACAACAAATTTACCATAAATTAATTTTGTCAGTGTAAAAAATCCCAAATTGGTATATTTGTGATAAATTTACTATCTGTTAGTTTCCGCTAAATTTTATCGTTAAATTATTGAGTTGGATGAGACATGACAGTTGACGGGAGTACCAATTTGGAGTTTTATCCTTCGTTTGTCAACAGTTACCAGTTTGGGATTTTTTGTTCTATTAAATCAATTTAACGAAAACTAACAAAGAGTAAATTTATTACAAGTGTACAAATTTGAGATTTTTTTGGTGGGGTAAATTTATTAGATGTGTACCATTTGGAGTTTTTTGTGGTATTAAGTTATTAACTTTATGTTTTTTACTTCATCCCAATCATAGCTTGATCGCCAAAGTTTGGATGAGTTTACTGATATTTTCGAAATTAATATATAATGAAATTCAAAAAGAGGGATTGATTTTATTGTAGTCAAACTCAAAATAACCAACCATGACTTGGTAATTCATTGAATTCACTTGGTTGTGAATGCAATTTTCTGATTACATGAGAGGTTTTATCATTTCTTTTGGCAATAACTTCTCGTCAAAAGTATGCAGACCGCAATGTTCATGTAGATCATGTCATTTGAAGATTGTGGAAGCTCATAAAACGAATAGAAACGTCAATAACAAGATATTGCCATTCTTTACGTTTGAAAGAGGATTATATAGTTTATAATTAATAGTGCACGATTTTCGATATGGATTGACATGTAAATTAAGCGGTCGGTTCCATCTAAATACCTGATAAATCCAATGCTTATTAAGTACACGCCGAATGTACTTTGGTTCCATTCGCTTCGAATCATCTCTCTTTTGCTAAATTTTCTTCTCTTTCCCCCGTTGTTGAATGTCTGTGCCTTTGGTCATTGCGGCCCGGAGACTGGTGACAGCTAAGCAAGTGGGTCCCCAGTCTCCGCCAATCATCAATCAAAGAACCGCAATCGCCGACCGCACATGCGGGCGAGAGTCATGTGCAGCACTGGCGTTGTTGTTGGTCGCCGCTCATTAAGGAAGAAGTGCAAAGAAAGACACACCAAATCTTTTTCGAGCTCTCTTCTCTCTGGCTTCCACTTTCATCCTTTCATCACTTTTTTTTTGTTCTCTTTTTTATTTCTTGCCCTTTCTAATATTTAATTTATTTTTTGAGTTGTCTGCAAATTTATTTCTTAAGCAAAATGCATGTCCGCGGAGTGATTGATGGACATTTCCTTCTGTGATTCCATTTTGGTCAATCAATAATTGACTGTCATAACTAAATATCGAGCACACAAAGGGAGCTGCACAAACAAATCTTATTTTCGGTGGCAACCCTAGAGTGATTTTAAACCACGGAGTACTTTTAAAACCTAGATTATCGAGTATTCTCTTGTATTTGGATTATAAACTCTCACAAAAGTCTAGAAAATTAGTTTAAATATTTGCTGACGGGACATTCGTTGTTCACACATGAATGAATTGTTCACGGAAGGCATTACCTTTGTGCCGGCACTTTGGCAATGAGAGGAAATAAGAAAAATATCAGCATAATCCCGATGTGAAGAGTGCGGTAAAAAAGAAATCGAAAAATGCACTTCGCTATTTTTAGAAGTAAATTCTTTGTTTTGGAAATTTATTTGAAATAATAGGCTTTGGAAATCATATGATGATTAACTTAATTATGACTAAATAGATTGGCATATGTTATCGAAAAGAAGAGATCCAAGTGATTTGCATAACAAATTTAACAATCCTTGATGGTCCGCCTTTTTTTTAGAAATAGTTAATCTTTTAAGGAAATTTTCAATTTCAGTGCTGCAAAT
This sequence comes from Metrosideros polymorpha var. glaberrima, assembly GCA_001662345.2. NCBI lineage: Eukaryota > Viridiplantae > Streptophyta > Magnoliopsida > Myrtales > Myrtaceae > Metrosideros > Metrosideros polymorpha. The sequence continues at coordinate 20,541,414 of BCNH02000008.1, read as the reverse complement.
AACTGTGATCAACCAAAAGAGACTACAAAGTGTAGTTAAGCGGGTCCGCTTGTGGATGGGGTCATGTATCGATGTGTATGGAATAGTTTCCTTTGTTTTCTTTCCCTTGAAGTACCAAGCCTGCCACGAGCCATGAGTCCAAAAATTTAATGCATGATGTGCATCGGTTGTACCATGTGATAGTGGTACATAATAAGCTGAATCCGATTGAAGGCAAGACTTGTGAAAATCTAGAAGCACCATTGAATATGATAGATTATCTTATAAATTATCATATCGACATTTCGATCGATTCAGTACATAAGATCTGGGGCTTAGCCAACATTTGAAATGCTTTTTATGAATTTTTAGCCCAAGAGAAAGTGATGCTTTTTCTAAATCACTCAGCCTATGGCATAAAAACGCAATGAAGTTCCAATCAATAATTTCTTCGGTCGTCACCGTCAAAAGGGGAAAGCAAAGGAAATAAAGAAACAAAGCGGGGCGGGGGGACCACGTGGTATGCACGTGCGTACGGTCAGTCAGCTTTTTCGCCCGACCAACAACCCTAACGGTACGAATCTTCTCGCCTCACAGCCGAAAAAGGTCTCCTTATCCACAAACCGGAGAGACTGAAATTACTTTTTTGCCCCGCTTTTGCTTAGGAATTCGCTGTAGTTTCCCTAGGATAAATGTCATAAAAAAATCTCAAACTTTACTCTTTGTTATACATTTATCCCAATTTTTTTTTCTAATACCAAAAACTCCAAACTTGTACCCATGTGAAAATTTACTCCAAACTTATATAGTGTGACAAATTTATCCCAAGTTTCTTTTTGTAACATTAAAAACTCTAAACTTCTATCTATATGACACATTTATTTCAAAAAATTATTTAATCCAAGAGCATTTATATCTTTTACCTTTTTGATTAAATAGAATATTAAAAAAATAAAAAAGGGAAAAACAGGGGCAAGGGCGGCAGGCCCTCATCCCCGTTGCTAGAGAGGGTCGGTGACCCTCGTTGGCCGTGGGTGAGGGTCGTGCGCAACCCTCTACCTAGAGCTGGGCGAGGCTCACCAGTCCTCGCCTAGTGGTGGCGGCCCTTGGCAAGGTTGGTCGAGGGCCTCAGCGGCCCTTGCCAACCTTGCCAAAGGCTGCCATCGTTGGGTGAACAACCCTCGCCGAGGCCTTAGCGACCCTCATCAGCCCTCTCTTGCGATGGAGGCGGCGGTGGTGAGGGCTTGCTGCCTTGCCCCTGATTTTCCTTTTTTTTAATATTATATTTAATAAAAAAGTGAAAATAAAAAATTTTGGGGGTAAATGTGTATTTTTATTTTAAATGGGGTAAATGTGTCATACAACTATAAGTTTGAAATTTTTAATGTCACAGAACAAACTTTCGGATAAATATATCACATGGGTACAAGTTTAGAGTTTTTAGTGTCACAAAAAAAATTGAAAGTAAATGTGTCATAGAGGGCAAAGTTTGGGATTTTTGGTGGCTTTTTCCCATTTCTCTATGCTATTGCTTTTTTCAAAGGAAATAGAAGAAACATCAAAAAATGGATATTGGTATATCAAGTTTCAAAATGATCCTTATACTTAGTAAGTCGTACAATTTCGACCCTTATTCTATAAATTTTATTCGTTTATAGTCATTGACTTTCCAATGTTAACCCGAAACTTTTACAAACAATGCATCCTGGCCCTATAAAAAATGCATTAAACTTACAATCCTAATTTTCTATGTATGAGCAAGTGTAATTCTAAGTATATTGTAAAGAATCGTAAACTAAAGTGATGCGGCATAATATATGCGGTCAACATGCACAACTAGTCCACCGGACCGTTCGTAGAATAAAACTTTTCTAAGCATCCATCAAATCCTACCACATCATTTACTATACGAATGTCTATACAGTCACTCGTTACATATCCTCTGACATGCAATATAAGTAAAATATCAGCATTAACATAGACCTAATACCAAATAAGGCTAAACGTTCGCGGCACGCTCTTATATGATTTTTTTTTACAATCTTAATCGCATGTTCAGTCTTAACTCTACTTGCGTAGACTTCTTAGCTAGAACGATCTGATTATATAAACCCGCCGCTTCGAATAGTTTAGCTCTACTAATGTTAGCAATTATATTCCTGTTATAGTTACAATATATTCCCATTTTTTAGTCATTAATTTTCTTTTCCTCAATATACCTTTGTTTAAATAATTTTTCCTTGACCTTTTCAGTTTGAGGAACACAAAATCTGGGTTTTGCAAAGACTGGTTTTTATTTATTTGTCAATATTGATATTCAGTTGAACTGGCCGGTCCGATCCAAATATCCAACATAGGTTTCAGGGGTTAAGACAGCCAATTAGGAGAGAGTTCGTTTTCCGTTTGGCTTTTGCTACCCAATCAGCTAGTGCGTTGGCTTCTCTTCGGACAAAATTTCAGGCTTACAAAACTAAGCTGGGCCAAGCTTCTTACGCAATCCGCGGCCCACGCCCTGATTTCCCACGGGCTTTGTTCTCTGCCCAAAATACAGTTGACCAGAAGTTGACTTACGCTCCAGTTCAGACGCACACTTTCTTCCACCATCTGCAGACACACCCGCGGAGCAAGGGTTCCGGCCGCTAACACCGATCCAGCCAGCCCTGATGCCGCAAAGCCATGAATCAACGCTCCTCGCTGGTCGTGCACGGCTCCGGCGACTGCACATTCCGGCGAGCCTTCCCATTTACATTGCCTGCCGAAGGAAAGTTCAGAACTTGGGCTTGTTATTCTAGCCCCCACAAAGAACAAAGCCCAAATGGAAGCCCAAAAGATTTCCTCTTGCCCAAAATCTGATCGATGGTTTCGTTCAAGCACGTGCTCTCTCCGAAGTCATAGCCAAGCCTTATCACCAACGTTGGACGGTTGTTGGCTTTGGGACGCTCACGAGCACAGAGCCTCCCAAATGTCACGGCTTTAACGAACCCGTCGCCAACATAGTCCACTCTTGCTCTTCTCCAGGTACCCTCTATTTCTTTCCGCGACTCCGAAGAGCATTCACGTTGAAGTCGGGATATGAAGTTTGGACTGTGAACTCGAGTTGAGTTACTGCCGTTCTGTTGAAGGGAATTTGGTAGAATGCTAGCGGAAAAGGCTAGACTTGCTCTTTCTTCGGCATGGGGAGATTTTGCGGCATGCAAATGATGTGTTTGTTTAAATGTTTATGTGAACTATGGATATGCTTTTTAGCGGTCAGTCAGAGGAATTCCAGAGGGATTTTCAAATATGTTTCTCCACTTTATGTTTGATCGATTTGTTTTTTTTATAACCCATTTAGTAGCAAACTAATTATGCTGCCAGAGTGCACTGTCACGTGTATAGGTTATGGTGAATCTCTGGTTTGATGCTATGGTATGGACTTTTTTGAATGAAAAATATGAACTTCGCGAGTTAGTTGGTAGATTCTCTCCAATGTGGGCAATCTTTTAACTCTTGGGATAGATTTTGAGTAAAGATAGTGTCGAAAGGTAATTAACTGTGGTAGTGTTTGGATTCTGGACCAGATTATCGGCTAATTTGTGAGCAACAATTGTGTGCTTTTTTAACTTGTAATCTAGCTGAAATATCTACAAACCAGTTGCTTGCTTGGGGTTGTGATAAATGTGATTACTGTTGACTTGATGGAACTACACCTTGTTACTGCCTACATGCTTTATTGAGCATTTATAGCAGCTCAGTTGTTTTGCCAAGTTGGTTTCTCCTTTGTTTGACGTCACAGCAGTTCAGGGATCTCATTTGGTTGATTTGATCATGCCGGTTATCATTCTGCTGGTCTATTCTCTCCTATGCCATTTCTTGAATCAACTAAGTCAGTTTCTGGTTTGAAAGTTTGAAATTGTGTAGACATGATATAACTTCGTCGGATGTGCAAATTAGTCAATGTTTAATTTTTAGAGTTTTTGATTACCAACAGTAACGAGTTTCGTTTTTTCTTTGGGGGTGTTTTTTTTAGGTTATGGACTCATTCAAATTGTTGATTTTGCTGTCATAAAACACACTTTATTTTTCTTGCAGGCGTGGCTCTTTGGCAGCTCAACATCGTGACACCATCTATCTGTCAGTATGGCTTCGATATTATGCAGAGGGATCCTGAAGTGTCCTCCATTGTGGAATTATGCTGCATTCTTGAGAAGAAAGAGTCATGTATTCTATTGCACAATGAGCACTACAGAAGCTCAAACAGCAACGCAAGGAAGCCAGTCGACACAAATCAAAATCTCCCCACACAGAAAGAAGAAAGTACTTGATGATATACTAAAAGATTATGAAGCAATAATTGGCATAGAGACGCACGTACAACTCTCAACGCTTACCAAGGCCTTCTGCAGTTGCCCTTACAATTACGGGTCTCAACCGAACACCAATATCTGCCCTGTATGCATGGGTTTGCCTGGTGCATTGCCGGTTCTGAACTCAAAGGTTATTGAATGTGCCGTGAAATTGGGTCTTGCTCTCAATTGCAAGTTGAACTTAAATTCAAAGTTTGACAGGAAGCAGTACTTCTATCCAGATCTCCCAAAAGGTTATCAAATATCCCAGTTTGATGTCCCGATTGCTTATGGTGGTCACATAGATCTGGATCTCCCAGTAGAATTTGGTGGTGGACATAGGAGGTTTGGCATAACTAGGGTTCACATGGAAGAAGATGCAGGAAAGCTACTTCACTCTGGAAATGGGAGTTATTCTCAGGAAATTACTTTAACACTTTTTGTGCTTTTTAATCGCAGGCTTTGCTGTTTCTGTAATTTTGTATACCTCTTCTCCCAAAATTCATTTAGCGAAGTGTTTATCATGTCTGCGAGATTCGTTTACTTAAATCACGGTTCATAAATTTGGTTTAAGTGGAGAACTTTTTGACCCCCTTTGGTTGGCAATATGTTGATAATTGTTCTGTTTACTCTTTTATGCACACTATTCTACTCAGATGCTGCTATTTTGTTGCCCAGGGCTATTTGTTCTTCTGGATTTGGTTTGATGAGTGGGTGGTATTTATGCTAACTGAAATTGGTTTCGCATGCAGGTTGATTTAAATAGAGCAGGAGTGCCATTGCTTGAAATTGTCTCTGAGCCTCACATGCGAAATGGTATTGAAGCGGCAGAGTATGCAGCAGAACTACAGAGGTTGGTTCGGTATCTTGGTGTTAGTAATGGCAATATGCAAGAAGGTTCGCTGCGTTGTGATGTTAACATATCTGTTCGGCCTATTGAGCAAGTGAAATATGGCACAAAGGTAAGAATATTCTTTCGTATCTATGATTTTGTGACTCATGATTCGTCATTTGAGTACAAGATTGATTATATACATTTAACCTTCTGAATGCACATATCTCATATTGTTAGTAGGTTTTCAGACTTGCACATGCGACTGGCCCATCCTTGGCATTTGGTGCAATGTTTCATTTTGAATATGATATTTCAATGAGACTATTATATGTTTATGTGATAGCGGGTTAGAAGTATTGTTTGGTTCTTTTTTTCTGTGGGTGAGCCAATAATAGGAATTTTTCTGACGCATGTTAAGTAATGAAAAAGGAAGTGATTTTGCTGTGCTACTTCCCTCTTAAGAGCACTTTCAACTTTTACACTTCTTTTCCTGCTGTTGGTTAGGCCTAATTAGTAAGTGGATATATTGGAGCCTAAGAGAGCAATATACATTCTAAATTGAAAATCGAATGTTAAAGTCCTGCTCAAGATCACTCATAATCCCATGGTGATTTTGGTGGATGGCAGCTCTTCCTGTTATTCCTGATTCATGATTGTTAAAAGAACAAAAGTATAGGCTGGAAATTATACCAGTTGCAATCAATGAACTAGAAAAATACCATCAGGCATCATCTCTTCAGCTGCTTATCACTGCTTGTGTATCTTTTCCCTTGTTATTCTCATGAGTAGATCTATTACATCCGCTTATAATGTAGTGATCTGGAATTGAGCATTTAATAGCAGGATTGAGGTAGCTTTTTATTAAGTGATGCATACAACGTATTGCTAAAGTGGTTTTTGATTTTGTGTTCTTTTTTGGCAGGTTGAGATAAAGAATCTGAATTCCTTTTCTTCAATGGATAGGGCCATTGACTTTGAGATTGCAAGGCAGGTTCTTCTCCTAAGCGAAGGTCAGGATGATCAGATTGTGCAGGAAACTCGTCTTTGGGAAGAAGGCTCTCAGGTTTACCACTATGTTCTTTCATTTACAAGCTGACAATTCAGTATATGCACTTGACATTAGTGATTTCTATCCTTCATATCCTGTACTTACTTCTAGGGCTTTGTCTAGAAAACAGTTACAATGAGGAAAAAGGAAGGACTTTCAGATTACCGATACTTTCCAGAGCCAGATTTGCCTGAAGTTACTCTTACTAAAGAATATGTTGATAGCATTTGTAATTCTTTGCCCGAACTTCCAGAAGCAAAGCGCAGAAGGTATGAAAAGATGGGACTCAGCATGCAAGACATCCTTTTCCTTGCGAACGATGTGAATGTAAGTTCTTGCTTTCTAATGCAGTCATGAAGGATCTTACTCATCGTGGCATGTTTTGATGCAATTCTTTCCTAAAGCTGGACACCTCCTGTGAGCTGCCTAAGGAAAAAGATATATACCAGCGTGGAAGAAATGAAATGGAAGCCAATGGCTAAGGAAGAAATGCTATTTCCATATCAGACTGACTTAATAAAGGGGAAAAAACAATATTTGATGATGTGAGTTATATTTTCCATTTGTTACTAAGACTCCAGTTAGCATTAATGAACAAACTTTCTTGAATGTGGCTTCCTGATAAAACCTTGTCCAAATCTTTTACCAGCATTTTATATTTCATACTGAAGGCTAATACTTTCTGAAACATATCGAGGAAGGGTAGAACACACATTGGTCACTGACCTCGAGTCATAGTATCTGCATGCACTGTGTTTGCTTTTGTATTTCCAATTCAAGGTTTGATCACTGGTTACTGACCTTTAGGTGTACTAGTGTTTGCTAGTCTAAACTCTCTCTTATAATGAAGAGGATGGTATAGTCATCTGACATTTGTTTTGCCTTTTCACTGGTGAAGGTAGCTGAGTTTTTTGATGCAACTATTGCAAACGGCGCTGATGTGAAGCTGGCGGCCAACTGGATAATGGGTGATATTGCTGCCTATATGAAAAATGAAAAGTTGTCCGTAGATGATATTAAACTTACGCCTCAAGAATTGGCAGAGCTGATAGCTTCTATTAAAGGAGGGACTATTAGTGGGAAGATAGGAAAAGAGGTAAAACATGTTCTCAAATATATGCTTCACAACTCTCAGTACTTTATGACCAAAAAAAAAACTCTTGGTACTATTTCTCTACTAATTTTGCAGTTGATAGTTGTTGTGTTCTGGAACTTGTGCTTCTGCAACTTGTTGCGTCAATAGACTAATTTCTCTGTCAAATATATGGGGGTCTTGCTACAATTGTGGTTTGATCTTTCTACCCTAACGTGATCATCTGTTATATTTAACTATTAAATTTGGGGATGTGGGAGGGGGATTTGCTATTTTCTTTGAGTAGTAGAACTGAATATGAGTACCATTTTTATGTGAATGTTATATTAGTTTTGTTGGACAGATCTGTATTCTGATTGTTAAGGGTTCCTTGTCTTTCCTGATTAATGGAAAGGTTGGGCTGTTAGAGTTTTCCTTGTAGAACAGATATCAGATTTGCTTTTGTCATTCATTTTGGTGCAGATATTGTTTGAGCTAATGGCTAAAGGTGGAACAGTGAAGGGAATGATTGAAGAAAAGGACCTGGTCCAGGCAAGTTCTCTTCTCTACTGTTCGGATCTTGGTCTCGTTTAACAGATTCAGAACTACGGTTAAAATGACCTTAGGGATAAATCTGTAAATGAGGCTGTGGTACAAAGTAACAAACTAAGCTACTCATCTTTATACCCGGGTATTCTGAACAGGAATGCATGCATGCGTGGGAATGTGCCAATGGTTTCTGTGTGTGGTTGAATGTGGGTGCAGGCAGGGATGTCTAGTTGTCAATACATGCGCATGCTTCGCTGTGTGTGTAGGTACACATATATTTGTATACTCTATAGGTATACGTGGTGAATTTGGTGGAGAGATCAACCAGTTGTGTCAATAGTTTTGCCTTTGTGTTTCTTGAATTGGTATCTGGAGTTTTGCATGTCTTGGAATTGAACAATTTGTGACATTTACTCCATCTGGAATTCTCTGTGCAATGTGATTTGGATGACTTAATTTAGTTTGCTGTTGATAGCATTTGCAGTTCTTACCGCGCCGCTATTCTATTTTGGTCCATTTTTGGTGTTTGATAATCTACAAAATTCATTCTATCTGTAAGAACTAAGTATCAGTGTAAAATGTAAATCTTAGAATGCATCTTAGACTGCTTTTAATAGTAGTTGGCGCTCCCTGAGAGACGACATGGTGTTGCATAGGAGCCTTCTCAATTATCCAAGAATGAGCTGCTTCCCTGCTCTTTCTTTTATTATTCCATTACACAAAATTTGCAACTAGTTTCTGGAACTTCTTTTTGGTGTATCGTGAATCACACATAATGATTGAATTTTGCTGGTAAGTGATAATCCCGGTCACTAGGAGGTTCATCACAACCTATCCATTGCCATATTGAGATGATTGTCGTCGGATATAGTTCTTCATGAATCTATTACCAGAACTATGCGTCTTCAATTATTTTGTGTTGGAGTTGGTGTCATTATCCTCTGGATGTTTCGCTCATAGTGTAAAGTAACAGATCACTGATCCTGCTGAAATTGAGAAGATGGTGGACAAAGTGCTTTTAGATAACCCTAAGCAATTGGAACAGTATCGTGGAGGCAAAACTAAGCTTCAAGGCTATTTTGCCGGCCAGGTATAAGAAAGTCTCCTACTCAGGAAAAGAAGCTTGACGGTTGTGTTTTGTCCAATTTGCTACTTCAGTTGAAATACGGATGGCAAGAATCTCTGACTAGCTTCCCATATGCAGGTAATGAAAGCGTCGAAGGGCAAAGCGAACCCAGGACTACTAAACAAGATTCTTCTTGAGAAATTAAATGCAAAGAGCTGATGTCGTATCTGTTGTTCTCCCCACTTGAGATGACGGGTCTCGGGAGATGATTCTCATTGGTGGCGAACCATTGTTGTGCGACTAATGTGATGTCACTTTACATCTTGAGGAAGATTACTTATATCTGGGGCCAACAATAGTAGCGTGCAAACTTCTGAAGTCAGTAGATATCTCATGCAATGCAGTGTTGTGGCATTTAAAGGATGGAAAGCCGGAGATACCGCAAAATGGCAACCTCTCTCTCTCTCTCTCTCTCTCTCTCTCGTGCTCGCGCACTTTGTTGAATTGGCTGCTTCTTTTGGTGGTAGCCTATGAGGGATTGGATAACATCAAATGGGAAAGTTGACAACAGTTCTTACTCTTTGTACATCTATTTGGCAATACTTCTTTTTAACAAACCTTTTGATTAACAGATTTTTTCGGAGATTTGCTATTGTATGCTTTTTATTGAATTCTCGTTTGGACAATGCCTGTCCTTCCTCCCGTATACTGTAGTGTGTTTTTTCGGTAGACAGAAACAAACTCGCATTCGCAATACCAGTAGTTAGATTTTGGAGATCGGAATCCACAATTGGTCTCAGAATGCCGTCAGGAGAAATTGTCATTGTATAACTTGGTTATCCTCGGACAGCACTTCAAGTTTAGTGCGCAGTAGCATCTTAACTTGTAATCTGAAGTGGCTTGTCTTCTGCAACAAATCATGGAGATTGTTGCTAAAACTTAAGTGATCACTTAGAAAAGGATAGAAGGACATTAGAAGTGTCAAATGTTGTGTACGACGCCTATTTTAGTGTCAAAAGTTTCAAAACATCACTTAAGTGTCAAATCGGTCAAATTGATTACGTGGCATTTATAATTAAACCGATTACGTGGCATTTATAATTAAAATTTCTTATGACATGGCAAAATTTTTAAAAAACTCAGGCCACGTGGACTTGCAATTGGACCCAATTGGACTTCTAA
>BCNH02000008.1:20502654-20523858 GCA_001662345.2 Metrosideros polymorpha var. glaberrima | reverse complement strand
CCCCCCCGGTCAAAAACCCACAAAATACCCTTCCTCCAATCTTTCTCACACACACATACTTCAGAAATAAGACCAAAGAAAGGGAAATGAAGCCGTCCACCATGCAGTAATGCTTTAGCTGATGTTTGTTCTTGTAATTAGTGTCTCACGGGTTTTTCCCCTTATTGGTGCAGGTCTTAAAAGAGGAGCATGGAACTGAAGGTGTTGCTGAACAAGGATTACTTGTATTGCTTTCTACCTTGTCCAAGTCATATAATATTTTGCAGGAAGCATACAAAGGTCAGTTTTGCTTACCTATAAAATTTACTTGGTGACTCTAGTTTCCAACAATTTGGTGATAACAAGTCAAGTGATGAGAAACTTAATGTAAGCATAATTCTTGGTCTGAAACAATGTTACTGGCATCTCTGGCTGCGTTTGGGAAGGCTTTTGGGGAAAGTCTTTCGGGAAAATGCAAATACCTTTGGGTGAAAGGGGTTTTTCGAAATGCAAATAGTGTTTAGTAAAGTCACACTTTGGATACAACTTTGGTTAAATGGTGTTCGGGAAAATTACACTTTGCAAAGCCCTTTTATTTTTTATTTTTTTAAAATCGAAACCTGCTACCAGCGAGCCGCCGCCAGCCTTGCTTGAGGCTGCATGACCTCAGGCGAGGCTTGGGTTGCGCGACCCCAGGCCACCTCGCTTGAGGTTGCGCGACCCCAGGCAAGGCTGGCGGTGGCTTGCCGGCCCCTTGCAGCAACGCTTGCCTACTTTCTTCGGAGAAGACAATGAACAGTGATAAACAAGGGCAAGATCGGAAAAGCAAAAATAAGTGAGGATAATTTGGGAAGAAAAAAAAATTCATCAACCCTATTTTTGGCCTACCGAGAATGCTGAAATGCCCAAGGCAGCTCAAAGCTACTTCCCAAGGCTGATTCCAAACGCAGCCTCTATACGCCTGCAAAAACCTCAATAATGGGTCATCTTTCCGATTTTGGGTACATAGATCGCCAAAATTGGTGAATGGACCAAGCCCACCATGTGTTCTTGATATAAAAAATATCAACACGAATAAAGTCTAGGCTAAAAGAAAACCTTCTGCGTCTCAAACATAATTTAGGCTTTTGGTATCATAGAAGACAAGTTGAATTGCTAATGCTATTAGTTGATTTGGTTAAAAGTAGTCAATGCTGCAGTGTTTTGAACAGAAAATGCTTAAATGAACTATCATTTAAGAATCCTATAGAAGATTCTAACAAATGCTTGAAAGGGTACCATGACCTGAATTAGTAAAATAACCAAGTATACCCTAATGTACCACTTTCACAACAAGTGGTGTATTCACTTCCTGTAATGCGACCCCTCTTACATGATCTAGTTAGTTAACTATGGCCCAAAATGAATTTTCTTTTTCTGAATAATGACGATAATGAAGTGATATTTCTACTTGCTATTAATTTTGAGTAGTTACTCATTCATTCTCTCATCTATACCTTTTCCATCTGGAGTGACTTTTAGTTTTGAACTTTTTTTTCCTCAAATCTTGTGGCTCACGCACTTTTACTTTGATTTTAACAAGGAACACTTAAAACCTTTCAAAACGTATTAATATAGATATGTAGATTGTGTATAATGTTTTCATTATATTTGAAAGTTTGAATAAGACAGAAAAGTCAATAAGTTTTTTTTAATATAGAAAAAGTGGAAACAAATGGGCATTTATGGAATTTCTAAAAGAAGATATTAGGATTCCACATTCCATATTGGCAATAGTGATTCTGACATGCATGACTGTGTTTGCCCATGCACGCTGATGATGGGTTGAGCAGCGATGTTATGTAAATGTCTTTCAAATTTTGGTTCGTAAATTCGCAATGCATACTGCCATGGACAGGTCAAATTGTTGGAGTAATACTTTTGGGCAATGCGGCCTCTTCCCAGTCAGATTCTTTGTTAGATGTGACTTTTACTTCTCGGCCATCAGTGCGATGGTTGGCAGAAACTGAAGGCTCGGCAAATGCAACTGAAGCTGGAGTGGTATTAGTTAGACAGACTCTTGCTTGGGTAACTGGGATTATTCTTCTCATTTCCACTATCTTGGGGGTAAGATTCATCATTTTGAAGCCCTACTTTGTTTTCCAGCAAAGCTGCTGAGTGCTTTTAATTGCCCGAAAGCGACATTCTCTTTTTTAGCGGGGCCTGTTTAACACTTCCTTTGTGCTTATGTTCAGATCTATCTCCTTCTGAATATGCCTCTAACAAGGGACACCCTCCTGTATGCGAACGTCAAGCTTGACTAAGCAAATGAGCAGTAGAGACAGTCGTGGATATTTCCGACTTGGAGAAGATTAGCTTATTTAATCTGCCAAAGTCCGGCCTGTTTATACGTGCCATGCTATCTCGGTTTGATTATGTTGTATTGGAACCCCTTTCTCATCGTAGCCATTAACATCCCATATTGAAGGGGGTTCCTTATTTCTCCTAGTCTTTAGCGGACATTCTGTAGGTAATGGGCTTTCTTTTTGGACCCAGAAGGTTTAGGGATTACCTTAAAGTCGTGAGAAATGCAATTATTGTTCATGTGTTTATTGTCTACGTTGTATATGATCGTCGTTTGACATTGCGTGCTCTTCAATGCCCAGTATATGAATGTGATGCTGACTAAAATAATCTGGGCTTGGCCGTTTTGTAATTCCTCTTTTGGTCATATCTTCTGCTTTTATGTGGGACACAATCTGATCTGACGAGCAGAAATGCGCAGTCTATTATGCTTGCAAATTTTGGGCAGTTTGTTGTGGACAAAAAATGCACCGACTAGCAATGCGATGCAAGGAATTATGCGTCGCACCAGTCCCATCCTAAAGTATGTTACTCCGAGAAAACCTTTGATGCTCTTGTATGAACAGCCCCATCCACCCTGAGCCTCTCGCTCGGTGACGGGGATCATTTTGGAGCTACTGTTCCGCTGAACTGAACTTCCCTGCAGGCATTGAAGGACACGCAATCAGATTTTACATGCCGAAATGGTGGATGTGGGAATTTGGTGCCGAAACACGATGTCTGTGATCAAGCAAAAGACACCTCATAACAACACACTTTGACAGGAACATACAGATCATAGACGCGTATGATATCGAAGCATATCCACCATCACTCAACAATTGTAGCAAATTGAAAATCCGTGAAGCTTTTCCGAAATTAATAACCATTGCAGCTCGGAGCATACATGACCTCAAGATCATGTTGAGGACTTGGAGACGCATCATGTTGGCGCATTTGCAAGATTTTCCTTTGAGTCGAAGCGTTTCACACACATTTCTCAAATACACATACCTTAAGCTTCGGCATCTGAAGCCCCAAAAAATGTGTAGTCAAGAATGCTTAGGTTCAAGAGGAAGCTAACGAAAGTTTCTATTTTCATCCAAACATGCATATTTTGGGAAAATTACCAAAATAATTTTAAATCTATTGCAATTGTGGCAATTCAATTCAATTTTTTTTTTGCCAATTGAGTCATAAACCTTTTACACTTGTGTTAATTAAGTCCATTTGGCCGGCCGATGCAGACATGGCACGGTCGGTGCTAATGTAGACAACTTTTAATAACATTTTACTTTTTTTTTCAAATTATTTTTTTCTTTTGACAAACCTCGCTAGCGAGGGCGTCGGGCCCTCGCCCAGATCCAGGTGAGGGCCGATAGGCTTGCCGGCCACGGGAAAGGGCCTCGCGCCCTCGCCCAGCCTAGGTGACGGTTGCTAGCCCTTGCCTATGGCCGGCAATGCCAAATTTGCAAAGAAAAGAAAACAATAAAAAATTTGAAAAAATATGAAAATATTATTAAAAATTATCAACGTCAGCACAGACCGTGCCACATTAGCGTCGGTTGGCCAAATGAATTGAATTGACGCAAATGCAAAGGGTTTATGACTCAATTGATAAAAAAAGGTTTATGACTGAATTTACATAATTGCAATAGATTTATGACTTTTTTGGTAATTTTCCCTGCGTACTTCTGTATCGAGTTGTTTGACACAAGTTTGCCTGTTATATGAATCTATTTGTGCCTGTTATATGAACCTATCCGTGACCAACATATTGAGAGTCTTGGGCATTATTCTTTTGCAAGGAATGTGCCATGTACATATGAATGCTTTGGAAATTTGGTCTCAATTTCATATAACGATGCTAGTATCCCAAGCATCATTCTTACTTGGTCGAACAGTTTCTATATAAATTGAGAGTCTGTGAAGCCTAAGCTATTAGATGAATGTATGATTTATTATTTTAATATTCTATCACTTCCTCTCACACTTAGTCTTATTTTTTTTGGCTAATACTAAGCGTGGACATACTTAATTGAGGAGTTAAATGGGGCCCGGAAAGATTCAAACTCAGACTTCTAGTTTTGATACCATGTGAGATTCCGTGGGATCGCTGCTAGTTGTTCTAAAAGCTTAAGTTAATAGGTTGTGGGAGACCACATGAATATAAAAAAGTATTTAGGACCCATTGTCGAGCGATGTTGAACAATATTTCAATATCCACTCTCACATGCAATTCACGTGCAAACGGATAGAATTTGACTAATGGGATAACACTTGTTTTGATACCTATATGAGATTTTTTGCTACCCCACCTGGCCCCTTTCTGAGGGGCAACTCCTGTGACACAAATATTTGCCACGTCGATGTGGACTCGCTACCTTCCCTTTTGCGTCCTTCCGAAAAGCTCTTTTCCCTCGAGCTCCTATGTGGACGTTGACGTGGGATTATCCCGCACATCGCATCAGTGCTGTGTTTGCCTCCGGCCTCTACCATGCCATCAAGTTCCTCCAGCTAAACTGGCAGCAGCTAGCCCATGACGTTTCCACCGACTCCCCAAACCCTAAGGTCATCCATTAGGGAGTGAGTGCATGTCCAAGATCCTAAGCCCTAAACCGGACCTCGCCGAGCTCATTTGAAAGGAATGTTTCGGGAAAAATTGGGATTGGATCACAACTAGGATTTGGCCTAACACTAAGTACATGGATGTGATTGTGACTCGAGCTATGGCTTAATACATACCAACCCTAGAGTATTATAGTGGTCTGGTCTTTTTTTGGCTAGTACTAAGTGTTCACATACTTAATTAGTTCGGAAAGATTCGAACTCAAAACCTTTAGCTATGATACCATGTGAGATTCTATAAGATTGTTGCCAATTGTTTTAAAAGCTTAAGATAATAGATGGATAGAGACCACATGAATATAAAGAGTATTTATGATCCATTGTCAAGCAATGTTGGCAATACTTTAATACCCACTTTCACGTGCAATTCACAGGCAAGCCACATGTAATTTGACTAATATGATAATACTTGCTCTGATACCATATGAGATTTTATGGGACTACCACTACCTACTATTTTAAAAGCTTAAGCTATTAAATAAATGTGGAGTTTATTAGTTAAATATTCTAATAGAGCCCTTGTGCAACTTTGGCCGTTGTGATCTTCCCAAGCATGTTGGACTAAGAGATGGTCATATGCGAATACCGAGTTATCGTCGAACACTTAAACTATAACCCATCAACCTGATGGGGGGACTTTACTTGTATCAAAGTTCTAATGCTAATAAGTCCAAGATTAATTGGCTGATTGCACCGTTACTTTGGTAGAGTAATGATGCAATCTTGACCCCATATTTTTCCAAGGAAACCGGCCAATGGGAATCTCGGTGGGATATGTGTTGCAATTCCCATAAATAAAATTCCACACGGTGGGAAGTTTTGCCAAAGTAAGTTAAAGGGGAAACAAACAAACATAAGATTATTAATGACCATATATGTGATATCCTGAAATTTCGACTTTATGGATTAATCAAAGGACGATTGTCGATTTAATTCAGAAATAGTGTATAATCGGATTTTCAGACGTTTTCACTCGGTCAAGGTAATAAAATGGAATTTGATGGATTTTAACCACGAATTCAAATCCGATGAAGAGAATTGGACGTTTCATTATCGATAATTCAAAATTTATCGGTAAACCCTAAAATTTTCGGACAAGCGACGGTAAGCCGAAATTTGAGAATCGAAGAGATGTTACGGACTTGGCACGTATCAACGGACCTATTTTCTATTAAATTCGGCCATCAAGAGGCCCTATAATAGGAAATGACCGTTTTACCCCCGAAAGCCCATTTTAGGCCCAATTAAATAGCCCATTGGATTTCTAACTCATTAGGCCCATCAAATTCAAGCCCAAGCCCATGTGAATAGTGCAAGCCCGTATGAATAGTGTCAAGGGTGGAAATTACTATTTTGCCCATTCTAGAAAATTTGGACTTTAGGGGCAATTATTGATGGGCTAAAGACAAGCTTAATTAAAGCTTTGTTTTGTTTTTCTTCTTTCCCCCTCCCCTCCTTGGCCGAATCCACTCCCCTTTGCCTCTCTCTCTCTCTCTCTTGCTTTTCTTTCTTTGTCTCAATTAGTTGGCCTAAAGTTGTCTTGATTTGCAAGAAGCAATAGATATTTTAGGGTTGCATTATTGAAGAGGCAATAATGCCTTAGAACTTCAAGACAAAGCACGACAAACTCTCTCTCTCTCTCTCTCTCTCTCTCTCTCTCTCTCTCTCTCTCTCTCTCTAGCTCTCCCTTTTTCCTTCATTTTCTCTTGAGTTTCGATCACCCCCTCACCGCTGCCCACCTTGCCATCGTCTATCGCCATACCAAGCTCGAGCCGCGCCCTTGCCACCGTGAGGATCGTTGTCGTCGCCGTTACTAAGCCGTGCCATGCCATCCATCGCCGTGAGCTGTGCCCTCACCGCCCTAGTCACCCACCTAGCCGTGTTGCCGTAGGTGCCATCGTCGTTAAATGGTAAGTTAACTTCCTAATCCTTGATTAGGTTGTTAATTGCACTTAGGGTTAGAATTAGTGAAATTTAGAATTAACTATAGTTGGATGAGTTAACTATGGTTAGGTGAGTTGACCATAGTTGGGTTGGTTAACTATGGTTGAGTTAGTTAATCATGGTTGGGTTAGTTAACCATGATTATGTTAGTTAACTATGGTTGAGTTAATTAACCATGGTTGGGTTAATTATTCAATATATGTTTTGGTATGTTTTAAGGTGAAGATTGCCTTGGAAAAGTAATGGTTTCATGATTGATGATTTTCTAGTGGAAAAGAATGCATTTTTGGGCATGTAAATGATGATCGGTGTGGTGTTGTGTTTAGATATTGAGTTTTATGTATTGAAATAATCTAGTATACTTGAAAAATGAAGCACGTGAAGTTTGACATGAAAAACATGTTGGTGTGATCATGTGTGGTTAATTCATTGCATTTTTACAAGTGAAAATGGCAATCGGTTTGATGTATGAGCACGATTATGGCATGAGCACGAATCATGATGGCATTGGCTAGAAATACAAGAAGAACTGAATTGGCATGCATGATTGAGGTGCTCGTGTGATCACAAAAGTGTACGGACCCTCAATGGTGATTAGGGATGACGCCTGATTTATCGTAGTCTCGACGGGGTCGGGATGATAATGATTTATCGGATGCTCGGCGGGGTCGGATGACGGATTGCGGTAGAGGCCTGACCGATTCTTCTTATGGAATGCCATCTGCCTACGAGGGAGGTTGGGTGGGGCCGCACCTCGATTGACTAGGAGGAGACGTTGCCGTGCCTGATGGTTTTGGGACGATGTTCGGTCATGCCGGAAGACCGCCAACCTTTGGGTTGTGCCGTGGCCTAGAGGGGTCAAGAATTGCCAACCTTCGGGTTGCGCTGTGCCAGAGAGCGGGCGTAATCACTAGGTATAAAATTGGATCACGCTTGGGTGCATTGTGTGTAAGAAATGGTGTTACATGTGCTGATGTTGTGCCTAGTCTAATATACTGTGTATATAATGTTATAACGAATAACATGCATGGTATGTGCCAAGGCAAGGTAAGAATGTCTGCAATTTGTCTGTTGATTGGTTTGAGTCATTCGAACTTGTTATAGGTTGTGTAGAGCGAGAGTTGCTTGCTATTGATCTGCCATCGATGTTAAGTTGCATGATTATAGTATGTTCTAGGTGAATCAGCACCCTACGCAAGGCTTATGTTGTTAATTTGTTGAGATTTTATCTTACTCGTTGTTGTTAACAGCTTTTCAGGACCATAAAATGGAAGGTCGACTTGTGCGGTTTAGTTCAAGGTGCCGTCGCGTAGAGGAGATAGGTTAACCCGACCCTGGTATCGTTTTGATGGTCTCGATAGGAAGTGCCTTGTAGCGAGGGCTTGTAAATATAAACTTTTTAGGGTTAATGTGTATATTAATAAAGTGTGTTTTGGTAATAATGTTTGTTCTGCTGTTTTTCCTGCTATCCCTGTTATGATGATTGTCGGGTGTATATTTATCGTTTTCGCTTGCGTTAATTAAAAGATAAAATGAACAGGTTGACGACGCATCCTGGGATGTCGCATTTTTTAATGACCCAAGAGAAGAGATGTATTGGGATGGTTGCACGCTCGAGGGTTAGGGCGTGACAACATATTCATTTGATTTAATACTTGTATTACAGACTATTCTTCCTTTAATCCCACCGTGAGTATTCTTGTATGTAAATATAATAAAAACTAAGTAAGGAAAATGATTAATATGAAGAAAACGACCCACGACAATACAAAAATTATGATTAGTACCTATTCATCACCACCAATTAAGCAACCATGAGCGCGAGCTCAAATTGAGTGGCCATAGCAGCCTTGAGCTTTGTGGCGCGAAAAGATCTAGTGGACATGAGCAATGCGGATGGTTGTGGCGTCCCCAAACTTGAACTTGTACATTCATGATTGTGTGCGAGCTTAGAGCTTGCGGCTATGGTGACTGTGACAGACCTCTATCACTCTCTTTATTTTGTTTTCTTTTATATTGTTTGATGTGGCGCCTACTTGGTGGCACATTCTAATGTGGATCGAATCATAGTACGACACGTATATTCTAGTGTATGTGATATCCCTAATTTTTGACCATTGTACTAAAATTGAATTCAATGGATTTTAATTATGAATTCTAATCCGATGAAGAGTATTGGACGTTTCGTTATCGATATTTCAAAGTTTATCAATAAACCCTAAATTTTCAGATAAGTGACGGTAAACCGAAAATTGAAAACCAAAGAGACGTTACGGACTTGGCATGAACCAACAAGCCTACTACCTATGAAATTCGGCTACCAAGAGACCTTCTAAGAGGAAATTACCGTTTTGCCTTCGAAAGCCCATTTTTGGTCCAAATAAAGAGCCCATTGGATATCTAGCCCATTAGGCACATTAAAATTCAAGCCCAAGCCCCATGAATAGTGCCAAGCCCACGTGAATAGTGCAAGCCTGTGACGCCCCAGAACGTCACTCGTAACACGTGTATTATTTCTTTTTCTTTTTTTATTATTAGCATGCGGAAGCAAAATCATACAAACATCCCCTCACAAGAAAAATTTGCATGAGTACATAATTCTCTTTATTTATATTGAACCTCAAACTTTACAATTTTAGTACATCATCTGAACATCATATGAAATACAAAGTCTAGGGAAGAAGGTTGGTTTACTAGCGCCTCTACTTCCACACTAGCTCAGAGCATGCCTAAGCATTAACCAAGCCACCATCCAACTTGGCGTTAGTAGTCTTCAGTCTCATCTTATTCTTTTCAACATCCTACAAGACGTAAAAATAAGGGATGAGCTGAAACCCAGTAAATGAATTCTCTAGGTTTAAGATAGGAGATTACCTTACACTCAAACCTAGTATAACATACAACATGAATACATAACAAATAATGTGAGTTCAGTGCATTATCAATATATGATGAATGCCTGACAAATGTTTTATCTCTGAAGTCGATGACAAATCAATAGTGATATTACATAACTTGTTTTATTCAATATATGCGGATCCCATAATACTTTATAATGCACAAGTATCATATAGTGTTTTTATTACCACAATTATAAGTATACACATGTGCATGCATATTCATATTTACATTTCTTTTCGAACATATTGGGGCATTCACATTTTTGCCTGAACACATCATGACATTTACATTTTTTTTCCAAACACATCGGGGCATCCCAAACTCATAAGGGGATCTCAACTCCAAGGCATCCCGCAATATCTGCCCACGGGGCATCCTAAATCACACAGCAGAGGTATGTCGACTCTCGAGGCATCCCAACTCATGATGCATCGTCACTATTAAATTTAGGATGACGAAACTATTTTATTCTCATACAATGTTCATTCTCATACTTTTCAACACACATATATATACCAATGCAGTCATTCAGACTTTATGTATCAGATGTTGTCACTTAGACTTCACATGCAGTCACTTAGACTTTACGTATCATATGTAGTTACTTAGACTTTACATGTAATTACTCAAACTTTACATGCAGTCACTTAGACTTTACAAGCAGTCACTCGGACTTTACGTATCATATGCAGTCACTCAGACTTTACACATTATATTTAGTCATAACATTTTAGTGTATTTTAACACATATTCCTACCCTTTTTCAGTGTGTGTTCTAGTTCATTCCTGCCCTTTTCGCCATCTTAGAAGCCTACCAAGAGCTGCACCCTGTCCGAGCCCTATTGCTCCGGTGATCACTCCCCGCCCTCAATGGACCGGGTCATTACAGGCCAACCAGCTTCCGCTTGGTTCATCCCCAAAACCACACACGTACAAAGGGTTTGTTCAACTCGTCCTATACCAAGTCTCACGGTTTTCATAGGTGTCCCGCTTGGCTCGTCTCATATCGAGCTTCACGGTTGTTTTATCTTATGTAAATAATAATAACGCACTTAACTTTGTTTACTTTTCATACACATCAAATTCATTACATTAGAGTTGACACCTTAGACTTATCACATCAGCTCAGACTCTATACCTCAGATGCGGTAAACACGCTTAGATGCAGAATACAAGCTTAGATGTAACAACTCAGACTCTGTACCTTAGATGCAACAACTCAGACTTTGTACCTTAGATGCAGAATATGTTCAAATGTTGAACACCTTAGATGCAGTAAACACGCTTAGATACAGAATACAAGCTCAAATGCAACAACTCAAACTCTATACCTCAAATGCAGAATACGTTTAGATTATGCAGAACATGCTCAAATGCAAAACACAAGCTCAGATGCAGAATGTTTACACACCACGTAGTTACCACACCTTAAGAAAATTCAACAAACACCTTCAGAGCATAATATCACTCATCAAATCAATCATCACAACATCATCACATTATTTTACACAATCACGCTTGACATCACATTCGACTACGACCAAAGTTGCAAACCAATCAATCGAGTCTAAGTATTAAGTAGATCAATTTAACTTAACACCTAGAGATTTCACTTACCTCGATTTGGGATCCGTAAACTTAAATCTTTGAATCACCTTCAAACAAATAGACAAAGTTGAAATCAACAATTCTTAATTTCAAAATAACAAAACCCGTTGGCGAAAGTAGTTGAAACCAATGATATATCTAGCTCAAGTCCGAAAGAGTGAATCTTAGAATCAATTATAGGGCCTTCGATTCACTCGCGGATTTGGAACGAAAAGGGGAAAGTAGAAAATGGGTGAGGAAAGCTATGAAATACTTTGTTCTTTCTTTGGGTCTTCCTTCTTTAATACTTCGGCTATGGTGATTTTCAAGAGTAAGAGAGAAAGCTTGGTTAGCTAAGTTTAGATGTAATAATTGCTTGGTTAAGTATACCGATAGAATTTTTTCAAGTGTCCCTAATAATTATCCTCAGCACAAGTCGCTCAACAGGAAGTTGCCACAAGAAGATATTTTGAGGAAGAGAATGATGACCCTAAAGCTAAGGACAAGTAGTCCAACAAATTGAGCCACAAGGGGTGAAATGATTAAGAGAAGTCTTGGTCTTCTCCTTCGTGGCCAAAACAAATGTGTGAGTCACCCCAAAGCATTTATGTGTAAATGATCAAGCTAGATGATGTAAGGCATGATGTCACATGGGCCAAGTTCATTGTATCAACCCAAAGCATGATTATCATGTTGGGAAAGGAAATAGGAAGTGGCCGAAACCCATTAAATGCTTAGTACCAAAATAATTATGTCCAGAGGTTACTAAAATATTAGTAAAACAATATGAGAACACGAAAAATATTCGTTCGGAATATTGGTACTTGTGAAAAATATCTTTAATTCTCCAAAATTATTTGTAAACCAATTTGAGTCGCTAGGAATATTTCAATATAAACTCTGAGGCTCGAATTTAAACTTTGAGACTCAATAACATCAATTATGAACCCCAAAATTTATCGACATGTTCGGAAAATAATTTGATTCAATGAGAAATATCAATAAACATTTTCGGTTGCCAAGAAAATATTAATTCAGACTCTTAGGCTCTGAATCTCACTAAACACGGATCTTAAAACATACCGGCCCTTTTCTACAAATAATATGACCGCGAATTAAATATCAATGTCCTACACACGTTGATATTAATCATGTACCCCAAAAGTATCAAGGAGATCTTAAAATTTCATCATCTAACACTTGAAAGTCTGACCCTTTTTCTATTCAAAACATCTCCTCGAATTCTAACATAATACATTTCTCCTCAAAGATACTAATTCTACGGCCTCAAATGAGTTTCCATCATCAACATTTTAAACTTCTTTCTTTTCATTGCACACCATTTAACTCCAAATCAGTTTAATCTTTCAATTCCATATTGCTATCTCCAAATAAAATTCTAAAATTCATCACTTAAGATCTATCATGCCTAAAAGATCATATTGTTGTAATATTTTAGCAATCTTTTTCGTCTTCTTTTCTTCCACATTTGAAGAATTATCAACTCTTAAGTGGTTTCTAAAATCTTCAAAATGCCATACAATTACAAAAATTCCTCTAATATCAAGAATCTAATATCATTTGTCAACACTTAAAATCTAACTTGCTATATATCCTTTGGCTCACACTGTATTGCATCTCTCACAATCATCATCATTTGAACTTTTCTCCAGCCGTCAACTAATCCATCAAGTTCTTATCATCTCAATTGGAGCATAGCCTAAGAACATCTCATCATTCACTTAATAACTTGCATCAATCCACTCTTACTTAGAATACTAAAACCTTCAAATATATTTCATGAGTTCACTAATTCCTCGAATAAGGCTCATCACTAAGATCACTTCAAATTGATCATTCCTAGAACCACCTAATGATTACCTTTCACCACATCCATCATGGTACAAAATCAATGACTAAGATACTTCTAATCACAGTACTTAGTAACGGTTTATTTCCTCGAATTTCGAGCTCACTATCTCCCAAGCAATTTGTCATAATTCCTTCTATAAGATCATGTACCACCAAAATCATAATTTATCATCAATCCACAAAATATCACTACTTAAAGATCATCACCTATACTTGAATGATTAATACTTCCAAATCACCAAGACGAGAGTTTGTCTCTTATCCTCAATGCTTATTGAATATCATCACTTAGTGGAATGACTTCAACTCATCAAATCACCAAAGCATTCAATGTTCCTCAAGTTCTGAACCTAAGGGACCATCACTTGAACTTCTCACTACTAAGATCAACAACTTAAATATTCACAATTTTCTCTTGATGAGAGTATAATCAAAATCATCAATATCCTTTAATTCCACAAAACTTTTAAAATCAGATCACAACATATAATTATGGATATCACACTTATCACTTTAACCTCTAAACCACAAGTAAACTTACACATCACATGACAATTTAAGCTTATAACTTCTAAAATCAATACTTATCATACTAAGCATTTCCATATAATGCAACAAGACCTCAAATATAGATTTTCCTCTTCTAGAGAATCAAAATCTATTTCACCCGATCATGACTTAATCTTTAAAATTATACTTACTCTCTATAGATCATAACTTAAGCTTGGTAATCCAAATCCATCTAGCTGCACCAATAAACAAAACTCATTCATTTAATATTTACCATGATATAACAATCGCCCAAAACTTCACAAATAAAATCTAAACATCAAAACCTCATCATTCATCACATAGGCTCAAATTTAGAGTTCAATACTTCTAAAATCCGTTCTCGTTACAAAGTAATTTACCAATATTAACATCCTTATATCCCAAAAAGTCATTGCCTAGATTCTTAAAATCATAACTTATCGAATAATAAGCAACTTATCACTTCTGAAAATTCCTATTCCATCAACTTACACTTAAAGCCTAAAGTTTGTATGCAATATCCACCTAATTATTTTCCAATCCATGCTTCTAATCACTAACACACCTCTCAACTTCGTAAACCTTGCAAATGACTTTCACCATTCCCCAGACTAAGGATAACTTGCTGTAGTGCATGTCTTTCCTCAATTCATCAACTTTTGCAAACATCCAAAGGAATATTTCGACTAAGGATTTTGTTCTCACAAGAGCTCATCTTATTTCACGAGAT
Organism: Metrosideros polymorpha var. glaberrima; assembly: GCA_001662345.2. Taxonomy (NCBI): domain Eukaryota; kingdom Viridiplantae; phylum Streptophyta; class Magnoliopsida; order Myrtales; family Myrtaceae; genus Metrosideros; species Metrosideros polymorpha. Next base: position 20,509,364 of record BCNH02000008.1, on the reverse strand, counting down.
CTACAGATATCCCTTAACTTATTAGTTAGGTAAGAAGCAACATAAGTTACTTGTATCACCCAAACATAGGCATACTTATACAAGACAACCATTCAAGGCAAACACATGCATTTTGTGTTTTATACTCATGTGGTCTACCCAACTACTTTGACCACTAAGCGCATCTTATCACTCCAAGGGTAATTCTGCTTTGATACCAAAATAGAGTTATGATGCCCTAGAACGTCACTCGTAACACTGTATTATTTCTTTTTCTTTTTTTATTATCAGCATGCGGAAGCGAAATCATACAAATATCCCCTTACAAGAAAAATTTGCACGAGTACATAATTCTCTTTGTTTATATTGAACCTCAAACTTTACAATTTTAGTACATCATCTGAACATCATATGAAATACAAAGTCATGGGAAGAAAGTTGGTTTACTAGCGCCTCCTCTACTTCCACACTAGCTCAAAGCATGCCTAAGTATTAACTAAGCCACAATCCAACTTGGGGTTAGTAGCCTTTATTCTCACCTTGTTATCTTCAACATCCTCCAATATTGAAAAATAAGGGATGAGTCGAAGCCCGGTAAATGGATTCTCTAGGTTTAAGGTAGGAGATCACCTTACACTCAAACCTAGCATAACATACAACATGAACATATAACAAACAATGTGAGTTTAATGCATTACCAATATATGATGAATGCATGACAAATGTTTTACCTCTGAAGTCAATGGTAGATCAATAGTGATATTACATAACATGTTTTATTTAATGCATGTGGATGTCATAATACTTTATAATGCACAAGTATCACATAGTGTTTTATTAACACAATTATAAGTATACACATGCGCATGCATATTCATATTTACATTTCTTTCCGAACACATTGGGGCATTCCGAACTCATCGGGGCATTCACATTTCTTCCCGAACATATTGGAGCATTTATATTCCTTTCCGAACACATTGAGGCATTTACATTTTTTCCTGAAAACATTGGGGCATTTACATTTCTTCCTGAACACATCGGGGTATCTCGAACTCATCAGGGCATTTTAACTCCGAGGCATCCTACAACATCCGGCCATGGGGCATCCCAAATCACACAGTAGGGGCATTTCGACTCCCGAGGCATCTCGAAACTCTCCTTGGGGCATCCCAACTCATGGAGCATTATCACAATTTAATTTAGGATAACGGAACCATTTTATTCTCATGTAATATTCATTCTCATACTTTTCAACACACAAATATATACCAATGCAGTCATTCAAACTTTATGTATCAGATGTTGTCACTCAGACTTCACATGCAATCATTTAGACTTTACGTATGATATGTAGTTACTCAGACTTTACATGTAATTACTCAAACTTTACATGTAGTCACTTAGACTTTACAAGCAGTCACTCGGACTTTACATATTATATGTAGTCACTCAAACTTTACACATTATATTTAGTCATAACATTTTAGTGTATTTTAACACCCATTCCTACCCTTTTTGGTGTGTGTTCTAGTTCATTCCTGCCCCCTTCGTCATCCTAGAAGCCTGCCAGGAGCCACACCTTGTCCAAGCCCTCTCGCTTCGACGATCACTCCCCGTCTTCATCGGATTGGGTCGTTACAAGCCCACTAGCTTTCGCCTAGTTCGTCCCCAAAACCACACACGTACGAAGAGTCCGTTCAAATTGTCCCATACCAAGTCTCATGATTTTCATAAGTGTCTCGTTTGGCTTGTCTCATATCGAGCTTCACGGTTGTTTTATCTTATGTAAATAATAATAACGCACTTAACTTTGTTTACTTTTCATACACATCAAATTCATTAAATTAGAGTTGACACCTTAGACTTATCACATCAGCTCAGACTTTATACCTCAGATGCAAAATATAAGCTCAGATACAACAACTTAGACTCTGTACCTTAAATGCAATAACTCAGACTTTGTACCTCAGATGCAGAATATGTTCAGATGTTGAACACCTCGGATGCAGTAAACATGCTTAGATATAGAATACAAGCTCAGATGCAACAACTCAAACTCTGTACCTTAAATGCAGAAGACATTTAGATTATGCAGAACATGCTCAAATGCAGAACACAAGCTCAGATGCAGAATATTTACACACCACATAGTTATCACACCTTAAGAAAATTTAACAAACACCTTCAGAGTATAATATCACTCATCAAATCAATTACTACAACATCATCACATTATTTCACACAATCACGCTTGACATCACATTTGACTACGATCAAAGTCACACACCAATCAACCAAGTCCAAGTGTTAAGTAGATCAATTTAACTCAACGCCTAGAAATATCACTTACCTTGATTTGGGATCCATAAACTTAAATCTTTGAATCACCTTCAAATAAATAGACAAAATCGAAATCAACAATTCTTAATTTCAAAATAACAAAACCCGTTGGCGAAAGTAGTTGAAACCAACGATATACCTAGCTCAAGTTTGAAAGAGTGAATCTTAGAATCGATTGTGGGGCCTTCGATTCACTTGCGAATTTGGAACGAAAAAGTAAAAGTAGAAAATGGGTGAGGAAAGTTATGAAGTACTTTGTTCTCTCTTTGCGTGACACCCTGATTTTCTGGCTCACCTGTTTAATGCACAGAGAATAACATTTGGAAATGTTAATCCATAATGTCTATATTCGATGGAATTAAACCACGAATTCTAATCCAATGAAGAGTATTGGATGTTATGTTCTCAAAATCCCAAAGTTTTTCGATAAATCCTAAATTTTCGGATAAGTGACGGTAAGCCAAAAATTGATAACCAAAGAGATGTTACGGACTTGGCATGAACCGACGGGCCTACTACCTATTAAATTCGGCCACCAAGAAGCCCTATAAGAGGAAATGACCATTTTGCCCCCGAAAGCTCATTTTTGGCCCAAAATGAAGAATCCATTGGATATCAAGCCCATTAGGCCCATTAAAATTCAAGCCCAAGATGTGAATAGTGCCAAGCCCATGTGAATAGTGCAAGCTGTGACATCCGAAAATTTCGGTTTCCTATAATAAAATTTTGGATTATTTTATCACGTGAGATTGCCCCATGTTTGAGGCATTAAGTTTTGGATTGATTGTTATCATCGTGTGTTTATATTATGTGTGACGATATTTATTTTTCCGTCAAATTAATTTTTTTTTAAATGGTCAATAAGTTCTGAAGCGTTATATTTGATGTTGCGGAACCTCAAACTTTTGGAATTTAAATTTTTCTAGCATTTGGATGGGTTATCAATGATTTTTGTGAATTTAAAATATTTTCCGGAATTTTTATACTCAGAACGAAAATTGGTTTTTTTTTTCATTTCTTTCATGTGGGTTTATGAAATATTTTGGTACCCTAACATTTTAACTATTTGGTTCAAGCATTCAACTTTTCTTTTTTGTTTTGGTTCGGTTACCATCGATCCCTTTCTTCTTCCCCAATTTTTACCCACGTGAAACATTGAACTTGAGCTTTTGACTTCATGCCTTGCATCACCTATTTGTCCTAAGCTCATAAATGCCTTGATGACCCCTCTTAGTTACTTGGCCAAGAATCCCCTTCATTTATTACTAGCTTACAATTATCTTTTTGTGACTCATTCTTATTAATCCAAGTGTCCTAGCTAATCTAGGGTCATTATTTCCTCAAAGTCTAATTGAATTGATCTCATCTCTTTCATCTTGGCTTGAACGAACTCCTCCAAATCAAGACCCAAAAGCTAAAACAAACTTACCTCCATAACTCTCCTCACCAACTTCTTCTTCATCTTTCAAAGCCGCACTTGAAACAGAGGACCCACAAGTGTGATTTTCAGATTTCCTCTTTTAGACTTTGATTCGGTAAAGCATTGATTTCAACTACTATTCTGCAACAGTTTTCTTGTCGTTTGTAAATGAAGAATCGTTGATTTCGATTTTTGTTTATTTGAAGGTCACTCACCTATTTAGGACTTCGGTTCTTAATCCGAGTAAGTGAAAGTTCTAGGCGTTAAATTAGCCTAATCTACTTAGCACTTGCGCTTGGTTGCTTGGTGCGTGACTTGATTGTAGATAAAGTTTAAGTCTGAAAATGGTTGTGTGAAATGATGATGTGATGATGTTATGATGTTTGCCTTGATAAGTGCTTATATATATCTCAAAGGTGTTTGATGGATTCTATTAAGGTGTGGTGATCGTACGACTTGTGAAAGTGATGTATTTGAACTTGGAAGTATACTGCATCTGAGCATGTTTTGCATCATCTGAGTGACATCTGCACATGAGTTTGAATCTATTATTGCATCTGAGCATGTTCTGCATCATCTAAGCAAAATTTACACATGAGTTTGAATCTATTTCTGCATCTGAGCATGTTTTGCATCATCTGAGCGAAATCTACACATGAGTTTGAATCTATTTATGCATTTGAGCATGTTCTGCATCATCTGAGCGAAATCTGCACATGAGTCTGAGTCTGTTTTCTATATTGAGGTATCTTTTGAAACGTATCTTCTGAACCCAGATGTTCTCAAAAGCTAAGCCTAGATGTTCTCAAAACCTAAGCTTATTTTCTGAGCCTAAATGTTTCCAAGTCTGGAATATCTTTTGAGCCTGAATATTTGAAAGTCCTAATGACCCATTTGAGCTAAAATATTTCCAAGTTGAGATATCTTCTGAAACTCGAATGTCTTCAAAATTTGAACTCATATTCTGAACCCGATTGTTGTTTAAATTTGAGTCTATCTTCTGAGCCTGAATGTTTGTAAAGTTTGAGTGACTATATGCAAAGTTTGAGTGACTGCATGGAAAGTCTGAGTGCCTATATGCAAAGTCTGAGTGACTGTATGCAAAGTCTGAGTGACTGCATGGAAAGTCTGAGTGCCTGTATGCAAAGTCTGAGTGACTGCATGGAAAGTCTGAGTGACTGTATGTAAAGTCTGAGTGGCTGCAATTGGCATGTAAAGTCTGAGTGACTGCATGTGATGTAAAGTCTGAGTGACTGCGTATAATGTTAAGCTTGAATGACTGCATGTAAAGTCTGAGTGATTACATGAGTATGTTGATGTGTATGAGCATTGCATGAGAATAAGATAATTCCGTCGCCCCTAAATTAAATGGTGACGATGCCCCATAGTGTTAGGATGTCCCCGGTAAGAGGTTTCGGGATGCCTTGGGAGTCGAGATGCCCATGCTGTGTGATCTTGGATGCCCTGTGGGCGGTTGTTGCAGGATGCCTCGAAGTTGAGATGCCCCATAGTGTTGGGATGCCCCGATAGTGTTCGGGAGGTGATATAAATATGATTATGCATTAGCATGGACATACGTATGCTTGTGTTAACAAAACACTAGGTGATACTGGTGCATATAAGGTGTTATGGTTTCCGCATGCATTGAATAAAACATGTTATGTGACATCATTATTAATCTGCCATTGACTTTAGAGGTAAAGCATTTGTCATGCATTCAGCACGTTCTGGTAATGCATTAAACCCTCATTGCTTGTGTTGCTAGGTTAAGTGTTGAAATGATTTACTATTTTAAACCTAGAAAGTTCACTTATTGAGCTTAGGCTCCCTCCAATATTTTTCAGATGTGTAGGTATGGACTTACCGCTCTCACAAGTCGGTGCGCTTGTGTATTTTGAAGCTACGTATGATAGTATCTTTGTACCCGAGTTTGATGCTGTTTATACTAGATGTTTTTCGACTTTGTTGGTAGATGTGGGCGAAGTGGAGTGGGTACCTTTTCATTTTGTTGCTTGGTACTTTAACCTCGACGGGGAACTGATTGGTCCTTTGAGAGGTTTTGGTGACGGTCCGTTTGACGGTGAAGTAATCGACCCTTGATGTCGATCTCAACTTGGGTGCAGGCTCGCTTTTGGAGTACGTGGATAGTATGGGAGTTAGGCTACTCTTTCATTTTTGGAGCTTTTGTATGGTATTCCAGATCTTTTGTTAATGTTGTGTAATATATGAAAATGATGCATAAGTATCTTTTGAATCTAAGTGAAATGTTTATGTGATACCTTGTTTTGCTTCCGCATGCTTGTAAGGCAATAAATAAATAAATTAAATGGGACATGTGTCGCGCGTGACGTATCTAGGGCGTCACAGCCCGTATGAATAGTGTCGTGGGTGGAAATGACCAAAATACCCCTTCTAGAAGAGAGATATTTTTGGGGAAAGAGACAAAATAGGATTAGAGATTTTTATGTAACATGGTGAAGAAGTCAAGAAGCCTTCTTTCTCTCTCTCTCTCTCTCTCTCTCTCTCTCTCTCCTTGTCTCATTAATTGGCTCAAGTTATCTTGATTTGCAAGAAGCCAAGTTGGATATTTTGGAAAGTTGTAATGATGAGAAGATGCAAATTTGGTGAGAAAGTTTAATAGCAAGATAACTCTCTTTCTTTTCTCATTCTCACTTTCTCTCTCTCATTCTCTCTCTCAAAATTCGTTTGTCCCCCTTCTCTCCTTCATTTTCTCCATTTTTCCTTCTTTGTTTCATACCCCTCACCTTGCCGCCGCGCTACCCAAGACGTGTCTTGAAGCCGTGCCCTTGCCGCTGATGTTCGGGCCGCCATCGCCAAGCTGTGTCGCCGCGCTGAGCCCATACCAAACTGCCGCTCTGAGTTGAGCCACCGCTAACACCTATTTATCGTTTACACGCCGTCACCAAGCCACCACCACCACCACCTTCGCGTCGCCGCCGCCGCTGTT
>BCNH02000008.1:20484153-20502222 GCA_001662345.2 Metrosideros polymorpha var. glaberrima | reverse complement strand
CCCAAGACGTGTCTTGAAGCCATGCCCTTGCCGCCGACGTTCAGGCCGCCATCGCCAAGCTGTGCCGCCGCGCTGAGCCCATACCAAACTGCCGCTCTGAGTTGAGCCACCGCTAACACCTATTTATCGTTTACAAGCCGTCACCAAGCCACCACCACCACCACCTTCGCGTCGCCGCCGCCGCCGTTGCTGTTAAATAGTGAGTTAACTCCTTAATCCTTGATTAGGTTATTAATTGTACTTAGGGTAGTTTAATTGACTATAGTTAGATTAGTTAACTAAGGTTGGGTTAGTTAACCATGGTTATGTTAGTTAACTATAGTTGAGTTAATTAACCATGGTTGGGTTAATTATTTCTATATATGTTTTGGCATGTTCTATGATGAAGATTGCCTTAGAAAGATAAATTGTTCCATGAACTATGGTTTTAGAGTCAAAATAATGTATTTTTGGCATATAAGTGGAGATTGGTGTGGTGTCATACTTAAACGTTGAGTTTTATGCATTGGAATAATATGTGAGGCCTGAAAAATGAAGCACGTGAAGTTGGGCATGAAAAGCATGTTTGTGTGATCACATGTAATTTATTTATTGCATTTTTTATGTGTGAAATAGCAATAAGTTTGACGTATAAGCACGATCATGGCATGAGCATGAATCATGATGGCATTAGCTAAAAAAGAAAGAAGAAATGAGATTGGTATGCTTGTGTGCTCGTGTGATCACAAAATGTATGGACCTTCAATGGTGATTGGGGACGATGCTCAATTTTATCGATGATATTATCGAATGCCCGGCGGGGGTTCGGATGACAGATCTCGGTAGAGACCAGACCGATTCTCCTTTATGGAATGTCGTCTACTTGCGGGGGAGGTCGCGGTGTGGTCGCGCCTCGATCTCCCAGGAGGAGACGTTGTCGTGCCTGATGGTTTTGGGACGATGCTTGGTCATGCCGGAAGTACCTTGCGTGGACTGGTGAATAACCGGCTAATCCGTGTGTCTTGGTAAATATAAAAGCCTTGCCCGGATTGGTGAATAACTAGCGTAATCCATGTGTCTTGACATAAAATTGGAACACGCTTAGATGCATTGCGCATGAGAATCAGTATATGTGTTTTGATTACGTGCTTTGGGTGATTGTGTGGTTTATAGAATGTTATAACTGATAACATGTAAGGCTTATGTATGTGCCGATGCGAGGTGAGAATGCCTGCGATTTGTAGGTTGAGTGGTATTGAGTTGAGTCACTTGAACCTGTTGTAGATTAAGTAGAGCGAGAGTTGCTCGCTATTGATCTGCCATCGATGTTAAGCCACAGGTTTATGGTATGCTTTTGGTGAATCAGTACCCTACACGAGGCTTAGGTTGTTAACTTATTGAGATTTTATGTCACCCGTTGTTGTTAACTGCTTTTCAGGACCTTAAAATGGAAGGTCGACATGTGCGGTTTGAGGCAGATCAAGGTGCCATCGCGTAGAGGAGATAGGTTAACCCGACCTTGGTATTGTTTTGGTGGTCTCGATAGGAAATGCCCTGTAATGAGGGCTTGTAAATATAAACTTCAAAGGGTTAACGTGTATGTTAATAAAACGTGTTTTGGTGATGATGTTGTTCTGTTTTTCCTACTATCCCTGTTGTCGAGTTTGTTGGGTAATTATTAATCGTTTTTGCTTGCATTAATCGAAAGATAAAATGAATGGGTCGACGACGCGTCCTGGGACGTCGCATTTTTAATGACCAAAGAGAAGAGATGTATCGGGATCGTCACGCACTCGAGAGCTGGGGCGTGACACTTTGGGTCTTCCTTCTTTAATACTTCGGCTATGGTGATTTTCAAGAGTAAGAGAGAAAGCTTGGTTAGCAAAGTTTAGGTGTAATAATTGGTTAGCTAAGTATACCAATAGAATTTGTTCAAGTGTCTCAAATAATTATCCTAGGCACAAGTAGCCCAATGGGAAGTTGCCACAAGAAGATATTTTGAGGAAGAGAATGATGACCCTAAAACTAAGCACAAGTAGTCCAACGAATTGAGCCACAAGGGGTGAAATGATTAAGAGAAGTCTTGGTCTTCTCTTTGGTGGCCAAGCAAATGTGTGAGTCACCCTAAAGCATTTATGTGCAAATGACCAAGCTAGATGATGTAAGGCATGATGTCACATGGGCCGAGTTCATTGTATCAACCCAAAGCATAATTATCACGTTGGGAAAGGAAATAGGAAGTGGCCGAAACTCATCAAATGCTTAGTACCAAAATAATTATGTTTAGAGGTTACTAAAATATCAGTAAAACAATATGAGAACACGAAAAATATTCGTTCGGAACATTGGTAATTGTGGAAAGTATCTTAAATTCTCCAAAATTATTTGTAAACCAATTCCGGTTGTTAGGAATATTTCAATATAAACTCTGAGGCTCGAATTTAAACTCTGAGACTCAATAACAACAATTATGAACCCCAAAATTTATTGACATATCCGTAAAATAATTTGATTCAATGAGAAATATCAATAAACATTTTCGATTGCCAAGAAAATATTAATTCAAATTCTCAAGCTTCGAATTTCACTAAACACGAATCTTAAAACGTACTAGCCTTTTCTACAAATAATATGACCGCGAATTAAATATCAACGTTCTACACATGTCGATATTAATCAACTTAATTCTAACGCCTCAGACTTTGGGCAATTACCTTATAGAATATCATCCTGAATATTATTATTGAATACTAAAATTTCAAGATGTCACAAAGCCCGTGTGAATAGTGCTAAGGGTGAAAATTACCATTTTATCATTTCTAGAAGCTTAGACTTCAAGGGTTAATATTAATGGACAAGAGACAAGATTCATTAAGGTTGGACAAGTGATCTTTACTCTCTCTCTCTCTCTCTCTCTCTCTCTCTCTCTCTCTTCCTCATTTTCTTGCATTATTGGTCTTGATTTTTAGCCAAAGTTGGATAAAATTTGAGGTTGCATTAATGAGAGGCATTAATGCAAGAAACTTTCCAAGACAACTCACTCTCTTCCTTTTCTCTTTCACTCTTCACTCACTTACTTCTCTCTTTCCCTCACTCTCATGCCACACACACACACACACACACACACACTCTCTCTCTCTCTCTCTCTCTCTCTCTCTCTCTCTCCTTCATTTTCTTCATTTTCCTTCTGGTTCCACCGCCGCCATCCATTGCCTTTGCTGTGCCCTTGTCGCCGTGTAGCCACGCCGTGTCATTGCCGCCACTCAAGCTGTTCGTTGTGCCATATCGCCGTTTGTCGCTATAGTTGCTGCTGCCGTTAAACCCGTGAATTAACTCCCTAATTCTCGATTAGGTTGTTAATTGCGCTTAGGGTTAGACTAAATGAAGTTTATAGTTAATTATGATTGGATTAGTTAACTATGGTTGGGTTAAGTGATAAGGTTATCAAGAAAAAATGATAAGCTATTACCAAATGGGTGATAAGCTATCGGCTTTTGGGCAATAAGCTATCGAGGCTTAAGTGATAAGTTATCAGAAAATGGATGATAAGCTATCGTCAATTAGGCAGTAAGTTATCGAGGAATTATCGATAAACAATCAAAGTTTGAGTTATAAACTACCAAGGTGATTATTAAGTGGTTAGTTAATGTGTCTTGTACTTGTGATATGCAGTGGTTCTATGCATACTTTTATGCTATTTGAAAGGTAGGTTACCTTGAAAAGATGGTCGTCTCACGAACTATAGCTTTCTCGTTGAAAACAATGTATTTTTGACATATAAAAGGTGATTGGCGTGGTATCGTGCTTAGATACTAAATTTTAGGTGTTGGAATAATTTAGGAGGCTTGAAAAATGAAGCATGTGAAGTTTGATGGGATAAGTATGTTTGTGTGATCATGTGTGGTTTATTTATTGCATTTTTAAGTGTGAAAATGGTAATAAGTTTAACATATGAGCACGAATCATGGCATGAGCACGTAGCATGGTGTATTGGCAAAAAGAAAGAAGAAATGAGAATTGTATGCATTGTGCTCGTGTGATCACAAAGTGTATGGACTCTCAATAGTGATCGGGAACGATGCTCGATTTTATCGATAATATTATCGAACGCCTAGTGGGGGTTCGGATGATGGATCGCGGTAGAGGCTGGACCAATTCTTCTTTATGGAACGTTGTCTACTTGCGAGGTGGTTGGGGTGGGGCCGCACCTCGATAAACTAGGAGGAGATGTTGTCGTGCCCGATGGGTGGGACAATGCTCGGTCATGCTGGAAGACCGCCAACTTTTGGGTTGTGCCGTGCCCGAAAATGGGTGTAATCACTAGGTATAAAATCGAAACACGCTTGGATGTATTGTGCATGAGAAATGGTGATATGTGTTCTGATTGTGTGTCTTGTCTGATTGCATTGTTTATAGAATGCTAAACTAATATCATGCAGGGTATGTGCCAATGCGAGATAAGAATGTCTGTGATTTATCTGTTATTTGAGTTGAGTCATCCGAACCCGTTAGAGATTAAGTAGAGCGAGAGTTGCTCGCTATTGATCTGCCATCGATGATAGATTGCATGTTTAGGGTATACTCTAGGCGAATCGGTATCCTACACGAGGCTTAGGTTGTTAATTTACTAAAATTTTATCTCATTTGTTATTGTTAACCGCTTTTCAGACTTGTAGTATGGATGTACATCCAGTGCAGTTCGGGGTTCCTACGGACCAGAGTCTTGAGTAGCCGTACCTGGTCCCTGGTGCAGACTATCGTTATGAGTTTCACATTTCAACAGTCTGGGTTGACGAAGGATTGAGGCGTCTGATAACTCATTGTTTTAAGGCGTGGTTTGCTCGCTACGGTGACGCTCCCTTTGGTCCATTGAGGGGTTTTGATGGACCGGGAGGAGGTGGAGCTCCGAGCAAAGGAGCTTGGGATCCCATAGACCTAGATGGTCCTGACGGCGTTGTTGAAGATTCGGAGTCCGACCCAGATGCAAAGAGCGATCTCAAGTCTATTCCTAAGTACTACCTTTAGGTCGGGCTTAGAGGATCGACTTTTGACGTAACCTCGTAGTAGTAGCGGAGATAAGTTAACCCTGACCCCGATATCTTTTTGATGGTCTTTGTAGAAAGTGGCCCATAGCGAGGGCTTGTACATATAACTTTCTAGGGTTAACAAGTACATAAATAAAGTGTGAGTTTTGCTAATGATGTTTATTCTGCTGTTTTTCCTACTATCTCTGTTGTCGTGACTATTTAGGTGAATATTTATCGTTTCCACATATGTTAATCAAAAGATAAAATGAACAGGTTGACGACGCGTCCTGGGACATTGTATTCAAATGACCCAAGAGAATTGACAGGGATCGTTGCGTGCTCGAGGGCCAAGACGTGACAGTGTATGTGTAAGCGATTATGCAATTCATATCAACAAAAATCCACCCGCCACAGAAAAGGTATAACGGAGGGCATTTTTTAACATAAAAAAAAGATAGAGGGATGATTTTGATTTTCGGACAAAAATTATGAGTCACTGATAGATATTATTCCTTTAATAAAATAAAAAGACAAAACCTTTATTCTGCACTTTCTCACATCCGGTCGCCCACCTCTCCTAAACTGAAACTTGTGGTCAATATGCCACCATTGGTAATTCACTATAACAATGCCGTCCTCCTAGCAGGACTCATTATAATTTACCTTATCTCCCTCTTAATTTCTAGCGCAAAAAAAGATCAAACCGTATGTCCACAGCAAGCAGGACTAGATATGCAGCTTAATTCTAGATTTTATAGAAAGCATTGGCAATTAACTGTTTCAAATACAACCTGGGCCACTAAAAGAATTAGGATCCCAACTTGACTCATGATGAAAATAAGACAATATCGCAATGTATTCAATTATTACGAGCATAATATAATTCTTTCAAAGACACCCGATGCTACATTTTGTCGGTGGATGTTTTTCGAATCGCTCGAATTTTATCGTCTTCAGAGAGGAACTCCTTGTACCACGTCGCTGACCATTTGGGTGTTCTCTTCAGTGTTTGGAAGTCCACATAATGCAGCCCAAATCGTATCAAATATCCGTGTAGCCATTCGAAGTTGTCTAGCAGAGACCATATGAAATATCCCCTCACATCCGCTCCTTTTCTGAAATAATTAAATCGAAAATTTAGTCCTGAACAAGAAAAGTACTAATAATATAGACTCGGTATAGACGGATTTAATGTTATGAAAATCGACATTCTTTATTAATCAAACAAAGAAAGAAGAAGACTATGAACAAATCTGGGAAAAATAACTTCACTTAAGACGAAGCGCTGGATATACCTCACAACTTCACTTAAGACGGCGAGATAGCTCTCATGGTACTCTATTCTTTTTGTGTCGTTTAGTGAATCATCAATCACACCCGTAGGTTGTGCATACCCTGCAAAATAACAATGAATCTTTCGTTTTATTGACGGAATCAATTGATGATCTTGTTTGGTAAACTTAGATGATGAAAAAAGGGTACAATTTGGAGTTCTTTTTAGTGACACAATACCATTCTCAGTAATAAACATGGGCGTGTTGTTGTATCTTTCTTTGACATACGTAACAATCCCTTCCATGCCCCTCGGAACGACGAAGAAATCCGACATCGCAGTCTGAAATGTGATCATTAACTATTAGTCAAAAACATATACGATGAGCTTAACGTACATCATTAATTTTCGCAAAAATTCTATATATGTATGTCCAGGCACACGTGCTTATTATGTTGCTTACCCGTTCGCCAATGTAAACTCCATCTTTTTCTCCGGTGGTATACACGGACGCCTCCCCTAGAGAGAGAGCGGAAGTGCATGAAGAGAACATGCAGTCCTTCACGTATTTAGTGGTGTAGTGATTTATTCCGATGAAGTCCAGCTTTGCCTTGAGTTTCTTCCGCTCTTCCGGCGAAAATGTCGGCAATCTCAACCCCACGACTTGACGCATCTCGGGCGGATAATCTCCATATACTAAAGGGTCTACAAACCTGTGATTGATAGAGAAATTATGAACAATTATAGGAGCAACAAAGATGGAGAGAACATGGATTTCTTTTTTGGACCACAGAGCATGGATTTGAGTAAGAGAGAATCTATGTACCATGCAAAATCGAAAGCTAAAGCTCGTTGGACAGCGAGACGATCGGCCGGAGTGTCGTTGTACGGCTCGAACCATGGAGCAGATATCACTATCCCAATCATTCCTCCTTGTTTTTCCTGATTATGAATTTTTTTTTAGGTTCAATAATTACATAACATATGTTTGTGTCCGTTGCAAAAAACAAAAAAGAAAATGAATGTATAAGAAGAGTGTCAAAAGTAAGATTTGTAGTGAAGCTATGAAATTATGAATTGAGCTTCTTCGCCTTGATGTATGAGAACCTCAGTGATGGAAAATCTTCATCGTGTTCATTCTCATGGCTTTTGAAGTATTTAAGAGATAAGGTTCGCTTTCAAAGCTAAAAAAGCAATTGGTTCATTTCTGTTCTTTCTTGCTCATAACTCTCTTGAACACAACATGGTTATGGTAAAATAGGTAATAGAGCCAGTTAATGCATAAAAAGAATCAAATTCCTAGCTGTTCAACTTACCTGGTAACATTAGAGCCAAAAAAAAAAAAAAAAAAAAACCTTACCTGGTAATACTTCTGGTAAATTTCAGCGGCTCTGGCATGGGACAACACCAGATTGTGGGTCGCAATGTAGGGTTCGAGAGTGGATTCACCGAATGAGCAATTGCCAAATGGGTAGGAGCACCGGCCGGGCGGGTAAGTCCCCGAGATGTAACCTTGATAGATGAGCTCGTTAGGCTCATTGAATGTGGTCCAATACGTCACTCTATCTCCGAAAGCTTCGAAACAGACTTGTGCAAAGTAGCCGAAATCCAGCCTACAAATGATTTAGGAACAGATAAAGTAAATCCTGAGATTTGATTGGATCGCCATATTGATGAAGATTAGAAAGGAAGGCGGCGACAATTTCGCTTACTGTATTTCAGAACTCAACCATGAGTTGTATCGGTCTTCTAGCAGTTGAGGAATGTCGAAATGGTTCAATGTCACAAACGGCTTTATACCTGTCAAAAAGAACATATTACAAATGCTTAGAATGGGTAATTCATCTTCTTCCTAAAGTAATGACTATGTATGGATGGTTAAATTGATTTATTGAAAAAACATTATGGAAAAAATGCACTCCTAGAGGGTACAAACGGATTTGTGCATTTTGCTTTAACCTCTGACCAAAAGGGCATCGATGAGATTGTTGTAGAACTCAATGCCTTCTGAATTGACCTCCCCAAATCTTCCTTCTGGAGTCAAAAGTGAAACAGAAGATGAGCAACTACATGACGTTAAACTGATCAGAACAGAGCAACCACAAATGATACAAAGCCCAGAAAAAAAGAAGAAGATAGATAATTATCTTAAGAAAAGCCATGAAGATAATAAAATTACATACTAGGAAGAACTCTAGACCAAGATATGGAGAATCTGTATGCATCCACCCCGAGATTATGCATCAACTCTATATCTTCCTGTTGCACATTGATATATCCATGAAAATAAGAAAAAAATCAAGCTTTGGTTAGAGAAAATTAACCTTTCTGTGAGTACCCAAATCAAATTTAATAAATGGGTACTGATAATTATCAAAGCTCCCACACTTGCAGTCCTAAAGCTAACTTACAATTACAATCAGGCCAATTTAGTGTTAAAGTTGGAAGGTCAACAATTCTCTTATGACATTTTGGGCTGTTAATGATGGTTTAATGAGAGAATAGAGAAAGTCAAGTACCATAAAGAGATTATAGTGATCATCCGTCACATCAGCGTTGCTTCCATCTTCTATTTTGCCTAATCAAAGGCAAGTCCCATCCAATATCAATATTTATATATTGTAAAAAATATTGCCAAACTAAAGAAAAAAACATTTTGCCATGAAAACACGAGTCTTTTCTTTTTTGGCACATGCTTCACAAACCCAATAAAGACCAAACTATTCTAACAAATATATGCGGGGATTTTTGTGCTTTTTGGTACTTATTAAGGTACGACGATTTGTACACGCATTGAATTGGTCCACACAGTGATGTTACAAACTTTCGATGGATACGGGTAAAATATATTCAAGCAAATAATAAGAGTTCGTCGCATTATTTTTTTTATAAAGAGAAACGGTTTCAAAACCAACTTTGTTACCCCAATGTTATTACATCATACAATGTTTTCTCACGTATGGAATAAACTAATATTTATTAGCTGGCCATTGACGATCTCTTGTATCAAACTATTGGTCAATCAATGATTGCTCAATGACAATTATAAAGAGAGGACTGTAGCAACAGCATAAAAAATTTATAATTGACGGTCCACATAAAAAGGAAAAAGTCAACTTCAAATTATGGGCACCGTGACACATTTATATTTATTATTAACTTTTTCTTGTGACATAAAAAACCTCAAATTTGTACATATGCAACATATTTACCTTCTGTCAAGATTCTTTTAAATGATTTTTCGGCCAAAATAATGTCATTTTAATTTCACTTAAGCTATATGGACGCCGTGTCAACATTATTTGTTTTCTAACGTCAATGTAGGTAAATTTTTAATGGTTCTTATTGATAGAAATTTAACGGACGATAAATGTGTCATACATGTATAAGTATATAATTAATTGATTAAAATAATCAATTCCAACGTATCGAAATTAATCAATTGCATTCATTTTTTTTTCCGGATGCCACTTCACAGCCAGACACTTATTTGATATTTTCCAAAAAATATGTGAGTCTAATGCCGTTCGGTAGCATGGTAGGGAAAATTCATCGTCATTTCAGAACTGATTAGAAAAACTACTTTCGGTTTTCCTGGTTTTGACTGGCTGTAATATTTCGCTTCTCGATCGACTTTTACTAAAAAGAAACAAAACTGGATTTATTTTCTTGTGTTGCTTACACTAGAGCCTTGACCCTATATTCCTATTTTGCCTAGAAAGCAAATTGATAAATAAATTAATACAGAATAAATAGAAAATTGAGTGAGGACCTGGTACGTGTGAGAAGACGTCCCAATTGCTGAGGCTTTTGTTTCCTTGCAGGTAGGCCCCTTCAATCTAGGCAGAACGTAGAAATTGAAAATTGTTTGGTACAAACTTATCGAGGTGCTTTGCAACGCAATCGAAAAATTTGCGACAAAGTCATGCTGAATTGTGGATGAACAAGGCAATCGACATTTTCTAAACAGAATCGCCAGAGAATCGGCCAAGTCCCACCACTGCTTTTATATTTTCATCCACCCTTCAACGTTTATTTTGGGACCATGGCTGCTGCTTGGCTCTTTTCGTTTGATTTAAGACATTATTCTTTCGTTTGTACGCACGTGATGATCAAATTTTGTTTCGTTTGTCACTACGAGCTGTTGCGGTTTCATGAGTACTTTAGAAAGTTCCAAGGGAATTATAGATGATGTATGCTAGTATTCTAAAGGTTTCTTGTAATTAATGGGGGTTAGTAACTTGGTATATGGGGAGATTGAATCTCTAACCTTCGATCAAGGGAAAGAACCCCATTTCCAAAATGGAGCTCTTCACTACACCAACTTTGCCACTCAGTACGGAGCAAAAATCAAGCTCCTCCGATGATCAGTCTCACCCGGAACTTGTGCGAAGATCAATGGACCAATCTACTCCTTCGAATTACGAATCCAAGCAAACGCAACAGTGACTAAACAGAAACGAGAACAGCAAAAGAGGAGGAAGAAGAAGAAATTGACAACAGTGGAGTGTAGATAGCGAGCGAAATAATTTGGTTTGAGTTGCTCTTGAGACAGACCAGATTGTTGTTTTCCTCGTGGAACTAAGAAGTCGCTTGACGCTTTTGTGTGGAAGCCTTGAGAATAATGAAGATGTTGGAGAGAGAGAGAGAGAGAGAGAGAGAGAGAGAATAGGAGTAGACGGAAAGACGACGACAAGGAACAAGAGCAGAGAGCTTCGCAATCTTGGAGAGTTTCCAATGGAGCGATGAATTTGGGAGCTGGGGAGTCTCCAATGGAGAAGATGGATTAGGGAGTGTGAGACCTAGCGATGGATTTGTGAGCAATCTGGAAGAATATAGGCCTTTAACGTGTTTTGGTTCGGTTCGGGCTTATGACCTGAATCGAACCAAACCGTTCATGATACCTGATGAATCACATAATACCCGAACACGAAAAGAGACGATCCGAAAAGACTCAAAATAAGCGATTTCGATTTGTTTTGAATCGATTTTATTCGGACATTTTTTACAACCTTGTAGCGGGGAACAAAGCATGTGAGATCTACTTCATCTGCCAAAGTAAATTTAAATGCGGGCCACATATTAATTATAACTTAGACGTGACAAAATTTGTTATAGATATAGTCTAGCTATAATTTGGAATAACACACGAGAAAAATGTTGACGCTTGATTGGACCCGTACAATAATATAAGTGGTCCCACTTCAGAAACACTTCTAGAGTTGTGACTGTTGAATAATAATTATTGTTCACAATACTATGTCCTATCAAATCACGTGGAGGAAAAAGAATATTGAAAAAACACTCCCAAACAAAAAGAAAAAATTCTTGAGCTAGATTACCTTTTGTCCATCATGAAGGGGATTTTCAGTGAAAAATTGAAATAGCACTAAGTTTTCCGCAACATACTTCACGTAATATTGCGGTAGACAAACTTTATTTACTAGAAAAAAGCCACAAAAATTTTGAATTATGTTCACTGTGACATATCTACTCTTAACTTTTTGGTGACATAAAAAATCTCAACCACATTTACCCTCCGTTGATATGCAGCTTACCTAAAATAACATGACGTGTTGTTTGACTTTTTAGTGAACTTCTTTCTTTAGAGGCAACTTTAGAAAATAATTGGAAGCTATAGGGCGGGCTGGAGATGAGACGGGTCTTTCTAAACCCGTTTCGTTTTTTACCCCAATAAATTTGGCGGGCCAAAACAGAAAAGAAAAGAAAAGATAACAAAGCGCTCAAAAGTACGATAACTATTTTATAGATAGAAGAGGCTCTTATTGTGGCGAAAGTGAAGTATTATAGCACATGATCCGCACATTTCCCATTTGCAATTATGTTATGTCCCTTGAAATAAGACACATGTCATGCATGTACTGACGCAATTGCAAGCATCCTATGATGGGAAAGCATAAATAAATATCAACCTTCATAAATAATCATGACACATGTCCAAATTGTCGTAGAATAGAAGAGATACGAGCATTCGGAGGCAGAGCGAAAAGAACACTCAGATCGCAAGTTAAGGTTAGTTATGATCACGAGGATTATGGTGTGCACTGTGCAGCGACATCCAATATTTTACTTCAAACCATCTTGCCGATAGTGATAATCAAGAAAGGATACCGTTTCTCCCCTAATTGGTCAAAAAGATATTCGTTTCAAAATTATGTGTAGTTTTTTCAGTTAAAGAAAATAAAAAGAGAATCACCTCAATTTAAAATAAAAGAAAGAAAATGTACCATTTATTAATCCAGAAATGAGAATTATCAAAACAAGGGGACCACCCTCAAATTAATTTAGGAAAAAGATTTTATGTTTCTCTCAGCTATATGCATGTCAGAAGAAAAGTTGGATTTTCTTCTTTTATTTTATTCGCAAAAAGATTCGACATGAGGCACAATAATTTTGGGCGGCAGAGCACTGCCGACACGGTAAACAAAAGAACGTTGGACAGCACAAGAAAGAAGCTATCATCCCCTTGGGCAATCAAGCAAGCAAAGAATGCTTCTGAAACCTACGTCAATGCTTTAAGTTGAATGAACATCTAGAGAGAGAGAGAGAGAGAGAGAGAGAGAGAGAGAGAACCTGGAAAGAGGAGGTGGCGGTGCCAAACAAGAAGGAGGGAGGGAACTGGCCTCTGTGGACGGTGGTTCTTGAGCTTGTGAGTGGCAAGAAGAGACCTTGAATCAATAGAAGACGAAGAAGAAGAAGAAGAACAGAACGAGCTCCTGATCTCATCCTTTACTCTTTCTTGGGTTTTGTGGATAAAAATGAGCGGGCTTGGTGGGGTTTATATGGGCGACGATTCTTGGAAACAACTGTCAACGTCCCCAAGTTGCTTTCCCAGCAATACACCCCAATCATCCCATCACGATCCACGGTGATGAAATTGACGGACAGGGTCTAAATTCCACATATTCTCAAGGCGAAAGAGAAAGGCAAAAGTTGGCAATTAAATTAAATGTGTCGCTTTCAAAGCATTACAATTCGTGGGTGGCCAATCTTGGGCACACATTAAATTGACTCGGACATTATCATTGGTTAAAAGTAGCGTTAAGGTTCTATATTTTTTCTTAATCCTGAACAGAGGAAGTAGAAAAATGAAACTTTTACACACTTTTGTTCCTCCCCTGTTTCCTTGACTTCTGATATAAGTACGTATCAAATATGGAAACCAGGCCTTATGGTATCATCCCAGTTTAAGATTTCCATCATCATTTTGAAGTGCCCTCCTTCGTATTACATTTCTTTGGAGCTACACTGCCGACTACTTTTTATTGCCCGTAAGCCAAATTTCCTTTTGTGGACGTGTGACGTCCTAGAACGTCACTTACTAACATGTGCTCTTTAATCTTACCTATTTATTAATGCAAGCGGAAGACATAAATATGACACCATACATAGTTTACTAGGATGACGCACAAAAATCACAAGCTGCCTTACTTCCATTCATATTAACCAAAAGTTAGTTCATTACATACACATCACATAGGTGTCCTATTAACAACCAAAAGCCGGACACACGCCTGGGGAGGGTCTAAAAAAGTAGCCTATCTCCTCTACCGCGTGGCGTCACAATATCAAAAGTGACCTAGATGTACACTAGAGGTGAGCCATGGTCCAAGGTTGACTCTGGACCGGCCCAACCTGGCTGATATTGGTCCGGTTCCTAGGGAGACTGGGTCAATCCTTGGTCATGGGACCCTTGGAACTTGTATTGTACGGGTTGGTCCTTAGTCTTAGGGCTTTAGGGTTGGTCCAACCTGGACCAACCCTGTATTTATATAAAATATATATATAGGAAAAAAGAATTTTTTGTGTGGAATAAATAAAAGAAGTTGATATAAAGGAAGATATAGGCTCTTTTTCTTTTATTTCATTCACACACTCATAAACATACATATATGTTCCAAAACCCTAGGCACCTCCCTCTTCTTCTTCTGGTGTTGAAAATAGAAACCCTGTTGAGTGTTGCCTCTCTTCGCTTGCTCTCTCTATATCTGCTTCTCCTGCTCACCTCACGAACTTAGCTCACCTCTCTTGGCCCACCTCACAAATGCAACTCGTCTACTAAGGTTTGCTGCTTTTGACAAGTGGAGATTTTTGTTGTTGTCTTATCTTAGATTTCTATTTGATTTGTACCGGTATTCATAGTTTAGTTGCTCAATATCGCATTGTCGATATTGTCGATGGATAAATAATTTCAAAGAGTACGTCTGTCTTTTCAAGGAATACAAAAAATGAAACAAAAAAAGAATTGGTTGGTCCCGGGTTAACCTTGGAACCAGACCAGGCCCATAGGGTCCGTCCAGTCCTCGGTCCTAAGCTCGATAGGGTGGGTCCCCTGTCCCAAAAATTAGGGACAAATAGTGTGTGGGTTGGTCTCAGGGTTAGGTGCTGGATCGGCCCAACCTGGACCACGCTCACTCCTACTGTACATGGCCATGATAAAAAATTATGGTACGTCCACCTATCTATCTACTCCCCCATGTCGGGATCACTGTCGTTGCTGGAGCTATCATCGAGGTATGGTATCAGACCAAGAAGACACCCATCACATCGCACGTACACTGCCACGAAACGGGATGGGACTCATCTTAGCAACTGACCAACGTTGACCCACTGAGTAGTCGTAAGTATCCTGAAAACAACATTAGGAAATATAGGATTGGTGAAGTTGTCTAAGAAACCTTCGAAATCGACAAGAGCTTCA
Source organism: Metrosideros polymorpha var. glaberrima (assembly GCA_001662345.2). Classification (NCBI taxonomy): domain Eukaryota; kingdom Viridiplantae; phylum Streptophyta; class Magnoliopsida; order Myrtales; family Myrtaceae; genus Metrosideros; species Metrosideros polymorpha. Next base: position 20,487,221 of record BCNH02000008.1, on the reverse strand, counting down.
TATCGTGTGTCACGACCTAAAAAATTCTCGGGCGCTAGGCGGAATGGTAAGGTAATGCCCAAAAAGTTTAGAGGGTAATGCCTATTTGATTTAGGTGCGACCCAATCGCGACTTGAGTTCACTTGAAAAGAATTATTCAATTTTGGAGTCGCCACTAATCATTTAGGGGTAGATAGATTAGACACCCAATCCAGTCGAGGGAGAATCGACTCGATTTTACGAGACTAGAGATTCCAAGGTCCGGAGACTTGCTTACGCTAATATTTCTATTAACGCCCTTTCGGTATCTAATCAGTCGGAATGATTTGTAAGTGTCCATGCAATCTTGATAGCATTTTAGTCCTAAAGGTTAAAGCCATTTTTGTAGGTGAGTATGCAAGATGTTTTTGTGATTTTCTCATTTTAAGTCTTAAACTGGACTAATCTATTCTAAAAAAGGAAATTAACAAACAAGGTATTGAAATGTGGAGCATAAGGTAAACACTCAAGCAATTTAAAGGAAACTATTTTAAGTGCGAGAAAATAAAACCCGCAACTCGTCGAGTGTTAAGGGTTACAACCTTTTACCAATGATAGAGAGGGATCGGAACAGACATCGGTCAATCACCATTCTTCGACAAATAAAAGGGGCACCTCATCGGGACATGCAATGCCTAATCACACATCTAACAATCAAGATCAAATAAATGCAATCAAATGGCCTTGGGATTAGCCTTTGCAAGCATGCGATTTTAAGATTCACGCCTAAACGGGTGATTATGATTGATTATCATTTTTTTGATCAAGTTCATTAGGCCTCCATTTTGCACATGCGTCGTGAGAGAATAATGACATTGGTCTCTAAGGTTTGAAAAATGATCTTGTCGCGATCAAAACTTAAATTCCAAGTTTTAACTTCAAAATAACTGATCGACTAAAAATCAGGTGTCAACAGTACCTCCTCTTTGAGAGGGAGTTCAAAGAGGTTCCTCTCAAAGACACAATGATACCTGCGTTTTAGTCGATTGACTCGAGAAAAAAAATGTGGGGAAATGAAAGGAAAGAAAAATGACATTTGATCAAGAATGTACTTTTGAAGCTTCCCTTTAGCCATTAGAACGTTTGTTGCACATCTCTCTCTCTTTCTTGAGGAATGTTTTTTTTTTTTTGGGTAAATAACTAGGGATAGGGGTACTTACTTTATTGGGAATGAGAGGCGGATAACCAGGTATCAAGCTACTTGTCCTCTTGAAAAAAGGGCGAGGGGTATAACTAAACATTGGGTTACTTGTCCTCTTGAGAAAATGTGAGGGGTATAACCAGGCATTGGGTTACTTGTCCTCTTGAGAAAGCCACTCGTGTACTCTTGCGAGGGTTAACTTAATTGGATAATCTTCTGAGGCTATGGGCCATTGTCGTGATCGCCTCAAAATTTTTTCCAAATTTTCTATTCATTTTGGAGTTGCCACTAGCCTATTTGGAGTCGACTAGAAACCGATCGAGACGAGAGTGTCGCCTCAAATTTTACGCAACCAGAGATTTTCTAGGTTCGGGGACTTGGTTACACTAGTTATCCAACTAATGCCCTTTCGGTACCTAAACTCGACCAATTATCAACTAAAATGTTCAAACAATCTTTACTTAACATCTATCCTAACCGGGCTAGGAAAATAAATGACATTCAATGTATTAAATGAACAATCAAATGAAATCGAATTGAAAACGCGCAATCAACATCCTACGCATCGTCTCTAAAAATAAAATGCACAAAAAATCCTATTGTAAAGCCCTAATAGTTGATTTGATTTGAATTTGATTTTCCAAAGTTTTTTTTTTTCGGGATTCGAACCGTGTCGAGGAATCCGGTCCAAAAGGGGTAAAATTTGAACACTAAGAGTCTAGATTAGTATTTTTCTATTTATTTGATTTTTCTGAATTTTTCTGAATTTTTTATTTTTTATTATCATTTTTCATTTTCCTGTAAAAGGAAATCGGACCGGGTCGAGGTATCTAGTCCGAACGGGTCTGACCCGGACTTTCAAGGTCCCGGGTCAGACTCCTTTTTTAGACTTTCTTTTTATGTTCTTTTTCCTTTATTTGTATTTATTATTTATTTATTTATTTTTTGTATTTATTTATTTATTGGATTTTTATTCTGTTTTTCCTTTTTCTATTATTTTTTTTTGTATTCTTTCCCTCTTAAAATCTCCCGCTCATTTTTCCAGATTTTTCTTTTTATTTTTTATTTCTTCTTTCTTTTTTCTATTTTCATTTTTTCTTTTTCATTTTTTCATTTTTTGTTTGTCTTCTCCACCGAGCTCACTGCGGGCGTCCCCTCTGCGGCTCACCCGAGAGCTCGCTGGAGCTCGCCGTTTCTTCCGGTCGCCGACACCTACCACTTAAGACGGCGACCATCACTGAGGCTAACCCTCGCCGCCGCTGACCATTACAGCCTCCATCAGACCAATTGTGTCAACCGCCAAAGGGCCGTCGCCGGCGTCCACTAATAGAAACAACAACTAACACCTAAAATACTCTTCAGCTAAAACTTCCCTCATCCGAACCAAAAGTTCTCGATCAACAACAAACAAAAGGCAACAACTAAGTGCATAGCATCAAAATAAAGGAAAGGAAGGGCTGACACAGTGGGATTCGAGCTCCGGGCGTCTCCGGCGAATCGAGAAAGGCTCCGACTCAGCGTTCGTCCATGGCCAGAGCAGGAAACACAAGAATCATGCCACAAAAATACAAGAAAGCGCGGATTCAGACATGGCTCATCGATCAAGCAGCAAAAGAGAACGGATTGGACTCAATTTGAGGCATTGGCTAAGCAAATTTCATTCGAACATTTAGTCGAGCAGTTCATAGGCAGTATACTAAAAAAATCAGAGGCTCAAATGCAACTTGATTCATGGCCCAGGGATAGCAAATTACGCACCAAACTATCATTTTGCACACAAATATCATTCGATTTCATGTAAACAAAAGCTAAATCTATTCATCATTTAGTCAACTGGATCGGCGAGGCCTAAATGTTCTGAGGAACTCACTTGGTTGCCGGCGGGGAAATCTGCTGGAACCGTCGGTGG
>BCNH02000008.1:20471409-20483173 GCA_001662345.2 Metrosideros polymorpha var. glaberrima | reverse complement strand
TGTGAAATTGGCTTGTCCAATGTGCAATTGATGGTCTCTAGGTCAAATGTCATGAAGGACTCAATGTGAAAAAATGACTAGGAATACTTCAATTGAATTTTTGTCCGATTAGGGTATATATTCACCCTCAAAATTGGGGAAACGTATACTCCCAATGGAATTTTATAAAATTGTTTGTGCAACAGTACAATTAGGAGAAAAATAAGATGGATGACTATTTTTTCATATTTTTCTGATCTCATTTGGTATTTTTTAAAATTTCGACTCAATTTAATGTGTACGAAAATTCGAAAAAATCTGAAAAATTAAGAAAATTTTATTTTTTGCCAAATTTAGTTCCTAGGTTGTGGCCAAGGTCCCTAACTTTGATTTTCATAATTTTCACGAAAAATTAAAAATGTACCAAAAATCAGGTGTCAACAATCGTGATCACTTGCGGGGATTCCGAGGCTGTTGACCCACATACACTCGCAGAAGGACTATAAAAAGACCATTCCACTTGGGGGTCGAAGAGAGTTTTTGTCCGAGGCTACAGGCTGCTATCACTTGCGGAGGGCGATTGCTCCGAGGCTGCTCACCTACGTATACTTGCGGATAGACTATTAAAATCACTGTATTCAAAGCTACAAGTCGTGCCACATGACCGCGAGCTCGTGCTGTGCTTTGGGATACCGTTCGGGAAATTTTCATCTCAAAAGGGTTTTAATGATCGCACTTGGCTAATCATTTCAAAAAGGTTTTAATGACCGCACTTAGCTAATCATTTTGGAAAAAAGTTCTAATAACCGCATTTAGCTAATCATTTTGGAAATGTTTTAATGACCGCACTTAGCTAATCATTTTGGAAAAAAGTTTTAATGACCGCATTCAGCTAATCATTTTGAGAAAGGTTTTAATGACCGCACTTAGCTAATCATTTCAAAAGGGCTTCCATGACCACATTTTGCTAATCAGAGGGAAAGGGTTTTAATAATCGCACTTAGCTAATCATTCTAAAAGGGCTTCCATGACTGCATTTCGCTAATTAGAAGGAAAATGTTTTAATGATTGCACTTAGCTAATCAGAGGGAAATTTGTTAGAACTTCACTGAGGAAACATCCGTTGGGGATCAATAATAATTTTTTTGAAAGGGTTCTGAGATCTCTCTTTGGCAAATCAGCGATGGTTTGGGTTTTGCACGAAGACTTACGAATGTCATTCCATACAATTGATATTCAGTGTTTGAAGACTGTCATTAGTCATAAAAAATTCCTTTGGAGAAAAAATTCTGAGCAAAATGATTTTGGTAAACTCAAAGAGTTATGCTTAATAATGCCAAACCGGTGTACCTTACTCGGAAAGGTTTTCTCACCATGGTTCTCAAGAAAGGCTTTTTATCCCATCCATTGATGTGGGGAACGACTCCACTCAGGGAAAATGATTCTCTCACAACATATATTGAAGGCTATCGGGAATGCTCGCAATGAATACAATTTGACCGATGTGAAAGGTCTTCTAAGGGACCATAGTATTGGTTTGGCCAATGGTGTTCAATAGGGACTCTTTTAAATCAAGGCTTGTGAAAGAAGAATCTTTATAGTCTACTTCGGGTTTACAAGTCAAGAACCTGCAAAACGAGAAGAAATAATATTGTCCGCACTCTTTCGAGTGAAGCTTAAGTCGTATAAAATCTACGTTAACTTAAGTGCCATAATCAGAAAATACTTTAAAGGGCTGTAATGTAGGCTCAGATTGGGGACTAAGAAATGAAAAGCTCATTTTAGCTCAGAAAATATATGTAGAGGGCTAAGGTTGGTGATCACCACTGTCTTAGCACCAGTCTTCGATCTTCAGGATTACCGCTGGGGATTGTGTGGCCTTCAACGATATGTCATATCAGGACTCCTTTGGGGATTGAATTGACTTGGGGGAGGAACCGTGGGTGACTCCATCTTTGAACATTGATTTGGGTTATTCGCCAAAACCACAAGTTGACTTCACTTGGGAATCGCACGTTACCAATTCGTTCCACTAGGGATAACATCGGCTCCTTTCGAAACAAGCTTAATTGAATAGCATTTTGTTGAAATTACAAGCCAACCCCTTTTGAGAATACATTTGTCTACCCAAAATTGTAAGTAGACTCCAATTGAGGATTTTACATTCGTTTCATTAAGGATACAATTGTAGAATCAAATGGGATGATCTTTAAAACCATTAAGGCTAGTCTCAAGATAACTTCTTTTGCCCTTTAGTTCAAATTTTTGAGTCTCCTTTTTCTTTTTTTCTCTTTTTTTTTAGGAAAACCTGAGAATGACTAGGATTACAAAGGTTACTAAGTTACATTTGATCTTGAAAATTCAATGAACCTTAGGAAGCCCGGAAGTTAGTGACTTTCATGATCCCAAATGCTCTTGATGCTTTAATATGCTCTTGATGCTTTGATTTGCTCTTAATGTCTTCGGAAAGTGGCGTCTATTTGCTTGCCCGGTGTACAATCGATGATCACCAACAAATGTTTAAGAAATGAAATTATCGGCCCAAGGGGTTACGTAAATAAAGTGTATAGGATAGAGAAAGAACCGCTCTTTATCATCCTAAAGCACTTAAATTTTTGATCAAGTTTAATGCAAAGCAATTCATGAAGATTAATGTAAGTACAAGTAAGAAAATTTCTAACCCACTTTTCTCACCTTTTGCCGATCTTACCTCCATGTTGCCTCGATGTGAGGTGGTTCTTGACAGGGATAAAGAAGCGAAGTTCTCCAAAGTGTGTAGGCTCAAAGAGGTTAGCAAGAGATGTATTTAGTGTTTGGGGAGAAGAAATGACATGCCTTTTATCATCTCGATCCATGTATTCAAAGTGAATAAAGCCTACGTCTTAAGACATGGTGTTCTCTCATCGCTTAATTCTCAAAAGTGTGTAGGGGTGTGTTTGGTTTTGGCTTGCCTTTCGTCATCTCAAGGTTACCTACCTGGCATGCTTAACATTTTTCTTTTTGTTTTCTTGAAAATCATTTGTTTAAAAAATATCCTCCGTGGAGACTTCTTGATAAAGAATGCATAAGTCAAAGCATGAATAATCAGTTGAAGAATTCTTTTCAAAAGTCATGAAAAGCGAAGTTTCAAATTGAATTTTTTCTCTTGAACACTTATTTGGATTCTCGAAAAGAATTTTGAAGTGATGAAAGAAACTTAAAGGAAATACCCAAGGTTTCCACACGTAGAGTTTAAAACTCTTGAGTTTCTAAAAAATTGAGATGTCTATAGTTCTCGAAAAGGAATTTAAAAATGCCTAAGTTTTCACACAAAGGACTTGAGATGCCTAAATTTCTACACGAAGGGCTTGAAATGCCTTAGTTTCCACATGAAGGAATTAAGGTGCCTAAGTTTCTACACGAAGGGCTTGAAATGTCTTAGTTCCTACACGAAGGACTTGGAATGCCTTAGTTTCTACACGAAGGATTTGGAATGCCTTAGTTTCTACACGAAGGACTTGAGGTGCCTAAGTTTCTACATGAAGGGCTTGAAATGCCTTAGTTCCTACACGAAGGACTTGGAATGCCTTAGTTTCTACATGAAGGACTTGAGGTGCCTAAGTTTCTACATGAAGGGCTTGAAATGCCTTAGTTTCTACACGAAGGACTTGGGATGCCTAAGTTTCTACACGAAACGCTTGGAATGCCTTAGTTTCTACACGAAGGGCTTGAAATGATGCCTAAGATTTCCACATCTAGGACAAGAATGCCTAAGTTACACACAAAGGACTTATGGATTTTGCGATTTGGAGAGTATCATTCAAAACATTTTAAAAATGATGGCTTCAACTTTACCTTAGACTTTGAAAGATTTTACAATCAAAAGATTTTGAAATGACATGGCTTGAAAAGTTCATTTTCGAAGGCCATTTAGAAGGCGAAAGATACTTACCTTCCTCATGGTGGGCGGTTGATCCTGCAAGGATACGAAAGGAAGCATGTTAATAAACATCCTTTGAAAAAATGGTAACTCGCAACGATACAACTTTACCCTTGTACTCGTCTCTCCATTGGTCATGCCCTTCATTTGAGTCGATGACGATGACTCTTTAAGCTTTCTTGGTTGTTGACAATTTGGTTGATTACACTAAGGCCATTTGCCCCAGTTAGGCTTATTCATTCAAAGGCTTTGGCACATCGAAAGACCTTCCATGCCTTCTTTGTGATCTTTTGATTTGAGATGTTCCTTGTGTGGATCTTTCTCCTTTTGCTTTACCTATGTGTAAGGAAAGGAAATGTGTTAGTCTAAATTTTGAACCAATTTGAGTTTAGAAACGGGATACTCCCTTTGATGTCGGGAAATGATGCTGTCCCTTTGACATGTCAATATTACTCAATCATCTTAGCCATTCGAGTCCTCGACTGTTTTCATTTATCCCAAAAGGAAAGGACAGACATGTTAGTTCGTATATGAGATGTTCTAATTGGAGCGAATACATTTACCTCTTTGAAGTACCGCTCCTTGGGATGATTCTTGCACAAATGATTAGGAAATAAAATCCAAACTTCATGCATAATTGATTGGAATTTTTTAAAAAGTGATTTAGAAAATCATTTGAAAGTTCAACCATCAAATCTAAAGACTTAACTCCCCAAAATTTTTTATGTGGGGTCAACCTAATGACGTGCCCCAAAAAATTGATTTTGAAACAAATGTTGGAAAGCGTTTTAGGAACTTAGTCCTCATATCCTTGGACTTCCTTGTTCCAAAACAGTCTCGAGAAACTAGGAAGCGTATGGAAGCCCAAGCCACGGGGTATGTATCGATTTTCGTCATGGTCATGGGCCCGGTTTGGTGTACTTCCACACGTCCTTAATAAAACATGCATATGCATTTCATTGAAATTGAAAGAATAAGGCTGTTTTACAAAAGAGACCCCTTTGAACCAACGGCTCAAAATCCAAGGGGGATGTACTCATCAAGGAAATAAACAAACTATTCCCACGTAGGGGAAAACTCTTAGGGAAATGAAACTGCGAAAGGATAAAGGGCATCCCTACTCAAGAAGGTCGGGACACTCCTCGGCCATCTCATCTTTAGTGAGAATAACATTGACAAGGTTTCCCTCACCAAAGAAATCGAGGCCAATTTTGACATCTATATTCTATTGAGGCGCTGCGGAGGACTTGGTAAACATCTCCTTGAAAGAACGATCAAGCAAGCGCACTTGGCCTCTTCCACGGCTGAAGCGGCCTCCACGGTTACCTTGACCTCTTCGGGTACTTGGGCTTCCATGGGTACCATGCCTAATATGTTATTCAACGTATCCTAGGCCTCTTTCCTTGTGCCCTTTGAAAGCTTCTATAGGGGTTCGAAGGCCTTTTTCGATCTTGGACCCCTTTGCAGTATGAGCCTTAGATTGGTATTGCTATAAGAATGCGTAAGATAGATCGCTCCAACTCACCATCATATATACCTTTGCTACCAAGTACCATTGAAACACAGGGCCAGCGAGACTCCTATGAAAAGTTCGGATCATCAATGGTGCTTGGTCGGTGTATTGCGCCATCTTAGTGTGATAATATTGTAGATGCACCATAGGGCACATTGTGCCATCATACTTATGGAAGTCAAGCATCACAAGTTCTGTAGGAATTTCGGTCTTGTAAGGTCATTCTCCTAGGTCTTCATCAAATTTTACCTCAAGGGATTGAGACCCTTCAAAAGCAATTTGGTATCTTTTCTTCGGATCAAAATCTCCTACTAAAGATGACACTTCCATGTCATCGTTGTGTTTTCTCTTGATGAGTCGAGCTTGATTTGCCGTCATCAGTTTTGGCCATGTACAAATGGCCGATGGTCTCTTCTTAATCGCCTTTGCTGGTTTGTCGGTGTGACGCTTCATAATCGCTTTCACTTTACTTAACTCCTTACCCTTAAGACTAATCACCATGGGGATAATGGGAAAGACATCTACATTAGCTTCTCTCTCAGGAGCATCATCGACTGAAGGAATGGCGGGAGCAATGTGCTCGGGATGAGTCGGTGCGGGAGCTTCATTCATTTTCCTAAGCATCTCCATCATCATGGCATTAAGATTTGCCAATTGTGTCTCTACGTTGGTCAAACGGGCATTTGCTTCTTGATTTTCTATCCCTGTCTGTGAATGGGTCCTCACTCGGGATCTTCTTTCTGCTGTTTTTTAGTACCTTTGTTACGAAAAGTAGCAAAATTACTATATGGAAAATGACAAGAAAATGCAAAAAGTCTTAAATTTTATATTTTCTTGTGATGAAATAGAGCTAATAGACCTTCGTGTAAGCCCAATCTTACACGGGTGATCTCTTATCAAAATTTCTTTCATGAGAAATTATAAAATTGAAGGGATAACATGTGATTTTTGATTAAAATGCCCCTCTAATTTCATTCAAACTCAAGACAATTATAAGACAAAGACGACAAGGAACATCCTATACATCACTACTAGCATGTAAAGAAAAAGGGAGGAGGAAGCCCTATTACATCATTCACTATTAAAGTATGAAATGAAACTTTATTACATTGCTCTAAAACAAAATAAAGGGAACTCAAATGAAATTGACATGGCTAGCCATGATGGGAACTCCCGGCTCCGGAATGGAGACGCTTATTTTCTTAGATTAAGCGTTCTGCACGTGTTACCACTTCATTCCTCTCCCTTATGACCTTCACCAATTGGTCCTCTCAAAGAGTAGGGTTCGGGTCAACATAAGGGAGGACAACAATGGCTTTAAGTCCTATTTCATGATCAACATACTCTTGAGATGCGTGATGTTCCTTTATAGCTCATTTTTTGATTCTAACACATTCCACATGTCTCGCAACCTCTCGAAAGGAATCGGGACGACTCGAAGCTTGGATCCTCCCATAATGTCTAAGCCTTAGGGCATTTTAACCAATTACCACATGTTATGTTTTCTTTTTTGTGAAGAAATGACTTTACATTTGAAAGTAAATGAGATGGATGCGAAACGATACTTACAAACTAACCATGGGGAAGGGAAATGATGGTAATCACAACGACACATTGCATGTAGGCATGAGGTTTATCTAGGAAGGTAGGATTTCTAAAGGGTTAAAGGCTCCTATCTAGTTTGGGAAGAGAGTTTTCACCACTTGGACTTCGCTAAATTGCACTTCCAACCTCAAATTGAATGAGCGGAATCGAAAGTGGATGACCATGGGTCGTTCCCCACATAGGTTCCTCCTTTCAAGACCTCTTAATTTGGCTTCCTAAAAGTGATTTGGGTTTTGATTGTGGATTGTGTGTGCTTTTTGTGTCGTGCTAAAGATTTTAAACATTCATTTAAAAGTAAAGCAATATTCAACACTTCAATATAACCCAACATACATGTATACATCCTTACTCCACCTACAAAACAAAAGGTTGACAATCACTTCTCCTCTTATAACTCCCATCTACAAAAATATTTAACACGAGTTAGTGGACTAACCTTATTTTCCACGTGACTTTGACATGCGCTATCAAGAAAGAAGTGACGTTAGAAATCACTCAACCAATTTTTACGGATTAAGTCCACTTAAGGTTCTAACCAAATCTCCAGTTGAGTCGCCAAGCAACATATCGTTGAACCAAAAATAGTCATTTTTCACTCGGCCATGCTTCAGCCTTGCATTTACAATGCATTTGAACCTTAACCTGAAAAAGTCAAAATTCGACTTTTTGTGTTAACTTTTTGGTCAAATCTTTAACCAGAATCGGGCCGAAAATCAACCCCGTGTCGGATTTTGTATTTTCATATGAATATGTTCTAAATGGTGTCATTTGAATTTTTCCGCTTTCGATTTTAAAAAATTCACGAATTTTACCGTGGAAATTGATTTTCTTTTGGAAAAATGAATTTTCTTGGCCTAAATTCAGAAAAAATGCAAAAAAATTTAGAAAAATTAGAGAAAAGTAACGAAACATCTTTTTTATTTTCTAATTGAGTTTATGCACTTTCAATTTCACAAAAATCAATTGGGGACATACTTTTCTCCAATTCAAGGAAAAGTAAGCCCTAATTGGCCTAAAAATCAAAATTGACCATTTATATAGCATTTTTTTAGTTTCTTGTAGTTGAGACATTTAATCTAGAGGATGTTTCACATCAAAACCCTCAATCAATTTCAATTTTTAAGCATATAGGTGAATTAGCCCTAATTCGAGCCTAAACGGTTGTCTCAAATCATTACTTCATGAGTTGTGAGATGAAGTAAGATTTGAGTCATTTGATTAAACCAAACCATAATCTAATATCCATTTTGGCCAATTCACTCATCTTGAGATTGGTTTGGCCATATTGAGAGTGGTTTGGGTTTAAAACCGAGTTTAGATTATTCCAAGTGACCTAATTCCTTTTAACCCATTTCAATTAGGTATTCTAGTATATCCTTAGACATTCAATTTGGCCAAAGAAATCAAGTTTACGCCAACATGTCTAGAATGCTTAGCAGTTTTAGCAAAAAAAAAGGAATTAGTATGTTTTGGAATTATATAGTCAAATCAAGAAATTAAAAAAATAAATAATTCTTGGTTCAGAAAAATTTGAGAAAATTCATATTTAGAAAATAGAGGAAAAAAGAAAAATTTTGGCGAAAATTTCATCAAAATCAGAGTTCGTTTGGCCCTTGAATCGGCCTGGTCGAGAATCAGTCAAATTGGTCAACCCGGGTTTGACCGGATTGACCCGATCTGACCAGCTCACTGGAGATTCGGTGAAAATGGCCGGAGTTTGGCCATTTTCGGCCTTTTTCAGGCCATTCTAGCCCATTTTGTGGCCCATTTTCCAAGACAAAGCCCACCCTTTTATGCTTAAGCTAGAAATTACAAAAATGTCATTAACGGGTCTAATCTTAGCCATTTGATCTTGAATGGCTAAGATCGGATCATTTTAAATTCCAAAGATCTTCGACATTTTTTCGCATAACTTTTCTAACAACTTTGCGCAGTCCTCAGTCGATCTCGAATTATCTTTACTGTGTTCGACGTAATTTGTACCATTTCTGGCCTCGTTATTCTTTGCTCTGTGACTTCATTCCAGCAAATAGGAATCCAATAGGTCCTTCCATATAACGCTTCGTACGGCGCCATTCCAATGCTTTGTTGATAATTATTGTTGTAGGTGAACTCCACTAAGTGCAATTTCTCGTCCTAGCTGCCTTTGAAGTCGATAATACAGGCTTGCAACATGTCTTCTAGTATATGGATAACTCTTTCTGATTGTCCATCCGTCTGTGGGTGAAAAGTGATGTTGTACTGGAGCTTAGTCCCTAAGGTAGCTTGAAGACTTCGCCAAAAGTTTGCAGTGAACCTTGAGTCTCCATCGGATGTGATAGTCACAGGTACTCTAAGCAATCGAATGATTTCTTTGACATATAATCCTGCATATTTCTCCAGTGAGTAGTCGACTTGTACCACCAGGAAATGGGTAGATTTGGTCAAATGATCCACTATTACCCAAATGAATTGTGACCTTTTGATGTCCTTCGTAATCCTTGCACAAAGTCCATCGTCACGAGCTCCCATTTTCATTTAGGAATTTCCAATGGCTTCAGTAACCTAGTGGGTTTTCGATGCTCTGCCTTTACTTGTTGGCACGTCAGACACGTTGAGACATGTTTGACAACATTGACTTTCATTCCATTCCACCGATAATGCTGCCGTAGGTTCCAGTACATCTTTGTGCTTCTAGGGTGAATGCTATAATTGCTTCGATTAGCTTCAGATAAGATTTCTTTCTTCAATTCATAGTTATTGGGTATACAAAAATGTCCACGAAACTTGACAATTCCATCTTTCGACACTTGAAAGTCCAACCTTTTCCCTTCTAAGGTTGCGCTCCGGATTTTTGCAATCTCCAAATCCGTCTGCTGCAGGGTCTTGATTCTTTGTATGATTTCAGGCTTAATCCTAAGAGTAGCCAGTATGCTTGTAAGGTTACTCACATTGAGTTTAAACTCGGAGTTTGGAATCTCTTTGAGTAAACGCCATTCCTTAACCATTATATTTGCCACCGTTAATGCTGACTTTCGACTAAGAGCATCCGTAATCTTATTCACCTTACTCGGATGATACAAAATCCCACAGTCGTAATCTTTTAATAACTCTATCCAACGTCGTTGCTTCATGTTCAACTCCTTTTGAGAGAACAAGTATTTTAGACTTTTATGGTCTGTATATATTTCAAATTTCTCTCCATACAGATAATGTCTCCATATCTTCAATGCAAAGATAATTGCGGTGAGTTCTAAATCACGAGTGCGGTAATTCAACTCATGTGGCCTCAATTGTCTCGATGCATAAGCAATGACCTTCCCATGTTGCATCATGTGATATCTCTAAATTTCGACCAATGTACTAAGATTGAATTCGATGGATATTAACCACGAATTCTAGTTCGATGAAAAGTATTGGACGTTACATTTTGAAAATCTCAAAGTTTATCGGTAAACCCTAAAATTTCGGATAAGTGACGGTAAGTTGAAAATTGAGAACCAAAGAGACGTTATAGACTTGGCATGAACCAATGGGTCTATTTCCTATGAAATTCGGCCACCAAGAGGCCCTATAAGAAGAAATTATTGTTTTGCCCCCAAAAGTCCATTTTTGGCCCAAATAAAGAGCCAATTGGATATCTAGCCCATTAAGCCATTTAAATTCAAGCCAAGCCCCCATGAATAGTGCCAAGTCCACGTGAATAGTGCAAGCCTGTATGAATAGTGCAAATGGTGGAAATTACCATTTTACCCCTTCTAGAAACTTGGACTTTAAGGGACAAATTAATGGACTTAAGACAAGATTCATTAAAGCTTAGTAAGTGGTCTTATCTCTCTCTCCCTTTGTGGCCGCTCCCTCCTCTCCTTGTCTCTTTCTTTCTTTCTTTTCTATTATTAGCTTAAGATTGTCTTAGATTTCAAGAGCTAGGTTGGATAAAATTTGAAGTTGCATTAATGATAGGCAATAATGCTTTGGACTTTCCAAGATAACTCTCTCTTCTTTCTCACTTTTACTCACTCACTTCTCTCTCCCTCTCTTTCCCTCTCTTGTTCGGCCACCTTCCCCTCTCCTATTTCTTTTTCCTTTCTTTCTTTCATTCACGGTTGTTCATGACCAAGCCGAGCTCAAGTCGCGTCCTTGCCGTTGTGGAGTCGCGCCGCCTTGTCGTCCAAGCCAAGCTGAGCTCGTGCCAAATCGCCGTTCGCACGTTGTGCCACCACCGCCAAGCCACGACGCACCAAACCACCAAGTTGTGCCACGCTGCGCTGAGTCCAAGCCATGCCCGTGTCGTGCCACTGTTCGCCGTGCCGTTGTCATGCCTAGCCTTGCCGCGCCTTTGCCAATCGTCGTTGTCGCCGCCGCCGTTAAACTAGTGAGTTAACTCCCTAATTCTTGGTTAGGTTGTTAATTGTGCTTAGGGTTAGATTAAGTGAGGTTTAGATTTAATTATGGTTAGATTAGTTGATAGGTTATCATGAAATGATAAGTGGAAGTGATAGGTTATCAAGGAAAAATGATAAGCTATTATCAAATGGATGATAAGCTATCAGCAAAGGGGTGATAAGCTATCGGCTTTTGAGTGATAAGTTATCACTAAAGGGGTGATAAGCTATCAAGGATGAGGTGATAAGTTATCGGAAAATGGATGATAAGCTATCGTCAAATAGGTGATAAGCTATCGAAGAATTATCGATAAGCTATCATGATTAGTTGATAAGCTATCAAAGTTGGGTGATAAGTTGTTAATTAATGTGTCTTATACTTGT
>BCNH02000008.1:20441896-20467538 GCA_001662345.2 Metrosideros polymorpha var. glaberrima | reverse complement strand
TAGCGCGGACCGATGAGCCGACAAGATTAATATTATGCTATGGCCCGGGCGCTAAAGCGCATAGTGAGGGTTGGATAGCGAGACTAGAACTTATATGGCATGAAGGTTGGATAATGAGAATTGAGTTTTGGATGGAAAACACCGTTCGTGAATCATGGATTTATTTTATGCCTTAAGTACGAAGCCTAGCCCTAATCAAGTGATTGTGAGTTTGTAAATTGCTTTTGAATTGAAAATGTAAATGTTTGATGTCGTGTCTTCGTTTTATTGACTCTTGGTCCTGTGAATACTCATGGTTAGAACTTGCACGTTGTAAGAGTCTGGAGGTACCTTTGTCCTAGCGTAGGGTTAAGTTTGGCTTATTAAGATTTATTCTCACCCCATCGTGGGATTTACCATTTTTAAACCCTAGACCATAAGTATGTCACCTAAGCGTTATGGAGTGCCGTGGATGCCCAAGTTGTGGAGCCTATCGATACTGAAGTCGAGTCCGACCCTAATGAAGAAGAAGCTGCTAGTGATAGCGAGTTTGACGTTTAGATGCATATGTGGCATCTTTTTGGTTAACCGTGTAGAGTAGCAAGTGTAGCTTTGGACTAGTGACTGTCTCCCTTTTTGATCGAACTATGTTGTTGCCCTCCTTAAGTTGTACGTTTTCATATTCAACTGACTTTGGTTATGTTATGAATCCTTTTGGTCATCTTGTTTGTCATATGTATGGAGTTATTTGCGCTACCGCTTGCATCCTTTATTCCGCACTATTTGCCGCCGTCGTAGGATCTTGGTTGTTACGGAATCGAACCGAGAGTCAATCGGGATGTTATCGTGCTCATATGGTCCGGGGTGTGACAGATTCTCCTTTATGGAATGCCGTCCATCTCCGGGGGAGGTTGTAACGTTGCCGTGCCCGATGGGGTAGGACGATGCTCGGACATGCCAAAAGATCACCAACCTTTGGGTTGTGCCGTGGCCTAGAAAGGTCGAGAACCGCCAACTTTCGGGTTGTGCCGTGCCCGAAAGAGGGCGTAATCACTAGGCATAAAATTGAAACACACTTGGATGCATTGTATATAAGAAATTGTGATATGTGTTCTGATTACCTTGGCTGATGTATTGTTTCTCGAATGTTATAACTGATAATATGCAGGCTATGTGCCAAGGCAAAGTAAGAATGCTTGCGATTTGTTGTTTGATCGGAATTGAGTTGAGTCATTCGAACTTGTTATAGATGAAGTAGAGCGAGAATTGCTCACTATTGATCTGTCATCAATAATAAGTTGTATGTTTAGGGTATGCTTTTGGCGAATCAGCACCCTACACGAGGCTTATGTTGTTGACTTATTGAGATTTTATCTCATCCGTTATTGTTAATCACTTTTCAGAACCATAGAATGGAAGGTCAACATGTGCGGTTCGAGGCAGATCAAGGCGTATTCACGTAGAGGAAATAGGTTAACCCAACCCCCCATACCTTTTTTAAGGTCTCGATAGGAAGCGACCCATAATGAGGGCTTGTGTATATAAACTTCCTAGGGTTAACAGGTTTATAAATAAGGTGTGCTTTGGTAACGATTGTATTTATGTTTTTCCTGCTATCCTCGTTGTTGTGATTGTTCGGGTGATGGTTAATCGTTTTTGCTTGCGTTAATCAAAAGATAAGAAGAACGGGTCGACGACGCGTCTTGGGATGTCACATTTTTAATAACCTAAGGGAAGTATCGGGATTGTCGCGAGCTCAAGGGCCGAGCGTGACACATCAAAACACACTCGAGTCCTTTATGGGAAGCATAACTGTATATAACAAATCCTCCAGATCCTGATGGTATCGTCAGGATCGGTGCCGTAGTCAACCTTCTCTTTAATTCTTGGAAGCTCTATTTGCACTCTTTAGATCATTCGAACTTCATATTTTTCCTAGTTAACTAGTTAATGGACCAGTGAGACGTGAAAATCCTTTCACGGATCTCCTATAATATCCTATAAGTCCCGAGAAACTTCGAATCTTCGTCAGGATCGTTGGTCTTGGCCATTTTATCATTGCTTCTATCTTAATCGGGTCCACCGATATTCCTTCACCCATCACCACGTGATCCAAAAATATAACTTGATCCAACCAAAACTCACACTTACTGAATTTGGCGTACAATTTATGTTCTCTAAGCATTTGAAGCATAGTCCTTAGATGCTACTCGTGATCCTCCGGTCCTTTCGAATATACTGAGATATCATCAATAAAGACTATTACAAATTGATCCAAGAATAGCTTAAACACCCTATTCATCAAATCCATAAAAGCTACGGGTGTATTAGTCAAACCGAATGGCATAACAAGAAACTTGTAATGTCTATAACAAGTTCGAAAAACCGTCTTAAGAATATCTTCTTTCTTGATTCGTAATTGATGATATCCTGACCTTAGATCAATCTTAGAAAATATTAACGCTCCCTGCAATTGATCAAATAGGTCATCTATTCTAGGCAGTGGATACTTATTCTTGACCGTAACTTGATTCAATTGCCTATAATCAATGCAAAGACGTAATGATCCATCCTTCTTCTTCACAAATTGCACTAGTGCACCCCATGGTGATGCACTTGGTTGAATAAAACCTTTATCAAGCAACTCTTGTAGTTGCACCTTCAATTCCTTTAACTCCGTTAGAGCCATCTTGTATGGGGCCTTTGAGATTGGTTCAATTCTAGGAGCTAGTTCGATCACGAACTCAACATCTCGTTTTGGTGGTAACCCTTCAAGAAACACATTAGGGAATTCTTGCACTATAGGAATTTCTTCAAGCATTGTTCCTCTTCCAACTTGATCATCCACAAATGCCAGGTAACCTTGATAGCCATCTTCGAGAAGTCGATGGGCTTCTAATGCTGAAATAAGTGGCATAGAAGGGATCGCCCTATTCCCATAAAATTCGAAACTAGGGTGGTCAATTGGAATGAACTGAATTGTTTCCCTATAACAATCCACATTGGATCATTGCTTACGAAGCCAATCTATTCCTATGATGACATCAAAATCATACATGACTAGTATCACCAAATCTATCATCTGGCTTTGACCTCCAATAGTAATCTTGCAATCCTTACATACTAAGGTAGAGAAGATTACGTCTCCTAGTGGTGTCTAGACACTAAGAGGCACCTTAAGCAACCTAGACTTCATTCCATTCGATTGTACGAATCGTGTAGACACGAATGAATGTGTAGCACCCGTATCAAATAATGCATATGCATTTCGGTCACATAGGGCGATAATACTTGATATGACGGTCTTGGAAGCTTCAACCTTTTCTTGTGTAACTGTATAGACCTGTCCTTATGCTGGTGGCCTTTGATAGTTTCCCTGTTGCATCGTTTTGCCTACTTGTCGTTGTGGTTGGGGTGCTACTATGATGCGTTACGGCTGCCTCCTTTAAGGACAGTCCCTAATAATGTGTCCTGGTTGACCACATCTGAAACATGTCCTTGGAGTTTGACATGGCATATTTCCATGTTGTCCTCCACACCTGCAACATACATTAGTTGGATATGGCATCCATTCTGTTGTTCGGTTGTTCCACGCTCTTCTCGAATTTCTAGCCTGGTAACGCTTGTTGGAAGCAATTGGCGATCTTCCCAATTGAATTGGCCTCTTGTTGCGACGAAAGTTGCCCTGCATGAATTGACGGTTCAACCTCGCTTGACACCCTACTTTAGTTCCTCTCTTCATTAATTCCTGCTCCACAAGCTTCGTACATTCATAAATTTTGTTGTAATCCTTCAAGTTCAAAGGCACTAGTTGTCCTCTAATATCAGTCCTCAGGTCGTTAAGGAATCTCTTAGCTATTCTTCTTTGTCCCTGACCAATCTGGTAGCAAATCTTGAAAGTTCCACAGATTTTGCCTCGTATTGGTCCACTGTCAGATTATTTTCATTAAATTACATGAATTCTGTTATCTTCTTATCTCGGGCACAATCAGAGAAATGCTTTCCATAAAATGCCCTAACGAAACCTCCCCATGTTACCTTTGCACTAGCTGGAAGCACTATTTTCTTTGAGGCCCTCCACCAATGTTTAGTGTTTCCTTCAAGTTGGTATTCAGCCAGGTCAGCTTGTCAACATCATTACAATTCAACAGATTAAATATCTTCTCCATCCCATCAATCCACTGCCCCGCCTCCTTTGGATCCCTCATTCTAACGAATGTGGGTGGTTTTAGTTTCAAAAACTGTTCAATCAATCCTGGCATATAGCGTTTACCACTTGCTTACTGTTGGGCTTGCCTCTCCATTAGGGCTCCTACATTAGCGAGCACCTGAAGAATCCCCTCCATTTCAGGATTAGGAGCGGATCCTGAAGTTCCACCAGATCTCTTCATCTTGCATTAGGGAACTTCTGCACATCGGTCACTAGTTGTTAGAAGTGACCAAATTTTGCTAACTAATTAGAATTCTATATTTCTAAGATTCAATCAAACATCATACAATTTATTCATGAAATATCTCGGCAAGATGTCGAACATATTAACGAAGTAAACCCATGAACTAATTCAAGCATCTCAGAGCTAAAGATGTAAGCTAATAGATCAATTATACTATGCAACCACACACTCACATGCGAACTCACACGCCTTGTTTCATTTAATTCTCTTTGATTCCTTTTCTTGCCCGACTCATGGATTACGCTAGCACATTGTTCGGTCCACGCAAGGCTACTTCCGATTTACTATCTAGACTTCCAAGGATCCTGTCCTTGGGCATCTCACTCTGAGGGATCTCGATTCATCATTCGAGGCATCCAAGAGCACACAACATGGGCATCTCGAACACCCAAGGCATCATCGGTTCATTGTCTGATGGTCATCTTTCAACTTTACATCAATTTCACACACTTTTCACACATTACACTCTCTTATTTGCCATTAAACACCACAATACTGAGATTTACAGCATTAAATCAACAACTAACAATTCATAACATCAACTCCCAGCATGCTATTTGGTCCCTATAGCTTAAAATAACATCATACATCATATTGCAGCAAGCACTTTCGCATTCATTAGCTCCAAACCGCATTTTTCGACACAAAACAGTAAATGATTGCAACATTTTTGTCCTTTACAGTTTATAATATCAGATCGCAACTCAATTCAGCAAATTGTTAGGACAACACAACATCTTAAAGTGTTCTATAGAAATTTTCAGCTTGACTCTCGCCCATTAGAACCCGAAACAGCGACCTACAAGCCCATTCCAACAAAATACAGCTCTAATTTTAACCATTATAACAGGAGATATCACTAATAACCAAGAGCCATTCATGGCAATGTCTAACTTCAACATGCAATGATCGAATCAAGACCTACAAGTTAAAATTCATCCACGGCATTGTCCATTTTCGACATGCAAACAACAATTCAAGCTTGCCATCCACCATGCCTCTCAACAACGACAATTTGTGAACAAGCCGAGTCTCAATGGACCATTACCCGCCTGCACCTAGCCTCATTTGGGTCGAAAATCACACATGCAACAGATTTTCATCTACACCCACCGAAAACTAAGGAACCAAGAAGATAAAATAGGGTGGAACTTAGAGATTTCACTTGCCTCTGATCTTGGAATTGAGCTAGAAGACTTCAAATGGCTTTGATTTGTCACGCCCCGACCCTCGAGCGCGCGACCATCCCGTTTCATCTCTTCTCTTGGGTCATTAGAAATGCGACATCCCAGGACACGTTGTCGACCCATTCATTTTATCTTTCAATTAATGCATGCGAAAATGTATAACAACCACCCGACAAACATAACAGCAGGGATAGCAGGAAAAATAGCGAAACCAAACATGCATAACAAAAATTGCATTTTTATTTATATACTCGTTAACCATAGGAAGTTATAATTACAAGCCCTCACTTTCGAGCCACTTCCTAACCAGACCAACAAAAAGATATCGAGGGTCGGGTTAACTTAAACTTCTCTACGCGAGAGCACCTCGAACCGCACCTGTCAACCTTCCGATCTATGGTCTTGAAAAGCGGTTAACAACAACGAGTGAGATAAAAATCTCAATAAGGTAACAACCTAAGCCTCGCGTAGGGTGCTGATTCATCTAGAGTGAACCCTAAACATGCAACTCAATGTCGATGGCAGATCAATAGCGAGCAACTCTCGTTATACACAACCTAGAACAGGTTCGGTCGACTCAACTCAATCAATAGGCAAATCAAAAGCATTCTTACCTTACCTCGGCACATGCACACGCCCTGCATGTTAACAATTATAGCATTCTATAAACAATGCATCAGACTAGGCACAACATCAGAACATGTAACACCATTTCTCACACGCAATGCA
Organism: Metrosideros polymorpha var. glaberrima; assembly: GCA_001662345.2. NCBI lineage: Eukaryota > Viridiplantae > Streptophyta > Magnoliopsida > Myrtales > Myrtaceae > Metrosideros > Metrosideros polymorpha. The sequence goes on along the minus strand of BCNH02000008.1, from coordinate 20,461,189 downwards.
ATCAAGCGTGGTTCAGTTTTATGCCTAGTGATTACGCTTGCTCTCGGGCACGGCACAACCCAAAGGTTGGCGGTTCTCGTCCTCTTCGGGCCACGGCACAACCCAAAGGTTGGCGGTCTTCCGGCATGACCGGGCATCGCCCCAAAACCATCAGGTGTGGCAACGTCTCCTCTTGGTCGATCGAGGTGCGGCCCCACCTCGACTCCCCCGCAGGCAGACGGCATTCCATAAAGGAGAATCGGTCCGACCTCCACCGCAATCCGTCATCCGACCCCGCCGGGCATCCAATAAATCATCATCATTCCGACCCAATCCGAGACTACGATAAATCAGGCATCATCCCCAATTACCATTGAGGGTCCGTACCCTTTTGTGATCACATGAGCACCTCAATCATGCATATCAATTTAGTTCTTCTTATTTTTCTAGCCAATGCCACATGATTCGTGTTTATGCCATGATCGTGCTCATACATTAAACATATTGCCATTTTCTCACATAAAAATGCAATGAATAAATCATACGTGATCAAACCAACGTACTTTTCATGCCAAACTTCCCGTGCTTCACTTTTCAAGCACACTAGATTATTTCAATGCATGAAAACTCAGTATATAAGCATGACACCACATTGATCACCATTTTCATGCGAAAAGTACATTCTTTTCCACTATAAAATCATCAAACATGAAACCATTACCTTTCCTAGGCAATTCTCATCTTAAAACCATATGCAAGATAATTAACTCAACCGTGGTTAACTAACCCAACCATGGTTAATTAACCCAACCATGGTTAACTAACCTAACCAGGTTTAACTAACCCAACCATAGTTAATTAACCTAACCATGGTCATCTAAACCAACCATAGTTAGCTAATCTAACCATAGTTAATTAAACTAACCCTAAGTGCAATTAACAACCTATTCAAGGATTAGGAAGTTAACTCACTGTTTAACGGCGACGACGATGATGCGAAGGCGGCGGCGGCTTGGCGATGGCGCATAGATGGAAAAATGGGTATTAACGGTGGCTCGACTTGGTGCGGTGATGGCTTGGCTTGGGCGGTGATGATGGCGGCACGGCTTGGTGACGGCGGCCCGAACGTTGGCGGCAAAGGCACGGCTTCAAGGCACGTCTTGGGTAGTGCGGCGGTAAGGTGAGGGGGGTGAAACAAGAAGGAAAAAGGGTGAAAATGGAGGAGAGGGAAGGGAGCTACGAATTTTGTTGGTTGTGTAGGAAGTGGCCCGTAAGTAAGGGCTTGTAATTATAGACTTCCTAGGGTTAATATGTTCATAAATAAAAAGGCGTGTTTTAGTAATGCTGTTTGTTATGCTATTTTTTCTTCTATCCCTACTGTCGGGTGTTGTTATTCGTTTCCGCATGCGTTAATTGAGAGATAAAATGAATGGGTCGCCGACGCGTCTTGGGACGTCGCATTTATTGACCCAAAGGATAAGTGTATCCGGATGGTCGCGTGCTCGAGGGCTTGGGGCGTGACAACCATAATACTTTTTACTAAAGCAATAACCTTGTTCTTGAGCACTTATTCTTTTCGATCCAATATTAATACTGGCCCTTTTACGTACTTAACTTGCTCATCCACTAATGACATCCTAATGATCAAGGTAAAGCTTGTAACCTTGAATTCCTTTCTGACCATTGAGCATTCTCTTTCTATGTCTTTGAGAACTGCGAAAGGTCATATCAATTGCGCGCTAGTTCTTTTAAATATAAATTTTGGCGCTTGAGTCTCACCGCTCGTGCCTCGGTCGAGTGGTATCCGGGAATAAACAAATGATCTGATATCCTGGGTTCGAAACTTGGAGGCGGCAACTTCAATTGCCATCCCCTCCTTTTTACATCCTATACCATTGCGGACTTGTGCAAATCAATTCTTATTTGCTACAAAAACTTTTCAAATACCTTTCATGTCCTTACGAACACCTCAAGAAGGGATCATTGATAACCTTATTTCAAAATCTATCCCCTTAGCACCACCAGATAATTAACTCCTAATTCTCCAAGACAAGATCATCTCATAATGATCACATACTTTCAATCCCGCATTACAATCCTCAAATCAATCCACCAAGACTCTTTGTATCAAGACCTTCAAATACATAATAAGTCTTTATCAACGCCTTGAGTATAAATCATAATTAGAAATTGAATCCTCAAGTGATCTTGATGAAATTCTTAAAACCATAACCTTTTATCAACAGATCATAGCTGATCATAACAATGATAATAACTTATCGCTGAAGGATCAATACTTTCGTTATAAATTCATAACTTATTACTTTCACAATTCTTACTCCACCATATTACTTCTGAACTTACATTCCATGTGTTCAGCTCATCTATTCTTGAATGTCTCTAAGATCCTCAAAATGTCACATGTTTACAGAAATTCTCCCAATACCAGAATTCAATATCATTTGTTGACACTTAAATTCGAACTTGCCATGTATCCATCAGATCACATTAGATGGCACCTTTTACAACCATTATCATCTGAACCTTTCATCAGCCATTGACTAATCCATCAAGATTCCTATCATTTTAATCAAGACGTAGCCTAAGAGCATTTTGTTATCCAATTGAAAATTCGTATCGATCAATTGTCACCTCGGATGCAAAACCTTCAAATTCTTTTCATGACTTAACTAATTCCTCGAATAAAACTCCTCAATGACATAACTTCAGAATTAATCTTTCCTACATCCACCAAATAATAATCTCCAACGCATCCTTAACAAGATACTTCCAATCATAGTACTTAGAAAAGATCTATTTCTCCAATTTCGATTTCACTATCTCCCAAGGTAATTTATCTCATTCCTTTCTATAGGATTCATATACCATCAAAACAATAACTCATCTTTAATCCACATAAAATATCATTACTCAAAAGATCATCACTTAAACTTGAACAACTAATATCCTCATGTTTCCACACTTACTTCTTATTTTATTAAAAATGTAACTTACCAACTAGTAGGTCGCCTCACTATACTTTCGTTGTGCCACTCTAATAAACCATCTCTGTATAAATCTTCCTTGAGATATCCCAATACTCCTTGAACACACAGTTCCTTAGATCCATGAAAGTAATAGGGGCATTTGTCAGACCAAATGGCATTATCTTAAACTCATAACAACCATAAACGTGTTCGAAATGCCGTCTTCGATATATCCTTCTTATTGATCCTCAACTGGTGATAGCCCGTCCTTAGGTCTATCTTGGGAAATACCAAAGCTCTCTGAAGTTGGTCAAACAAATCGTCTATCCTTGGCAATGGGTACTTGTTCTTGACAAACAGTCACTTGATTGAGTTACCGATAATCGATGCAAAGACGCAACGATCCATTCTTCTTTCTTACAAACGAAACTAGCGCTCCCCAAGGCAAAGCACTAGGGCGGATGAATCCTTTATTCAGCAATCCTTGCCTCTACGCCTTTGATTTCTTTAGTTCTGACAGCACGTTGCGATACAGCGCTTTGGGAATTGGCTCCATTCTAGGGGCTAACTCAATCACAAATTCTATTCCCTTTCTAGGATAATCCAAGCAATTTCTTTGGAAAGACATCGGAAAAGTCTCGTATTACTATAATGTCCTCCATCCTTGGTTCCTCAACCAACGTATTGACCATAGTTGCCAAATAACCTTAGCAACCACTCTCCAGCAAGCTTGTTGCCTCAAGCGACAAAATCAAGGGGATCGAGGGGAACCCTCTGTTTCCAATGAACTCGAAACTCTCTGTTTCCAATGAACTCGAAACTCTCTGTTTCCAATGAACTCGAAACTAACCTTTCCCAACGGGTTAAACTTGATTGCTTTATGATAGCAATCCATCGTAGCTCGTTGCTTGGTGAGCTAATCCATTCCGATTATGACATCAATGTCATACATTGCCGGCACAAACAAACAATCACACATGAAGCTTCGCTTCTAAATAGCACTCAATAATTACACAAAATAATCAAAAATACTTTATCACTAATGCATGTTAATTGCACACAACTAACATTCATCTTGCAAATCTCAAAGCAGACAAGCAAATTGAAACCAAGACTTGACCTGCACACACAATGATAAGAATGCTAAGGACTCATGTTCCATACTGCCTTAGTCTAGTGTGATCTTTTCTTAGCCAAGACACACGGATTAAGCCGGTTATTCACCAGTCCGCGCAAGGCCCTTATCTCCGAAGATACTTCTTCCACGACCTCAAATGACTTTCCCATTTCAACCTTCATTCTATGCGTTTTAAACACCTATACCTGCCTTTTTCAATGTGCAGTTTGGTTCATTCCTGCCCCCTTCACCATCCTAGAAGCCTGTCAGGAGCCACACATTGTTCGAGCTCTCTTGCTCCGGCGATCACTCCCTGCCCTCATCGGACCGGGTCGTTACAGGTCCACCAGCCTTCGCTTGGTTCGTCCCCAAACAACACACCTACGAAGGGAGTCCCGTTTGACTTGTCCCATACCGAGCCTCACGGTTCGCCCTAACCTAGGCAACTAGTAACAGTGACAATCATCAACCACAAGCCTCATCTCAATCAAGATGTTTCTCACACGGCATGACATGAATGACACTTAATTCACTCCTTTTCGCACACCTTAGGCATTTATCTCTTATATACGATCCCATGTAAATCCAATGCCACGTGTCATGTACTCATTCCACACATCTTTCTTACCGTACCACATCAATTCAGCATGTCATCCAACAACAAAACCTTCCTTAAGTGTTCATTCAACTAAACTAAGCTCAAAGAACCAAATGAGGTTCACAATTTTCTCTAAATTCAAAATATCCGAGATCACCAACCTCAAAATCAGCCAAATCAAAAGTCCATCTCAGCACTTCCATACCCCATGTGGTGATTCCAATGACTTCTCGCCAATCCAAACTTAAAATTATGTCCTATCTCCACGGTCTTCTTAATTTAAGGCAAACTCGAAAACATCAATTCCAGAATTCGTTCAATCCATGAACTAACTCCAACATTTCAATGCCTACAATCATATTCCTAATGTTTTCTCAACAATTCAAGCCTAGAACTACTACATATTCTTACGATTTCATCATCTACAACAAGCCAATAACTTTACCTCTACAAGCTCCAAAACTCATCAAAATCAAGAGCCCCTAATCACAATTCAAGCCTAAACCACATTCTATCTTCACAAATTCCTCAATCAAATCTCTGGCCATGAACTACATCATTTGTACATGAATTCATCATCAAGAAAATCGATCGTGAACTTCAACTACAACAGCCTCAAAATCGAATCAATAAGCCTAGAAACTAGAGGCTTCACTCAATTAATGATCACAAGCACATGGTGTTTTCCTACTAACTATCCTAAAATCCCAGTGCACCTTATCACTCCAAGTTATGACCATGCTCTGATACCATTAAACGGGGATGTCACGCCTCGACCCTCGAGCGCGCGACCATCCCGTTTCATCTCTTCTCTTGGGTCATTAGAAATGCGACGTCCTAGGATGCTCCGTCGACAAACATAACAGCAGGGATAGCAGGAAAAACAGCGAAACCAAACATCTATAACAAAACTCATATTTTTTATATATTCGTTAACCCTAAGAAGTTATAATTACAAGCCCTCACTTTCGAGCCACTTCCTAACCAGACCAACAAAAAGATACCGGGGGTCGGGTTAACTTAAACTTCTCTATGTGAGAGCACCTCGAACTGCACCAGTCAACCTTCCGATCAATGGTCCTGAAAAGCGGTTAACAACAACGAGTGAGATAAAAATCTCAGTAAGGTAACAACCTAAGCCTCGCGCAAGGTGCTGATTCACCTAGAGCGAACCCTAAACATGCAACTCAACGTCGATGTCAGATCAATAGCGAGCAACTCTCGCTCTACACAACTTATAACAGGTTCGGTCGACTCAACTCAATCAATAGGCAAATCAAAGGCATTCTTACCTTGCCTCGGCACATGCACACGCCCTGCATGTTAACAATTATAGCATTCTATAAACAATACATCAGATTAGGCACAACATCAGAACATGTAACACCATTTCTCACATGCAATGCAATCAAGCGTGGTTTAGTTTTATGCCTAGTGATTACGCTTGCTCTCGAGCATGGCACAACCCGAAGGTTGGCGGTTCTCAACCTCTCTAGGCCATGGCACAACCCAAAGGTTGGCGGTATTCCGACTTGATCGGGCATCGCCCCAAAACCATTAGGTGCGGCCCCACCTCGACCTCCCCCGCTGGCAGATGGCATTCCATAAAGAAAAATCGGTCTGGCCTCCACCGCAATCCGTCATCCGACCCCGTCGGGCATTCGATAAATCATCATCATCCCGACCCGATCCGAGACTATGATAAATCAGGCATCATCCCCAATCACCATTGGGGGTCCGTACCCTTTTGTGATCACACGAGCACCTTAATCATGCATGCCAATTTAGTTCTTCTTATTTTTCTAGCCAATGCCATATGATTCGTGCTCATGCCATGATCGTGCTCATACATTAAACATATTGCCATTTTCTCACATAAAAATGCAATAAATAAATCATACGTGATCAAACCAACGTGCTTTTCATGCCAAACTTCCTATGCTTCACTTTTCAAGCACACTAGATTATTTCTATGCATGAAAACTTAGTATATAAGCACGACACCACATTGATCACCATTTTCATGCGAAAAGTACATTCTTTTCCACTATAAAATCATCAAACATGAAACCATTACCTTTCTTAGGCAATTCTCATGTTAAAACCATATGCAAGATAATTAACTCAACCGTGATTAACTAACCCAACCATGGTTAATTAACCCAACCATGGTTAACTAACATAACCAGGGTTAACTAACCCAACCATTGTTAATTAACCTAACCATGGTCATCTAAACCAACCCTAGTTAACTAATCTAACCATAGTCAATTAAACTAACCCTAAGTACAATTAACAATCTATTCAAGGATTAGGGGGTTAACTCACCGTTTAACGGTGACGACGGCGGTGACGACGCGAAGGCTGCGGCGGCGGTGGCTGCTTGGCGACGGCACATAGACGGAAAAATGGGTATTAACGGTGGCTCGACTCGGCGTGGCGATGGCTTGGCTTGGGCGGTGACGATGGCGGCACGGCTTGGTGACGGCGGCCCGAACGTCGGCGGCAAGAGCACGGCTTCAAGGCACGTCTTGGATAGTGCGGCGGCAAGGTGAGGGGGGTGAAACAAGAAGGAAAAATGGTGAAAATGGAGGAGAGGGAGGGGAGCTACGAATTTTGAGAGAGAGGATGAGAGTGAAAGAGAGAAAGCAAGAATGAGAAGAGAGAGAGTTGTCTTGCTTAGTCTAACTTCTTCACCAAGTTGCACAATTGTCTTCTTAATTAATGCAACTTGAAAATATCTAACTTTGCTCTTGACTTTCAAGACAACTAAGGCCAAAACGCTAATCCTATTTTGTCTCTTTCCCCAAAAATATCTCTATTCTAGAATGGGTATTTTGGTCATTTCCACTCTCGGCACTATTCACGTGATTTGGTACTATTCACGTGGCTTGGGCTTGAATTTTAATGGGCCTAATGGGCTTGATATCCAATGGGTTCTTTATTTGGGCCAAAAATTGGCTTTTGAGGGCTATACACGCTTGCTTCTTACTATTCCAAGATATAGCATAATTATTTAGTAAGAAGACAAATCCAGAGGTAGATTTCTTTTCATCCAAATCTCTCCCCCAGTCAGCATCAGTAGAGCCTTCTAGGCGCAAATCTCTTCCTTGATACCTCAGCGAATCATCGTCAGTATCCTTCAGATATCTCAAGATTCTTTTGATGGCAGTCCAACGTGCTTGACTTGGATTGATTGGTATCTACTTACTATTCCAACTGCAAAACAAATGTCAGGTCTTGTACACATCATAGCATACATTAAGCTTTCAACAACACTAGCATATGGAATATGTTTCATTCATTCCTGTTCCTGTGGAGTCTCAGGACACATTCTACGGCTCAATTCTTCACCTCTTGCAATAGGAGTATTTATGGGTTTACAGTCTTGCATGCGAAATCGTTCAATGATTTTATTTATATATGTCTCTTGTGAAAAAGATAATGATGTCTTTAAATGATATCTTGAAATCTTAACTCTAAAAATATATGCAGTTTCACTCATATCTTTTATTTCAAAATTGGAAGATAACTATTTTTTAATTGTATTAACTAACTCCATATTGTTCCCGACAATTAGTATATCATCTACATATAATGATAAGATCACAAATTGATCTTTGGATCTTTTGATATATACACAATGATCATCAACAATCATGACAAAATCATATGCCATTATTGTATTATGAAAACATATATACCATTGTCTCGAAGACTATTTAAGGCCATCTATCGATCTCAAAAGTCGACACACTTTTTGTTCTTGGTTTTGTAATGAAACCAACAGGTTGTTCTATGTAAATTTCTTCTTTTAATTCTCTATTGAGAAAAATAGTCTTTATATTCATTTGATGTAGTTCCAATTCCATACTTGCCACTATTGCCAGAATAAGGCGAATTGAGGTAAATCTCACAACAGGAGAAAAAAATCTCTTTATAATCAATTCCTTTTTGTTGATTATACTTTTGTGCCACAATGCGAGCCTTATATCTCTCAATTGAGCCATTAACTTTATGTTTTATTTTGAGAACCCACTTGTTCCTAATGGTTTTGCGTCCTTTTGGAAAATCAATCAATTCCCAAACTCGGTTTGATTGCATCGACTCCATTTCTTCTTCCATTACTTGTATCCTCTTTTCCTTATCAGGGCATGTTAGAGTTTGATTTACATTCATTTGCTTATCATCCTCTTCTTGTGGAGTGACCATGAAAGCAGCTTCCCTTTCAATGTCAAAACGTTGATGGGAAATGCTTTTATGACTTGTTCGCCGTATGGGAGATTGTACACTTGGTACATCATGCTCCATTACGCTCTCACTCGGATTAATAATGACGGCATCATCACATCAAGTGATTGCAATTAAGACTGGTTCGAATTTAATTCCCTGCTTCTCACATTACTCTCACTTGGATGAGATGATGGTATATTAACTTCAATAATATCATCATCACAATCCAATGTTTCAAATAGAGGATAGTCTTCACCTATCTCTTTAGGAAATTAATTCTTTAAGAATGTGACATCTCGTGATTCAAATTCAGTTACTCTTCCACTTTCTTGCTCACCTATAAATACATACCCTTTTCGAGTGCTCTGAGTATCTTATGAAAATACTCTTTTTACCTCTAGGACCCAATTTTTCATACTTGTGAGAGGACTAATGAGTATAGGCAGCACATCCCCAAGGTTTAAGAAAACTTAAATCGGGTTTTCGACCTGTCCATAACTTATATGGAGTGAAAGTAACAGATTTACAAGACACACGATTAAGTATATGGGCAACAGTTAACAAAGCATTATCCTAAAAGGTGATTGGTAAATTAGCTTGTGCCATCATAGACCTAACCATTTCCATTAGGGTTCTATTTCTTTTCTCTGCAATACCATTTTGTTGAGGAGTCGCTGGAATAATCAATTGTCTTTTTATTCCTTTTTCATCATATAAATTTCTGAACTAATTAGATAAGTATTCTCGACATCAATCGGATCTTAATTCTTTTATTTTAATGTCCAATTGATTTTCTACTAAGCTCATAAATTTTTTTAAGTAATTTAATGCCTCAGATTTATGAGAAATCAAATTGATATGATCGAATCAAATATAATCAAATATAAATGTGATGAAATAGATAGCTCCATGTCTTGCTCTTACATTCATTAGACCACAGATGTCCGAATGGATCAATTGAAAAGAAAACTCAGCTCTTGTTCCTTTTTTAAATGGTTGTCGCGTTATTTTTCCTACTAGGAAATGTTCGCAAATAGGCAAATCGTTCGTTTCAATATTGCCCAATAAGCCCTTTTTGGCTAATCTATTCATTTGTTGTTGGCCAATATGACCAACTCTAGCATGCCATACATTCACATCATTATCATAAAATTCAGAAGATGTAAACAGGGAATAACAAACATTAACATTACTTTATTCAACATTTAATACAACAAAACCATCCTGAAAATATCTAAAATCATAATAACTTGTTCTCAACGACAAGTCAACCCATCGTTATAAAAGTTCAAACCAAAACCAAGCTTAATTAAAACTAACACAAAAATTAAATTTCGACGAATTTCTAGAGCATTGTTGCGACCGCTCTAAATGAAGAAATTTCTATTTGTTTGGAGTCACCACTAGCCTATTTGGGGTTGGTTGGAAACCAATCTAGATGCGAGAGTGTTGACTCGAATTTTACGAAATCAGAGATTTTCTAAGTTCAGGGATTTGGTTACACTAGTTATCCAACTAATGCCCTTTCGGTACCTAAACATGACCATTTATCAACTAAAGTGTCCAAACAATCTTTACCTAACATTTTATCCTAACCGGTCCAGGAAAGAAAATGACGTTCAACGTGTTAAATGCGCAATAAAGTGAAATCGAATTGAAAACGCACAATTAGTAACCTATGCATCGTCTCTAAAAATAAAAGGCATCCAAAATCATATTGTAAAGCCCTAATGGCTTGTTCGACTCGAATTCAATTTTTCAAAGTTTTTTTTCGGGACTCGGACCGTGTCGAGGAACTCTATTCGAGAGGGGTCAAGTTCGAACCCTGAAAGTCTAGATTAGTATTTTTCTATTTATTTTATTTTTCGGAATTTTTCGGAATTTTTCTGGATTTTTCTATTTTTTTAATTATTTATTACTATTATTATTGTCTTTTTTATTTATTTATCATTTTTAAAAAAATAAGTTGGACCGGGTCGAGGGACCCGGTCCGAGCGGGTCTAACCCGGACCTTCAAGGTCCCGGGTTAGACCCTTTTCTTTTAGATTTTTTATAGTTTTTTTTTTTATAGTTTTCATTTCCTTTTTTATTTGCAATTTTTGGTTTTTTTATTTTAATTTTTCGGATCTTCTTCCGCCCAAAACTTCCCGCCCATTTTTATTTCTTTTTTCATTATACTTTTTATTATACTTTTTTCTTTTTTTTAAATCCTTTTTCTTATTATTCTTGTCAATTTTCTCGGGCTTTCATTCCTGCCCCAGAATCCCCACTCATTTTTTATATTATTTTTTAAATTCTTTTTAAAATTTAAAATTTAAAATTTCTTTTTAAGTTATTATTATTATTTTGTTTTTTTATTTCCTTTCTCTAGTCTTCTTCTTCACGATTTCCTTCAACGAGGCCTTCACCGAGCCCCCCCTCTCTGATCATGAGCTCACTGGGAGCTCGCCGGGGACTCATCATCGACGGCGCCTATCACTGGTCATCGCTACATTTGATCTAACTCCACCACTCCGGCTATTACGGCGGTCGGACCACTCCTGGCGACCACAAACATCCTTGCCGGTAACCAAAATTTCACCACAAGAATAGGTTTTTCCAGTCAAGAAACACCCTTTCACATCTAAAACTCTAAATCTACACATTCATTTGCATAAGAATCGGGGACAGAAAGCTGACTCGAAATCCTGGTTGCTAGTGTTGACAGAGAAACAAACTCGGCCAGTCCAATTCGTATACTCGTCCATGGATGGTGGATCAACAACACAGCACAATACCGGGAAGAAAGACAACAAAGTCAATGGCTACTCAAACAATAGTGCATTAAGAGCAAACAAAAACTGACTCCAGATCGCAAATCAAGCAAAACCAAACTCGACAGCTCATTTGGGTATATCGTCGAACAAGTAGCAGGCAATACACAATGTGAGCATTGGACTCAAACTCAGTGAGATTCCCAGCCCAGACATACTAGACAATGCATTCAGATGATCATTTCTCAACGCAGGTGAGATTCGTTTCACAAGAATAACCATTCGAAGCTTCGCCCAATGGATCGGCAGAAATGTAGCATACAGGGAAGAAGTTACCTGGTTTGTCGGCAAGGTGATACTGCTGGAATCTGCGACGGCAGTGATTAAGACGATTGGAGAATGGTTGGTGGCGAAGACACGAATATTTTCCCCTCTAAGGCCACCTCCTTCACTCTCACGAGCTCCGGTTTTCTCTGCAACCCGAGCTCCATTTTCTTTTTTTCTGGTTCGCCGGAGATGCGACGCTGGAATTGACGACGACAGTGGTGAACGACAACAACAAGCAACGGAGGAATGGCGTCGGAATATTGTGAAAGGATCCCGCTCCTCGTCGTCACTCTCTCTCTGCGATCTCTCTTTCAAAACAGAATTTCCCCCTCTCCTCACCTAATTTTTTGTTCACCACCCCTTTTTTTGCCAGAATTGAATCTATTATACATTAGCTCACTAACAGATTTTTTGAGTAGATTCCCTTCTAGAAGCTTTCCTCCAGCTGGCTTTTTCGTTCTTTCTTTTTTTCCAACCAAAATTTTTGTACTTCCGCCCGCACTGATGGCTTGGAGAAGATGATGAGTAGTGTCAGGTTTGCCGGGTTGGCTCGGGTCGGCTTGACCCGGCAGACCCGATTTGATCCCAAACTCAAAATCGAGCTCGATTTAAGCATTTTTTTACGAAATTGATGGCACTTCATGTTTCTAGGATATGCATAGGACCTAATTATGGTGAAATTTGGACTAATTGTTGCGTTTAAACAGAAAATTCCCAAATTACTCAAATCGGGTCAAAGTGATTTTTGTCAAATTCAGAGCCTCGCTGACCTGTTTTTGCGAAATTGACCTCGCCAATGTGTTCCTCATGGCTGATTATGCTTAGGGTAGGGTCTAATTTCAATCGATTTTGCTTCTTTGATCAAAATCCCTAAATTGGGCTTAAAATATCCTAAAATGTACCCGAATTTGGGGAAAATGCGAGTCTCACGCTAAAATGTGAAATTGGCTTGTCTAATATCCAATTAATGGTCCCTAGATCAAATGTCATGAAGGATTCAAAGTGAAAAAATGACTAGAAATACTTCAATTGAATTTTTGGTCTGATTAGGGTATAGATTCACCCCCAAAATTGGGGAAAAGTATACTCCCAATGGAATTTTATAAAATTGACAGTGCAACATTGCAATTAAGAGAAAAAGGAGATGAATGAATATTTTTCATATTTTTCGGATCTCGTTTGGTATTTTTCTCAAATGTTGACCCAATTTAAAGTAATTCGAAAATTCGAAAAATTAATGAAAATTTATTTTTTGTCAAAGTTGGTTCTTAGGTCGTGGCCAAGTCTTCTAACTGTGATTTTCATGATTTTTGTGAAAAAAAAAAAAAACTGACCAAAAATCAAGTGTCAACAACTGTCCCTATTTGAGAGTGAGCTTGGTAGAGGTTGCTCTCAAAGAAAAAATGACACCTGAGTATTGATCGACTCAACTGAGAATGAAAATAAGAAAATTTCATGACATTTGACTTGAGATTACTTTTTGAAATTCTTGTTCAAGCCAAATTTCTTTTTTCGCTTAATGCACGGGGAGAAGGTAATAAAACTTTGAAGCGCAAGGAGAGAGAGAGAGAGAGAGAGAGAGATACTTACCTGATCTTTACCTTATGGAGAATCATCTAGTCGATATGGTGTTATGGGCTGTAAAAAGTTACTATGTAATGAAGAAGATTTTAGGTTGCGAAAGCTTGTTAGGTTAAGAAGGTGCACGGGCTTCAAAGGCTCACCGCGTAAGGCTCCGAGCTTCAAAAGCACACTATGCAAAGAAAAAAAGGCTTTGAGGCTGCGAAAGCTCGCTAGGTTGAAATATTGCTCGGGCTTCAAAGGCACACCGCGTAAGGCTTTGGGCTTCAAAAACACACCGTGCAAGGAAGAAGGCTCTAGGGCTGCGAAAGCTTGCTAGGTTGAAATGGTGCTCGGACTTCAAAGGTACACCGCGCAAGGCTCCGAGCTTCAAAAGCACACCATACCTACTCTTTCAAAAAGGTCTGAGATTGCCACCGCACATCTTGACCAAATGTTTTATAACAAGTGCTATAGTAGTGAAGTTGTACCAAGCGAAGTCATCAATCAATTAACAAATGGATTAAGATTCTTTCATCAAAATCATTTGGGAAACGTTATAGGGATATATTGAGATCGCATGGGCGAATCGAGCGGAATACATCTAATCAAATGCATTAGAAGCATAAACATTCTTGACAAAATCAATGTCATTTGCATAGGTGCTATGAGAGACAATATTGCAAAAATTGTCATTCATGGGAAAGCTTTGATTGTATGAGCAAAACAAACTAGCTTTAGTTGTTCGATGAGCATTTGGTATCATCACAAAATTGCCATCGAACTTGGAGGATATTTTTCTATCCTCGATTTTCCTTGGGAGATCCATCTTTGTCAAGATACTTTTGACTCATGGTAAGGGTTTATCAAGCATGCCAATTCTAAAGTTCCTTAGTCGAAAAGGGCTTTTCGCATGCTCTCAAAAAAAGGCTATTTTGTTCTAATCCATTAATGTGGGAATTTAATCTGAACGCTTACTGTACCTCACCTCACCTCACCGGTGTCGAAGGCTTCGAGAATCATTCGCAATAAGCACACACTGATCAATCGAAGAGGTCTTCTAATAGGAACATAATGTGGGTTTGGTTACGTTTTAACAACGAATAAGCATTAAAGGCTATGAAACGAAATCATCATCCATTCAACCCTTTCATCGACTTTCACGAGGTGTGCAAATGTTTGGCAACCCGAAATCTGCATCTTATCGTAGAATTCATATGGGAGTGCCTTAAGAAATAATTCTATCACCTCTTCTTCGCGAATAACCGGTCTTACTTGGGAAGCCAAGGCTCTCCATTTCTGAGTATACGCACGAACACTTTCATTCCTCCTCTTTTCGGTCCTAACGAGATCCTCTCTAGTTTGGAGCACTTCAATGTTGATTTTATACTGGCGTAAGAACTCCGCCGATAGATGTTACCATTCGGTATATTTCTCAATGTCGAGATTCAGATACCAAGTCAAGGCCAGCTTAATCAGACTTTCTTGAAAGGTGTGAATCAATAACATAGCATTATCCGAATACTGTATCATCTTATGGAGATAATATTTGAGATGCGCCTTGGGATAATTAGTACCATTATACTTCTGTGCAAATTCGGGCTCTTTATAATCCTCTGGCACCACTTTCTTTGGATAAGGTGAAACTTTGTCAAATTGATGAAATTCATACCTTTGGCTGGCTAAGCACTCTTTGATTTTTGCCAGTCTCTTCGCTCCTTCTTCGTCTTTCAAGGGGGTGCAACCTGACTTTCTTTTCTCTCCTCATCTAGATTAATCACCATAGGCGTGGTTTTAGGAGGGATTCCTTCACCTGTACCCTTATTAGGAACATGTGTTTCCTCCGCTCCTAGAGAGCTTTCGGCTTGATTCACATTATTGGGAGAGGGTGCCGTCGGGTATGCCTCTTTTGCAGCCAGTATGAAAGATTTCATCTCGGCAATCATCATGGCCATTTGCCCCATTTGACTCTCCATGTTGGCCAGACGTATGTCGATATCTTCTTGCTCCATCTTGGCTTGTAAACGAGTTCTTATGCGATGCATTTTTTGTTCCGTGTTTTAAAATTTTTGAATCAACAACACAACAAAAATAGAATCATGAAACAAGAACGTAAAGCATAAGTCCCTTCGATATCATGATTTCTCGCAAGTAATAAGGGTAAGAAAATCTTCATGGGCCTTAGTCCTAGTAAGAAATTCTTACTAATATGATTTATAGAAAACCATGTTATAGAAAGGAATGCAACCCATGGTAATCACTTTTGATCAATTTTCCAAAAGATATCTCCATTTTGATAAATGTGAATCAAAAGTTCATACAATCCAAAGAAAGGATTAATTGTTCAAAAGACAATAAAGTGTTTCAACATATTCCAAACTCAATGAGAAACTAATCATCCAAGTCGAGGCCTCTTGCTTTGTAAAGTAAGCCTGGCCCTTTGTAAATCATTCCATCCTAACTTGTGAGACTCCTCATCTCCTTGAAAGGGGAATGATCCCATGTCTTCTGGAATGTACGGTTCGATTCTGGGCTCGTACGGCATAATGTATTCGAGTATATATAACTCCACCTCCGGTTCAACACTCAGTTTAACGATTGGCTCCATATCTTGCTTATCCTCATTGTGTCAATGATCTTCAAGTAGATGGATGTATTCTTGTGATGCCTAATACAATTCCATTTCACCTTCCAAGTCTTCGGGCCACACTATTGCTTACCTCGCGGATTTTTTCAATAGGCCAGTGAAATGATCAACTCTCCCTTGGAGTTGCTTCTTTTCCTTTTTGCTCAAGACTTGGTGCGAGATGTCAAAATCAAATACCCTGGGATTAGAGTCTAGGGGAATATCCTGAATCATTCCAAGCTGTCTAATGACCTTGAGTAGACAATATGTGGTACCTCCAGTGAAACCAAGCAAAGGGACCAGCTCGCCCTCGATACATGTGAGTAAGGTTTCTGGGAACTTTGGCCATGCTATTCGGCATCGGATTTGATCGGGAGTGAGGTTCCTAAGGAAATTGGCCCATTCATGGAACGACTGTTTATCGATTTTTTTGTGTATGCGAAGGAATTTTTCTATCGGGTGTGTATTGATTTATTTCTTGAATTTGCATGCTACTCCCTAGTTTTTGGATGTGAGAGATAAGCAACATAGAGAGGAGACCGGCGGAAGCACTTAGGGTTCCTTTTTTATTTATTTATTGATTTGATACCTATTAAGAGCTAAGAATGTCTCGGCTAAGATAATGTTGGAAAAATCCCACTTAAGGTAAGCTTGCCTAGTGATGGATGCAATGATAGGATTCAAAGCCGTTCTCGAGGTTGGAAAGAGGACAAACCCAAAGAAAGCTAAAAGAAATGTCTTAGCGGATTGGTTTGGAATGTTTGAAAACTTATCGACTAAGAATGAGAGAAGCAAACGATCCGTGTTTGATTTGAGGATTTTTTCTATCTCCACAATATTGATGTTTAAGAACTCAGCTAAGACACTAGAGGGTTTATGTCCTATGGGGGGCTCGACTAGCCTAGGTTTGAAGTTAACTCCGATGGCGACATTATATTCTTTGAGCGTGGGCGCTGACTCATGTTCCCCAAAATCGAAAGTAGTAGTAGATGTCTCCCAATAATGTGCCATGGCTTTGACGAGACTAACTTGAAACTCCACTTTGATAAGGTTTACAAGGTAGCCTATTCTCTCCTTGATGCAATCTTGATTGTTCTTGTCCATCTTCTCCCCACCAGGTTAGGAGCTTGAGTAGGGGAACCGAAATGACTTGGATGTCTGTTTTTCCCATTGAATCTAAAAAATATGAGAACACTTTTTGTCAATTGCCATGGATTACTTGTTAAGTAAAACATGCAAAGCACCATTCCAAGACATCACTGAGTAATAGAAAAGAAAAAGGCTTGAGCGACATTTAGAGTCAAGATTTCATCACAAGAGAATATACTTTGGTAAGGGAAACAATATTGGTGATTAACATAAACGTCCCTCGTCACATTCCATCAATACTTCTTGGAAAGACAAAACACAAATGACATTATTTGGGTATCACATTGACAACAATATCCCAAAACGAACATCTACAACTAAAAGCATGAAAGAGCTTTGATTACATGAAAAATGATATGAAATTCCGTACATACTCAGTTTATTACAACAAAAATGTAAAAGCGATGGAATATGACAAATCCAATCCTAGTGACGGTGCCTTGGATCCAACTATATATGACAATTACAGTGCCGCTCCTTCGGTGGTCGGGACATTGTCTTCACGAGTTGACATCGAGGCACCTGATGATGATGGCATTTTGGTAACTTTTGGTTTACACTTGGATGGCTTCTTCTTCTTCATAGGAACTGACCTTGGATTTTTGGTTTTCTTGGGGCGAGTCGCATATTTGTGACGCATACAGCCCGTCGTCATAACTCAAAAGAGGAAAAGACGGAATTCTTCCAGTTGCATTAACTTCCGGCCGACAAGCTCGCGCTTATGTACGAACCTCATGACGTTGGCCAAATCAGGATCCAAATACGCCATGTAAACTATCCTAAAAAGGGGCGTTTAAGTCAATCACCAACTTGTTTATTTTTTGAAAATAAATTGCTGAAACGAAAGATATAAAGGAAAGAAAGTAAGAATACAACCATACTCGCAATAGTCTTGAGAGAGATTTTTTTTTGTTTTTTTTTTTGTTTGATTGATTTCTTTTTGGGTACATAGACATGCACATGAACCAGTGAGGGGTCGACACCTAAGGATAGGGAGCGTGCTAGAGGCTCAAGGTTCTCGATCCACAAAGTAAGGGATCCCACTCCAATGGGCAATCGGCCCAAAGGGAGGTGTAGGATATAAATTTGCTTCAACGAGCGGAGTCAGATAGGATTGTCCCATTGGCAATTGGCCAATAGTCTGCTCCATATCTAACGCATCCTAGTAGGGTTCCTAAGGCGCAGCCGGGGTTTTAGCCGCAAGATGTGTGTGATAAGTGTCATGCTAAAACTCTTAAAATCATGTATGATAATTTATATTAGTCAATACATTAATTAGTGGACATACCTGGAGGTCAGTGTACGCACCTATCACAAAAACTAGATTAGGTAACAAGCGAGATTATTTGGACATTTAGTTGATAATGGATCGAGTTATACTAGGCCTAAGTCCTCTAAATTCCCTAGTGGAGTCGCCAGTCTGTCGCGACTGCTCTAAATAAAGAAATTTCTATTTGTTTGGAGTCGCCACTAGCCTATTTGGGGTTGGCTAGAAACCGATTGAGACGTGAGAGTGTCGCCTCGAATTTTACGAAATAGAGGTTTTCCAAGTTCGAGAACTTGGTTACACTAGTTATCCAACTAATGCCTTTTCGGTACTTAAACTCGATCATTTATCAACTAAAGTGTCCAAACAATCATTACTTAACATTTTATCTTTACTAGATCTAGGAAAGAAAATGACGTTCAACGTGTTAAATGCGCAATCAAGTGAAATCGAATTGAAAACACACAATTAGCAACCTATGCATTGTCTCTAAAAATAAAAGGTATCCAAAATCCTATTGTAAAGCCCTAACGGCTTGTTCGACACGGATTCGATTTTTCAAATTTTTTTTTTCGGGACTCGAACCGTGTCGAGGAACACAATTTTCAATTTTTTTTATTACTTTTATTATTGTCTTTTTTTTAAAATCATTTTTTAAAAAAGAAGTCGGACAGGGTCTGACCCGGACCTTTAAGGT
>BCNH02000008.1:20405961-20441821 GCA_001662345.2 Metrosideros polymorpha var. glaberrima | reverse complement strand
TTTTATTTCCTTTCTCTGGTCTTTTTCTTCACAATTTCCTTCAACGAGGCCTTCACTGAGAATCCCCCCTCTCTGATTTTGAGCTCACCGGGAGCTCGCTGGGGACATATCACCGACAACGCCTATCACCGGTCATCGCTACATCTGATCTAACTCCACCACACGGGCTATTACGGCGGCCAGACCACTCCCGACGACTAGGGGTGAGCGATTTCAGGTTATGGGTAGGTTTCACCTAGAACCTGGAACCTACCCGCCCCTATAGGTTCCTCATTTTTTGAAACCTAGAACCTACCCGTCGGAACCTGGAACCTGGAACCTACCCGTCGGAACCTGGAACCTGGAACCTATCCTGTCATAGGTTCTAGGTTTTTATAGGTTCCTTCAGCAAATAACAAAGATGTACTAATGCGATAAACATGGACAACAAAAAACTAATGCTAAACCAAAATAGAGTATTGATAGTTAAACACTGTAGATATCATTTTGAATGCTGAAAATCTCAATCAAGCACTCATACATTTGCTCCTAATAAGAAAACAAAAACCACCTACACTAAGTATGCTTGCTCTTTCGTCATTGGCCATGATTCCCCAATGCACCGAATATAAGGGAGAGCCTGCAAATATATGGGAAAACAATTACAACACAAGAAAGAACACCGGACCTGTAGATTTGAACCAAAAGAAAGGAACATCTTTCCGGTAAGACTCGAAGCCATATAACCCAATAGCTACGTGTTGGAATTTATAGGCACCAGTAGGATTTATAGATTCCACAAAACAAAGAATGAAGCAAGGGAACATTTTCTTATCTGCTAAGAGTAGGATCATTCCAAAATCCACCATCACTTCACCGTGCTTCCAACTAAAATTGTAGCTAACCCCAAGGAAAAGAAAATAGATTTTCACTATTTTCATCATCACCCCATTTCTAAACTTCTTCACAGTCAACCAAAAAAGAAGCCACAAAAGACTTGCTTTAATCAAACTTAATTAAGACATGGGAACTGTAATTCCATAATCAACAACATGCTTGCTGATCTGAATTTCAATCAGCAGTATTCTGTGTGTGCGTAAAACACTAGCCCAACTTCCATCGATCATAAAGAGAGACCTCGGTCACGTAATTAAAGCAAACGCACTGTTAAATAAAGATCCCCTTTTTTGTTCAGAAAAAAACATCACCTGCTTGATGACGAAAGAGTCGGCAGAGCCCACAACGACGTAGACAAAGTTGAGATTATCGTCTCCGACTTCTCTTTATCTTCAGGTCATCAAATCTATTCCCCAGCTTCGAGGCGAGAGCGGGCATGTACTTGATGTACTCCACCAGGGAATTCTCGTCCAACTGCCGGAACTCCGCGGCGAGAGCTAATGTACAAGTTTGATATTGGGTAGAGGCAGACTAATGGTGTCCGTAACTGACAAAGTACTTCCTAATAGATGCAACTCTAGTGGGGTTCGTTGATTTGCTCCATCTAATTTGACTAGATTAATAACACATAGAGTAGAGCATGTGTTGTATCTTTTTCTAAACCACTTTGCCAATTTCGAAGACATGGGTTTGATAAATAACGAGGGCACAAGGAAATTCTATAGACCCTGGAACCGACACCTACCGTCAACAGCTGAGCCCCAACCCACATTTGTATATCTCTCTCTGAACACAACCTCTTTAAAAAGCAAGTATAAGGGTCTTGAAGGTTGTGAACACAAAATTTTAGCAGAAAATTCACAAAATTTAAGTAGAGCTCGACATTAAAATCTGGATGCGAAGTTGCGAACACACCTGAGTAACTCTAAAAAAATATGGATGCAACCACACCTATTTCAAGACAAACCAATGAGACAAACAAAATAAATCAACTGAGTCAACTAGCGCAAATGCATGAGTACTTGATCATTCAGCAACATACTAGCAGCTCATTAAGCTACCAACTACCAAGATGTATTGAAATTTACTGGCTAAAGTCAACAGACAAATGGACTAAATCGTGTTTCTTAAGGAAAATAACAAAACAATCGGTTATAACAGAGAAATGAACTAAAAAAACTGCATCATTATGTGTATTTTTCAATTATAACAGACTAACGCATGACTAATAATTTAGAAAGCCTCACCGCATATATTCATTTCACTTGAACCGATAAACTCTGTTTACCGGTTATAATCTCCTCATTAAGATAATCCATATTTACAACAACAAAAAAAGGAAAGAGAGATTAAATAAATCGTTCATTCATTAGATAATACAAAGGAATTACAATATAAAAAGAGATAAACATCACTTACCCAACTCAAACTGTTCTGCATTCTGGATACATTCTTCAACATTGATTGGCACACGAATGGCTTTTAACCAATTTTGAGTGCAAATCAAACCTTCCACTACTTTAGAAGTCAAAGAACTTCGATAATCATTAAGCACACGACCCGATGTACTAAAAGTCGATTATGAAGCAACAGTAGTTACAGGAATAGACAAAACATCCCGAGCCATCAAAGATAGGATTTTGTATTTTAAGCCAGAAGTCTTCCACCACATCAAGATGTCAAGATCAAGAACTTTTTCATTTTTATCTTGAAGATATTGATCAAGCTCAGATTTGTTGTCATCGTACACATCATCATTCAAGTGCATAAAGGTTTTCCGCCAAGCTTGGATGTCATACTTCTTGTTACCTTCCTTACCATCGGCATTGGAATTACTACTACTAGCACTCACACTTTGGCCACCAGATTTTCGATTACTTGAAGCAAGAAAAGATTGCTCATAAAATTCATACAAACGCTCCAATGCGTTCTTCACCTCATCACACTTCTCTTTAATTTTCGATCCATCATCATAAATCTGTCCCATACAAGAAATTCACATATTGCATCTTTTTTGTAGGATCCAATATAACCGCAATCAACACCATCATATTCACTTTATCTAAGCTCCCATAATACTTGTCAAATTTCTCTTTCATTTTCTTGCCCATAGCTCTAAGCTTAGGATCCAAAGCGTCCGCCGCATCTTTCAAATATTTATACAAAAGAGCTATCCCTTCAAAATAATCTTTTGATGTAACATATGAACTCCCCGACATCCGATTGGTGGTATAGAATAGTTTTAGAAATTCCAAAAGAACAATGGCATTTTCCTAATCATCATTTTTAGGAAGATCATTGCCAATCTCACCTACGAAACATAAATCATATTCTTCCATCTTTTCAAAAGCTTTTCTGAACTTTATGGCGGTGTCTAACATGAGGTAAGTGGAATTCCATCTAGTGGGGACGTCAAGAATAACCGAACCCTTGTGAGTGATCTTTTCACTTTGAATGCAAGATTGAAATGCTTAAGCTCTCATAAGGGAACTCCTCACATACCTAACCACATTTCGGATACGTGCAATAGATTCACGTACCGTAGTCAAGCCATCTCTCACAATTAAGTTCAATACATGAGCGGTGCATCTCATGTGTAAAACATTACCATCTAAGATCAACAACTTTTCTCTTGAAAGTCTTTCCTTCAAATAGCCAATTGCAACATCATTAGAACTAGCATTATCCACGGTGATTGTGGATATCTTTTTTTATATTCCTCACTCGTTGATGCATTTCTCCACCATTTTCCCAATCTCTCTACCCTTATGAGTATGCATCACCACAAAATTGATAATTCTTTTGTGCAACTTTCAATTTTCATCAATAAAATGTGCAGTGAGATACAAATAATTCAGGTTTTGACGAGAACTCCACGCATCAGTCGTGAGTGCGATCCTAGAATTAAGCTTACCAAACTAAGTCTTCAAACAAGTTCTTTCACAGAAATACAACTTCATGCAATCTCTAGCCACTGTGAAACATGATAAATGTTTGAAGAGAGGTTGTAACTCAGTCACATAGTCACGAAATCCAACACGCTCAACCAAGGAAAATAGTTGCTTATCAACTATGATGAACTGAGCAAGCATTTGCCTACAACGATCTTGATTAAACGTCCATGTCGATAAGACACTACTAGTGCTAGTATCTCCCCCTGTTTGGTCATCCACGTTTACATTACGTTGTGCAAAGAATTTCTGCTTCTTATCTTAAATGCGAGGACACTTCTTGCACGTTCTCAAGTGCTTCTTCATTGCAGAAGTACCATTACAAACATGATACTTAAAGAAACGCCCACAATGATTGCACTTCACCCTATATGCTTGTCCAGTCTTATTTGTGATTTTCGTAAAATGATTCTAGCAGTCGGATGTATGTTTCTTATTAGGAGGATGACAAGAATCAACTACCTCTTTTGTAGCACTCGCAGTCGCAGTCGGGGTTGGCTCTTCTTCACCTTCATCGGCAGACAATTCCATTTGTGTGATCGGTGTCAACTCATCATAGTCACTTTCCTCCACCTCCATTGACATATTATCTTGATGCATCAACTTCACACATACACAACAAGAATAGAATATAATTAGAAATTTCAAAATGAAAAAGAAACATTTACATATAAAGAAGAGCATATGAAGTCTTCTTATCCTAATTTGCATGCTTAGTACTAAATGAACAAGCAAACTACAACGAAGAGCAACATTTGTTATGTAAAGGAGTACGTGAATGTGAAAATCAAGATTGTAGGTTTACTTTACCTTATCCACTTGAGCCAGAAGATGTACATAGTCTATCCTAAAGCATCTCAGAATCCTATTGTGCTATTGACAGAACTAGCAGGAAACTTGGGTATAAGTGACCCAGGCCGAAACGCAAAAGTACTAAACCACCCTTAAAATAACAAAAAACGACCTAAAAACCCATCAAAACGACCCTGAATGCCCAAAAAATGATGTGCATCACAACAAAGTGGTGAGTTGGGTCCAGCGGCTCGTTTCCATGCAGCATATGAAATTTTAGCCCATTCCGAGTTCGCCGACCCAAGTTCGCCAACCCAAAGTGCATGAATCCCCACAATGAAACTTTGAATTTATCATCTTTAACAAGTAGCAACCAAATAACAACCCAGAGGCCAAATGAAACAACCTTTTAGAATCAGTTACATAAGCAACGGCGAGCATCACAAACACTACAGCACAAATATTATCTAAAGACTAATGTCATTTCATAGAAAAACGGCAGTGGAGCCAAGAAAGCTACCCCCAACAAAAAGAAGAAGAAGAAAAAAAATACATTAAAAAGGATGATGAACAATTACAGCTAAATTACGCATCATCCCACAAGATGTATATATACTAACTAGCGCTTGATAGGACCACAACCATGCTTCATAAACCATGAGATGGACATCTCTCAGCAAGGACTCCTAAATCCTAATCATCTAGAAAAAGCATTCGCCTGACAAATTCTCAGGAAAAAAGAAAGAAAAACTGAATCGTCAAAGTGGGAGAAGCAGGCATTCATTCAACTATTTACACAGAACAAATCAATCTCATGACAATGGAGGAGGTATAACAAAAAAAGAAAGAAATTACGCACTTGCAAGAACTACCTGGTAGAGAAGACGTCGATATGATAACACAATCAGAACTATAAAAAAATTAAAACCAAGAAAGAGAATGACAGCGCCAAAAGAAAAGAAAAGAAAAAGCGATGCAAAGCTTCAAACTTTCAAAACCATACATGATAAAACTCACACAATAAACCCTAGAAACGATTCGAAGCTGAGACGAGAGCAACGCCAAATCGGGTCCTTCGAGTTTGAGGGTACTCTCTTGTGCGTCCAAAGCTGCAGGAGTTGCCAAGTGCCGAGATGAGGAGGCGAGGCGGGGAAGAGGCGAGGCAGGGAGGAGGCGAGGTCGGAGCCTAGAGGAGGTGTGGCGAGGTCGTGAAGCGAGGTCGAAGGAGGCTACCGAGTCCGATTGCTTCTTTTCCTGTTACAGAAGAGTGAGAGGCCGAGAGTGACTATTAAAAGTCTAAAAGTGAGAAGAAAAACTTAGAATTAGGGTTTGTACCTTTTTATTTTTAGTGTCCGGTTCCTAAAAAATGGAACCGGGAACTGAACCCTCCCATATTAGAACCTAGAACCGCGGTCCGGTTCCGGTTCCCGATTTTACCCGGAAGCCATGCTTACCCCTACTGACAACCACAAACATCCTCGTCGGTAACCAAAATTTCAACACCAGAATTGGTTTTTCCAATCAAGAAATGCCGATTCACATCTAAAACTCTAAATCTACACATTCATTTGCATAAGAATCAGGGATAGAAAGCTGACTCGAAATCCTGGTTGCTAGCGTTGATAGAGAAAGAAACTTGGCTAGTCCAATTCGTATACTCATCCATGGATGGCAGATCAACAACACAGCACAATATTGGGAATAAAGACACCAGAGTCAATGGCTACTCAAACAATAGTGCATTAAGAGCAACAAAAATTGACTCCAGATCGCAAATCAAGCAAAACCAAACTCGACATCTCATTTGGGTATATCGTCGAACAGGTTGCAAGCAATGCACAATGCGAGCGCTAGACTCAAACTCAATGAGATTCCCAGCCTAGACACAGTAGACAATGCATTCAGACGATCATTTCTCAACGCAGGTGAGATTCGTTTCACAAGAAGAACCATTCAAAGCTTCACCCAATGGATCGGCGAAAATGTAGCATACGGGGAAGAAGTTACCTGGTTCATCGGCAAGGTGATGCTACTGGAATCAGCGACGGCAGCGATTAGGATGATTGGAGAATGGTTGGTGGCGAAGACGCGAATATTTTCCCCTCCTAGGCCACCTCCTTCACTCTCACGAGCTCCAGTTTTCTCTGTAACCCGAGCTCCATTTTCTTTTTTTCTGGTTCGCCAAAGATGCGACGCTGGAATTGACAACGATAGCAGCGAACGACAGCAGCAAGTGACAGAGGAATGGCGTCGGAATACTGGGAAAGGATCCCGCTCCTCATCGTCACTCTCTCTCTCTGATCTCTCTTTCAAAACAGAATTTCCCCCTCTCCTCACTTGAAATTTTTTTCACCACCCCTTTTTTCCCTAGAACCAAATTTGTTATACATTAGCTCTCTAACAGATTTTTTGGGTAGATTCCTTTCTAGAAGCTTTCCTCCAACTGGCTTTTTCGTTCTTTCTTTTTTCCAACTGAATTTTTTTCTCTTCCACGCATGTTGATGGCTTGGAGAAGATGATGAATAGTGTCAGGTCTGCCGGGCGGGGTGGCTTGACTTGGCAGACCCGATTTGATCCCAAACTCAAATCGAGCTCCATTTAAGCATTTTTTTACGAAATTGATGGCACTTCATGTTTCTAGGATATGCATAGGACCTAATTATGATGAAATTTGGACTAATTGTTGCGTTTAAACAAAAAATTCCCAAATTACTCAAATCGGGTCAAAGTGATTTTTGTCAAATTCGGAGCCTTGCTGACCTGTTTTTGCGAAATTGACCTCGCCAATGTGTTCCTCATGGCTGATTATGCTTAGGGTAGGGTCTAATTTCAATCGATTTTGCTTCTTTGATCAAAATCCCTAAATTGGGCTTAAAATATCTTAAAATGTACCCGAATTTGGGGAAAATGCGAGTCTCACGCTAAAATGTGAAATTGGCTTGTCTAATATGCAATTAATGGTCCCTAGATCAAATGTCATGAAGGATTCAAAGTGAAAAAATGACTAGAAATACTTCAATTGAATTTTTGGTCTGATTAGGGTATAGATTCACCCCCAAAATTGGGGAAAAGTATACTCCCGATGGAATTTTATAAAATTGACAGTGCAACATTGCAATTAAGAGAAAAAGGAGATGAATGAATGTTTTTCATATTTTCCGAATCTTGTTTGGTATTTTTCTCAAAATTCGACCCAATTTAAAGTAAAAGAAAATTTGAAAATTTGAAAAATTAAAGAAATTTTTTTTTTGGTCAAAGTTGGTTCCTAGGTCGTGGCCAAAGCTTCTAACTTTGATTTTCATGAAGAAAAAAATTGACTAAAAATCAGGTGTCAACAAGCATATAACATGTTATGTAGGAATAAGGTGCGACGACCACGCATATTTAATTGGCAGGTACCAATCTCTTTGACTTTCGCTCTAGAATTGTTTCCCACACATATCCAATTTGGTCAATGTGAAACTTGTCGGAACTCCACGAAGGCATCTCTGTCCTTCGCTACATGATCTATGGCCCTTAAGTTTACAGTCCATAAAGGATGAGATTCACTTAGAAAAAACTGAACTGTCATAAGTAGAACTCTCATGTGTATGAAGGGTTTCTACCTTTTTTGGCTCACCAGAATCACGAGCAAAGTGACCTTTCTTGCCACAGTTGAAATACTTCACTTTTGAGATGTTTTTCTTGAAAGGACGCTAACCTTTCTCATGTTGGTTAAACTTCGATATTTTTTTTTCCTGAAGAATCCGCTCCCTTACCCTTCCGCTTCTTGAACCCACCATGACAATTACGCTTGGGACTGAAAAGGGCATCACCGTGGTGGACAAACCACGCCTTGAAACGGTGAGGTATCAGGTGCCTCAATCCTTCATCAATCCAGACTATCGTAATGTGAAGCTCAAAACTGTAGTCTACACCAGAGACCGAGTGTGGCGTTATAACAAGGCTTTGGTCCGTGGGAACCCTGAACCGCACAAGTTGCAAATCCATACTACAGGTCTGAAAAGTGATTAATAACAATGAGTGAGATAAAATCTTAATAAGTTAACAACCTAAGCCTCGTGTAGGGTGCCGATTCGCCTAGAGCATACCCTAAACATGCAGTTTATTGTCGATAACAGATCAATAGCGAGCCATTCTCGCTCTACTTAATCTATAACCGATTCGAGCAACTCAACTCATTCAACAAACAAACCGCAAGCATTCTTATCTCGCCTTGGCACATACCCTGAATGATATCAGTTATAGCATTCTATAAACAATACATTAGACAAGGCACATAATCAGAACACGTAATCCCATTTCTCATGCACAATGCATCCAAGCGTGTTCCATTATATGCATAGTGATTACGACTGCTTTCGGCCACGGCACAACCCGAAGGTTGGTGATCTTGACCTCTCTAGGCCACGACACAACCCGAATGTTGGCAGTCTTCTGGCATGATTAGGCATCGTCCTTCTCTATCGGGCACGACACAACCCGAATGTTGGCAGTCTTCTGGCATGATTAGGCATCGTCCTTCTCTATCGGGCACGACAACGTCTCAACCTCTTGGAAGATCGGGCACAACCACACCTCAACCTCCCTTGCAGGTAGACGGCATTCTCAAAGGAGAATCGGTTCGGCCTCTACCGCGATCTGTCATCCGACCCTACTGGGCATCCGATAAAATCGAACATCTTCCCTAAACACCATTAGGGGTCAGTACACTTTGTAATCACATGAACACACCAATCATGCATACCAATCTCATTTCTTCTTTCTTTTAGCCAATGCAACCATGATACGTGCTCATGCCATAATTCGTGTTCATACGTCAAACTTATGACAATATTTCACACGTAAAAATACCATAATAAAATCACACGTGATCACACGTACATGCTTATCTCGTCAAACTTTATGTACTTCATTTCTCAAGCATGTTAGATTATTCCAACACTTAAAACTTGGTATTCAAACATAACACCACGCAAATCACCATTTATATGCTAAAAATTACATTCTTTTTAACTAGAAAATAATAGTTCAAGAGGCAGTCACATTTCTAAGGCAATCCTAACAACATACAATCATATATAATCATGTATAGGAATACCATATAACTCAAGTACAAAACACATTAATTAACAACCTATCACCCAAACTTTGATAGCTTATCGATAATTCTTTGATATCTTATCGCCTATTTGACGATAGCTTATCATTCATTTTCTAATAGCTTATCACTTAAGTACCGATAACTTATCATCCCTTTGATGATAGCTTATCACCTTTACTTGATAGGTTATCATTTCCACTTGTCACTTTTCTTGATAACCTATCAGAATCACTTATCATTTCATGATAACTTATCACCATTTCTACTCCATTTATCATGATAGCCTATTAACTAATCCATCCATAATTAATTCTAAACTTCACTTAATCTAACCCTAAACACAATTAACAACATAACCAAAGATTAGGGAGTTAACTCACTAGTTTAACGGCGGTGACGAATGGCGATGAATAGCAAAGGCGCGGCTTGTCTTGGTGTGGCAACGGCATGGCTCGGTACGGGTGCGACTCAACAACGGCGGCACGGCGTACGGACGGTGGCTACGGGTGGCTTGGACGGTGGTGAGGGCATTGTGGCGTGGCTTGAATGACGACGACGACGATCCTAACAGCGGCAAGGGCGTGGCAAAGGCGAGCGGCGGCAATGAAAGAGAGAAAATGAGAAGAAAAAGAGAGAGAGGGAGAGAGAGTGTGTGTAGGCGTGAGAGAGAGGGAAAGAGATAGTGATGGCCAATGTCTTCCAAGACCTTTCTTCTTTACCAAGCTTGCATTATTGAACGTCATAAATGCAACTCCAAACTTTATCCAATTTGGCTCTTAAAATCCAAGATAAATCTTAGGCAAATAATTGCAGGAAAGAAAGAAGAGAGAGAGAGAGGAGGGATGGGTAGCCACATAGGGAGAGAAAAAGAGAGAGAGAAGACTTCATTGTCTAACTTTAATAAAGCTTGTCTTTTGTCCATTAATATTTGTCCCTTAAAGTCCAAGTTTCTAGAAGGGGTATTTTAGTAATTTCCACATTTGGCACTATTTACATGGGCTTGATACTATTCATGGGGGCTAGGGCTTGAATTTAATTGGCTTAGTGGGCTTGATATCCAAAAAGCTTTTTATTTGGGTAAAACATGGGCTTTCGAGGGCAAAATTGTAATTTCCTCTTATAAGGCTTCTTGGTGGCCGAATTTAATAGGAAATAGGCCCGTTGGTTCATACCAAGTCTGTAAGTTCTCTTTGGTTCTCAATTTCCAGCTTACTATCACTTATCCGAAAATTTAGGATTTATCGATAAACTTTGAGATTTTGATCATGTAATATCTTATACTCTTCATCGGATTAGAATTTATGGTTAAAATCCATCAAATTCGATCTTAATAAATTGGTCAAAATTTAGGGATATCACACTTGCTGCTCATTGTCACATATCTTTCAATTCACTAATCATGTTTGACATACATCTCAAATGTTGTTTCATGTTTTGTCCATGAAGTATCTTATAAGAGTCAAACCTTATGGTGAGCTATCTCAGTTTGGTGACAATGTCTGACCAAATCTGGCTGCTAATGTTGCCCATATATCTTTGGCATTATCAAAACGCCAGAACTTCTATATGATATCATTTTCTATGTTACTTAGCAACGTAATGTGAGCAGTAGAGTTCTTCTTCCATGTAGCAAATGCTTCTTTGGTCCCTTCTATGTTGTATTTCCATTTTCAGGTTCTTCCATAATTAATTTAAGAGCTTCTAGTGCGTCTTGCTCTTTTAGCACATACTGGATTTTCATATTCCAGATTTCATAATTTTCACCGTTCAATTTCTCTTCTTTGTTGAGCTCAGTTATGATATTCTTCGATGCTGAAACCATTGTATCTGAATACAAAGTTCTTTATACATGTATCTACGAATTATTAATGCCTAACATAAATGCATCTATTTTACAAAAATTAATTATATTAATGAATAATTTCACATAAGGTTTTAGATTTGAAATGTCACTTTGTTCTCAATTATCATCTAAGAATCCTAATTTGAAATTATCATTATTATAATTATTTATGCAAAATTAAGTTCTTTAAAGTTACTAAAACTTTCTAGAACTCCCCACTTGAATAAAACATGAATAAAGGGATTACTCATAATCCATGATATAACAAAAAATTGGAATTTTTTAAAAATATTATTATTATATTTTTATTAAACGGAACGGCACGCTCCCGCGCCCCAAACTGTCGCATCCATGCGCCCATAACACGGGCAGCGGCTGTGTATGCACGCGCCCACTTCTGCAATACCCCCATTGTCTTCTTCTTCCTGCAACGCTCCGCCTTGGTTTCTCCCTCTTATGGCTTTCCTTTGCACCATTGTTTTAGATTCCATGTTCTAAGATACCAACTTTAGATATTCGTTTTTCATTCATCTTTGATCCAAATAAAACGTGTTATATACCATTTTAAAGCTTGTAATGTGTAGTTTCTATACATGTAACATGTATAGTCTAGAACACACTAGATTGTTAAAAAAAAAAAGGCTTCAAAGACGGTTACCCGAATACGCTCAAAATTTGGAAATTTTTTTCCAGAATTCACTTAACAAGTGAGTATCTTTGGATGCTCATAACTTTCTCATCTCTAAGCCAAAAAAGTACGTATAATATACCGTTGAAAAGCTTGTCATGTCTACTTTCATTATGTATAAACCATACATCCTAAAACTCTCTGTAATGTCAAATTTTCTGCCTCTAACATGGTCCGACGAACACAATTTCATGAAAAGCGAAATTCAAAGAAAAAACATATTAATACGAAATTTTCTTTGATTTCATGGCATGGTTCATTTACATATATGTTTATGATAAGGAAACAAGTACATATGCTCTGATACCAATGTTGGAAACGGATTCCAAAATATAATACACAAGAAAACATGGAAAACATGTCTAGAATCACTTGAATCACTTATTGAAAAGTACATAACGCAAAGGAACATACCTAAGATTTCCGCTGATTAAATGTCTTTGATTTGCAGTCTCGAAAGAGAGAATTTTTCTTCTTTTTCTTGTTCTTTGAAGAGTGTTTTCTTGAGAGAATCGTCGTTCTCTTCACCTTTTTCTTTGAAAGAACGTAACTGCTCAGGCAGTTATATCATGTACAAGTAACTACCCTTGGCAGTTACACTAGTGGGTTATAGGTTGGGTTAGCCCAACATGGGCGGCTCACCCATAAAACCTTTCAAATATATTAACAGCTCTACACCCCACCCCACACCACCACTTATTCAATGTGAGACTTCTCTAACACGACTCACACATGTAGCTGAACAGTATGTGTCATGCAATCTTTGTTCGATGATGTTGTACCAATTCTCTTATGTAAGACTTTTCTAATATAACTCACACATGCAACTCAACACCCAAGTCTGACATCACTAAGGTCTTCATCATTTCTTCTTTGAACTCTGGGATCATTTTCTCAATGTTAGAAGTATATATGAGATCATCTACATATAGAGAGATAATAAGAGTGTCACACTCACCTTGGTTCTTGAGGCAGAGCGTTAGCTCGCTCATGCTCTTCCTGAATCCTTGCTCGATAAAGTATTCATCAATTCTGCTATACCACACTTGTGTTGCTTGTTTTAACCCATAGAGGGTCTTCTTGAGTTTTAGAACCTTCTCTTATTGGCCTTTAGTGACAAAGCCTTGTGGTTGATCAACATATATTTCTTCTTGGAGATATCCATTTAGAAATGCTAATTTTGCAACCAATTGATGGATTTTCCATTGCTTTTGTGTTGCCAGGGCTATATGAGCCAGAATAGTATCAAAACGAGTAACATGAGCGAAAGTTTTAATATAGTTGATTCCTAGTTACTGCAAGTCTCCTTTTGCTACAACCCTTGCATTAGGCATCTGGATTGATCCATCTACATTGAGCTTTGTCTTGTATACCCACTTGATACCAATGATCTCTTTGTCTTTGAGTCAATCAACAAAGACACCTCATAAATAACACACTTTGACAGCAACATAGATCACAGCCGCATGTGATGCCAAAGCATATGATCTATCACTCCAAAATTGTAGCAAATAGGGGATCTAATGGCTATTGAAGACTAAGAATTTCCGAAATAAATTATAATTGCAGTTCAGTGCATACATGACCTACAGATTGTGTTGGGGACTTGGAGATGCATCATTTGCAAGATTTTCCTTTGAGGCAAAGCATTTCACACACATTTACAACGTACAGAACGCTCTACAAATTTATTTACAAATTAACGTGGCGCATTGGAAGTAAGTGCCTAACAATAATTTCACACTTCATTTTGCAAACAATTTCGTATACTGATCCTAGTATCCCAAAACTAGCAGCACTTCAGTTATCTGGAGAAGTTCTTTCGAAGGCATTGACCCATATATAAGACAAGACAGTTGGCAAATCATTGGGAAAATTACCAAAAAAGTCTGAAACCTATTCTAATTGTGTCGATTCAGTCTTATACTTTATTTTTTTGCCAATTCAATCCTAAACCTTTTGCAATTGTTCTAGTTCAATTCATCCGGCGATTTTTGGCCGGCCGGCGATGACATGGACGTCAACCGGCGACTGAATATTTTAATATTTTTTTTATGAATTTATGAATAATTTTATTTCTTTTTCTTTTTTCTTTTCTTTTTTTCCTCCCTCTCCTCTCCTTCTTCTTCCTCATGCGCATACACGAGAAGAAGGACTCGTAACCCTCAGCCATCACCACATCTGCTGTAAGCTCTTGTCTCCTCAGTTTCATCTCCTATTGTCAGCCCAAAAAACAACACTAACAAGTGGATTTATCGCCTCGAATGAAAAAAGGAAAGCAACTCAATCGACGAGCCTAGAGTGGCGATATCTCGGGAGGGGGCGGAAAGAGAGGACTTGAAAGCAAATGATGTCGGCGTCGAAGGAACCGAGCAATCTGAGGAGCGAACCGAACTGGGAGATTCGCTGTGTAACTGTTGGAACTGAAAATGACAAAGCGAGCGTGGCCCCGAATGTCTAAGTCCTATGTATGTGTTCAAGTATCCACACCTCTCGCTCCTGAGAAAATTATTCTCTGCAACCGAGATGGATACACCCAAGCAGAAGAAGGAGAAGGGGAGGAAGGAAAAAAAAGAAAAGAAAAAAGGAAATTTTTTTTGAAGAAATAAAAAAAATAAAAAAATATTCTTTCGTTGGCTAGCTGGTGTCCACGTCAGCACTAGCCGGCCTATCACGCCCCAGCCCTTGAGCGCGCGACCATCCCGATACATCTCTTCTCTTGGGTCATTAAAAATGCGACGTCCCAAGACGTATTCGTCGACTCGTTCATTTTATCTTTCAATTAACGCAAGCAAAAACGATAATTATTCACCCAAACAAATATTACAATAGGGATAGTAGGAAAAATAGCAGAAAAAACGTCATTACCAAAACACACTTTATTAATATACATGTTAACCCTAGAAAGTTATATGTACAAGCCCTCACTTTAGGGCACTTCCTATTGAGACCATCAAAATGATACTAGGGTTGGGTTAACCTATCTCCTCTACGCAAGGGCACTTTGATCTGCCCCGAACCGCACAAGTCGACCTTCCATTCTAAGGTCTTGAAAAGCAGTTAACAACAACAAATGAGATAAAATCTTAGTAAGTTAACAACTTAAGCCTCATGTAGGGTGCTAATTCACCTAGAGCATACCCTAAACGTGTGGCTTAACATCGATGGCAGAGCAATAGTGAGCAACTCTCGCTTAGCTTTAACTACCACAGGTTCGAGTAACTCAACTCAATACCAGTCAACTAATAAATCACATGCATCTTTACCTTACCTTAGCACATGCACACGCCTTGCATATTGTCATTTATAGTATTCTATAAACAATATATCAGTCAAGGTATGTAATCAGAACACATATCACCGATTCTCATGCGCAATGCATCCAAGCGTGTTCAAATTTTATACTTAGTAATTACGACCGCTTTCGGCCACTACACGACCAGAAGGGTGGTGGTCTCGACCTCTTTGGGCCACTGCACCTCTCAAAGGTTAGCAGTCATTCGGTATGACCGAGTATCGTCTCAAAACCATCAGGCATGGCAACGTCTCCTCTTGGAAGATCGGGCGCAGTCACACCGCGACCTCCCCCGTAGTTAGACGGCATTCCATAAAGGAGAATCAGTCCGGCCTCTATCACGATCCGTCATCCGGACGCCCGCCGGACATCCGATAATATCATTGATAAAATCGGGCATCGTTCCCAATCACCATTAAGGGTCAGTACACTTTTGTGATCACACGAGCACCTCAGTCATGCATGCCAATTCAATTCTTCATATTTTTCTTTCTAACCGATGCCATCATAAATCGTGCTCATGCTATGATCGTGCTTATACATCAAATTTATTGTCTTTTTCACGTAAAAATGAAATAAATAAACCACATGTAATCACACCAACATGCTTTTCATGTCAAACTTCATGTGCTTCATTTTTCAAGCCCCCTAGATTATTCCAATGCATAAAACTCAGTATCTAAGCACGACACTACATCAATCACCATTTAAATACTAAAAATTGCATTATTTCAAATAAGAAATAATAGTTCATAAAAATAATTACCTTTTTAAGGAAATTCTCCTCTTACAACACACCAAAGCATATATAGAAATATCGCACGTTACCAGCACAAAGCATATTAATTAATAACTAACTCAACCATGGTTAACTAATCCAACCATAATTAATTAACTCAACCATAGTTAACTAAACCAACCATAGTTGACTAAACCAACCCTAGTTAACTAATCTAACCCTAAGTGCAATTAACAACCTAATCAAGGATTATGGAGTTAACTCACCGTTTAATGGTGGCAAAGACGACGGCGACGACGATGCGAAGGCTGTGGTGGTGGTGGTTGCTCGGCGACAGCACATGGACGAAAAATAGGTATGAATGGCGACTCAGCTCAGTGCGGCGGTGGCTTGGCTCGGCTTGGGCGGTGAAGGCGCGACTACACGACGATGGATGGCACGGTTCCACGGCGGCAAGGATGCAGCTTGAGCTCGGCACGGCGTGATGAACACCGGCGGCAAAGTGAACGCTAGCGATGACGATGTGAAGGCGGTGGTGGTGGTTGCTCGGCGACAACACATGGACGAAAAATGGGTATGAACGGCAACTCAGCTCAGTGCGGCGGTGGCTTGGCTCGACTTGGGCGGTGAAGGTGCGACTACACGACGATGGATGGCACGGTTCCACGGCAGCAAGGATGCAGCTCGAGCTCGGCACGACGTGGTGAACGCCGGTGGCAAAGTGAACGCTGGCGGTGAAAGAGGGAAAATAAGAAGGAAAAGAGAGAGAGAGAGAGAGAGAGAGAGAGAGAGAGAGTGTGTGTGTGTATGTGTGTGTGTGTGTGTGTGTGAGAAAGTGAGAAAGAGTAAGAAGAAAGTTGTCTTTCAAGGCTTGTCTTCCCCTCCAAGTTGCATTATTGTAACTTCAAAATTTATCAAATCAAGCTTATAGGTCCAAGTTTTTAGAAGGGGCATTTTGGTCATTTCACTCGTAGGGGGCATTTTGGTAATTTTCACTTTAAGGGAAAAACTGTAATTTTCATCCAAGGGGCAAAACTGTAATTTTTCCACTCAAGGCCCTTGTGGCCGAATTTGAAGAAAAAGAGGCCTGTTGACCTTGCCGGTTCCGTCGTTCGATCGCTTGATTCGAAAATACTATCATTCAGGATCGATTTATTATCCGCCGATAAAATTGGAAAACGAGGCGACAAAGTCCAATGTTCGTTTCTCAATCCTCAAAAATCCAATATTCTTAATCGGATTAAAATTCGTGGTTAAAATCCATCGAATTCTATTTTATTACCTTAACCGTACGAAAATGTTCAAAAATCCGATTATACACTTTTTTCGAATTAAATCGACAACCGTCCTTTGATTAATCCATAAAGTTGAAATTTCGGGATATCACACGGCCAAAATTTGCCGGATAGACTGAACTGGAATAATTGCAAAAGATTTAGGACTCAATTGAAAAAAAAAAGGTTTAGGACTGAATTGGCACAATTGAAATAGGTTTAGGACTTTTTTGGTAATTTTCCCACAAATCATTTGTTGTGTTTTTTTTTTTGTCAGTTCTGTCTTTAACTCTCATCTCTTTGACTTTTACTCTATATCTTGCAGAGTGCGGGAGTCTAATCTCGCACCTATGGTACTAGCGTCCCCATCCTCCAATCCCTTTACCAGTAGCACTGCATGCCTATTGGCATTTGCTGTGCTTTGGTCGAGCACTTCTTCATATAAATTCAGAGTCCTTATCCAACTTATTACTTTCTTCTTCTTCCTTTATATATACATACACACAGACTTCTTCATCCGCTGCTTTTATCTATGTATAAGATGAAACCCTGGGCCCTTTGAAAGGGGCATCAACAAAGAGTAAGTCTAAAAGTTCACGGGGAGGGGAAACAACCCAATTAAGAGGGATTGTCCTTTTTCACTGGGCTTTGCGGCCTAATCTGCTATTGAGTTTGCTTCACGATAATCGTGGGCTATATATGCAAGTAGGAAAAAAGAGCCAACAGCTCCAGACCTTCGACGACAAGCGCTCGTACTTCCCATAGTAAGTGATCTGGGCACTTTAGAAGAAGTGAATTATCTGACTCTTAAGAGTAAACTATCTGTGAATAGTGAGTTATCATCGAACACTTATACTAAGATCCGTCGACCCGATTGGGGAACTTCACTCATATTCAAGTTTTTTTGCTACTTGAAAAATAAATAGAAAATGTATTGTGTTTTAAAGCATTCTCAATTAACTGTTTCAAATACAGCCTAGGGCACTCAGAAATTCCACAATAATATAATATAATATATATATTTTTTGGTTAGAGATCAGTGAAAGGTATGATCTCTAACAGTTTTATAGACACGCGATGCTACATTTTGTAGGTGGACGTTTTTCCAATCGCTCGAATTTTGTTGTCTTCAGAGAGGAATTCCTTGTACCACGTCGCCGACCATTTGGGTGTTCTCTTCAGTGGTTGGAAGTCCACATAATGCAGCCCAAATCGTATCAAATATCCGTGTAGCCATTCGAAGTTGTCTAGCAGAGACCATATGAAATATCCCCTCACATCAGCTCCTTTTCTGAAATAAATAAAATCGAAAATTTAGTCCGGAACAAGAAAATACTAATAATATAGATTCGGTATAGACGGATTTAATTTATGAAAATCGACATTCTTTATTAATTAAACAAAGAAAGAAGAAGACTAAAAAAACAAATCTGGGAAATGTTGGTGTGTATTTTTTTAAAATGGAATAGTAAAGACATTCAATACTGGACAAGACGCTAGATATATACCTCATAACTCCACTTAAGACAGCGAGATAGCCCTCATGGTACTCTATTCTTTTTGTGTCGTTTAGGGAATCGTCGATCGCACCCGTAGGTTGCGCGTACCCTGCAAAATAACAATGAATCTTTCGTTTTATTGATGGAATCAATTGATGATCTTGTTTGGTTAACTTAGATGATGAAAAAAGGGTACGGTTTAGAGTTGTTTTTAGTGACACAATACCATTCTCAGTAATGAACATGGGCGTGTTGTTGTATCTTTCTTTGACATACGTAACGATCCCTTCCATGCCCCTCGGAAAGACGAAGAAATTTGAAATCGCGGTCTGCAATGAAATAATCACCTATTAGTTAAAAACATAGAAGCCTGACCGCGAAATTGACTCGAAATGAAGGCCAAAAGAGCTGGTATATAGACTCTCAAAGTCATATCTTCCATGCTGGTCTGAACGATGAAATTATCCATCATTAGCTGCTTGCATCCGATGGTTGTTCATTATATACTGCTATAATAACTGTAAGTTGCTTGACTAGTTACGCCAAATTAAGCTGACAAACTCTCGAGACAATACGATGTGCCAATGTTTCTTACCGGTTCGCCGATGTAAACTCCATCTTTTTCTCCAGTGAGATACACGGTCGCGTCCCCTAGAGAGTAAGGCGAAGTGCATGAAGAGAACATGCAGTCCTTCACATAAATAGTCGTGTAGTGATTTACTCCGATGAAATCCAACTTCACCCCGAGGAGTTTCTTCCGCTCTTCCGCCGAAAACGTCGGCAATCTTGATCCTAAGACTTGACGCATCTCGGGCGGATAATCTCCATATACTAAAGGGTCTACAAACCTGTCATTAAGAGAGAATAATGAGCAAGTTTCGGCAGAAACAAAGATGGAGATGGGGAAAGTTCTTGATAAAAGTAGCATATGGATTTCTTTTTGTGGCCATATAATGTGGATTTGCGTAAGAGAGAAATTATGTACCATGCAATATAGAAAGCTAAAGATCGTTGGACAGCTAGACGATCGGCCGGAGTGTCGTCGTACGGCTCGAACCATGGAGCCGAAATCACTATCCCAATCATTCCTCCTTGCTTTTCCTGATTGTGATTTTTTTGTTTGTTTAGGTCCAATAATTACATAGTATATCTTGGAGTTTGTCGCAGAAGACAAAAGGATGGGAAAATTACTAAAAAAGTCTTATACCTATTGCAATGTATCAATTTAGTCATAAACCTTTTGTATATGTGCCAATTCAGTTCATTTGACCGGTTGGTGCTGCGTGGACAATTTATAATAATATTTTAATTTTAATTTTAATTTTAATTTTTTTCTTTTCTTTTTCTTTTCTTCCCCCTTGTGGCTGGCAAGGTGCTCATCGGCTGAGCCTTGCGAACCTAGACCAACGTGAGGCGCGAGCACAAGCGGCCATGGCCTCACCCAGTGACTGGCGAGCTCTGGCAACTCTCACCAGCCACAGGGGAAGAAAAGAAAAAAGAAAGAGAAAGAAAAGAAAAGAAAACGATAAGAAATAAGAAATTCAAAAGATTATTAAAAATTGTCAATGTTAGCGCCGCGGTGTCACCTCAGTATCGGCGCTAAATGGACTGAATTGGTACAAATGGAAAATGTTTAAGACTCAATTGGAAAAAAAAAAAAAGGTTTATGATTAAATTGGTACATTTATAATAGGACAAAAGGACATGTATGTATGAGAAGAGTGTCAAAAGTAAGATTTGTAATGAAGCTATGACATTATGAATTGAGCTTCTTGGCCTGGATATATGAGAACCTGAAGTGATGACAACTTTAATTGTGTTCATTCTCACGAATTTTGAAGTATGTAAGAGATAAAGTGCTGATTTCACTTTCATAGCTAAAAGAGGCAATTGATTCATTTCCGTTCTTTCTTTTACATTAATGCTAAGTCTCTTGAACACAAGACGGTGATGGTACAATTGGTAATAGAGCCAGTTAATGCATTAAAAAAAAGAAAAAATCAATTCGTAGCTCTTTGAATTACCTGGTAATACTTCTGGTAAATTTCAGCCGCCGTGGCATGGGACAACACCAGATTGTGGGTTGCAATGTAGGGTTCGAGAGCGGAGTTGCCATAGGAGCAATTGCCAAACGGGTAGGAGCACCGGCCGGGTGGATAAGTTCCCAAGAGGTAACCATAAAAGATGAACACATTAGGCTCATTGAATGTGGTCCAATACATCACTCGATCTCCGAAAGCTTCAAAACAGACTCGTGCAAAGTAACCAAAATCCAACCTGCAGATAATTTTGGAACACATAATGTAAAACTGCAAGAATTGATTGGATTGTCATATGGATGAAGATTAGACAGGATGGCGGCGACAGTTTCGCTTACTGTATTTCGAAACTCAACCACGAACCATACCGATCTTCTAGCAATTGCGGAATGTCGTAATGGTTCAACGTCACAAACGGCTTTATACCTTATTAGAAAGAACAGATTGCAAATACTTAGAATGGGTAATTCATCTTTTTCCAAAGAAATGACTATTTATGAATGGTAAAATTGAACATTATGGAAAAAATTCACTCCTAGAGGGTACTAGAAAATGCTACTTTTGAATTAAAGAATGATATTTCGACAAAAAAATAAAATTAAATTAAAGGATGATATGACTGAGAGGAAATGCAAAAATTACATCGTGGTTGTCAAATAGATTGGTGCATTTTTCTTGTACCTCTGACCAAAAGGGCATCAATGATATTGTTGTAGAACTCAATGCCTTCTGAATTGACCTCCCCAAATCTTCCTTCTGGAGTTGAAAGAGAAACAGAATATGAGCAAACATATGGTGTTAAACTGATCAGAACAGATCAACTATATATTTTGCAGAGCCCAAAAAAAATTATCTTAAAATGAAAATAAAATTACATACTAGGAAGAACTCTAGACCAAGCTATGGAGAATCTGTATGCATCCACCCCCAGACTATGCATCAACTCTATATCTTCCTGTTGCACGTTGATATATCCAGGAGATTATAAATAAAAAAATTAACCTTTGATTAGAGGAAATGAATCTTTTTGTGAGTATCCATAGCTTTCTAGCTTCTAATTTACAATTACAATCAGGCCAATATAGTGTAAAATTTGAAATATCAAAAACCAATCTTATGACATTTTGGGCTGTTGATTAGGCTTTAATGAAAGCACAGAGAAAGTCAAGTACCAAAAAGAGATTATAGTCATCATCCGCCACGTCCGCATTGCTTCCATCTTCTATTTTGCCTGATCATCATCAAAAGGCAAAAGGCAAATCCGTCATATATCAATATTTTATGGCAGTCCTAAACCTATTGTCTGGATACTAATTCAATCTCAAACTTTTCAATTTTATCAATTTAGTCATAAACTTTTTGCGTGAAGTTCCAATGTAGTCATTTCAGTTAATTTTCACTGTAAATAGCTGATATGGAGATATGCCACGTAGGATAGTCGGTGATGATTGAATTGCCATGTTAGCAATTTTTGGTGAAAATTGACTAGGAGGACTCTATTGGAATTTCGCGCAAAAGGTTTAGGACAAAATTGACAAAATTATAAAGTTTACGACTGAATTAGTATACGTATAATAAGTTATGGACTAATTAGATATTTTTTCAATATTTAATTATATATGTCAAAGACATCGTGAGAATTAGTTCACAAAGTGATTTTACGAATTTTAAATGGAAACGAGCGGAATATTGTCAAGTAAATAATAAGACTTCGTCACATTCTCTTTGTTAAAAAAAGAAAATCGGTTTCATAGACCAACTTTTTACCCCTATATTGTTACATCATAAAATCTTTCCTGACATAAGGAATAAACTAATTTTATTAGCTTGCCACCGACGATCTGTTGTATCAAACTGTTGGTCAATCAATGATTGCTCAATGGCACTTATAAAAAGAAGACTTTAGCAACAACCAACAAAATAAATAAATAAACAGACTACATAAAAAATGCAAAATTCATTACACATACAATATTCCTAATTTTTAGGACAGTTTCTGACCCGCGTATGAGGCTGATAATCGGTAGCAAGTCATTGTCATCCTATCAATAAAGGAGCTCGAAAAAATTA
This sequence comes from Metrosideros polymorpha var. glaberrima, assembly GCA_001662345.2. Lineage (NCBI taxonomy): Eukaryota > Viridiplantae > Streptophyta > Magnoliopsida > Myrtales > Myrtaceae > Metrosideros > Metrosideros polymorpha. Next base: position 20,418,651 of record BCNH02000008.1, on the reverse strand, counting down.
CAACATATTCTAAATTGTGTTTTTCTATAATTTTTTCTAATGGTAAATTGGTCTTGTTTTCATTCATAGACTATACAAAATTTTGAAAAAAAACTAAACAGCAAAAGAATTTCGCTTATTTGGATATTTCTTTTTGCTAGATCTCTATTTTTTCTATAACAATATAATAGGATGAAATTAACCATTGAAGAATGTGAATTGTCCGTTAAATATACACATGGTGTTCGATTAAATTACTAGCTAGGCTAGGACTTCAGTTTTATTACATCGGAGAAGCTTATCAATATGATATCTCTATTTTTTTTTTAACTGAAACACATATGATCGAAGATAGTCGGTTGCATTCATTTTTTGTTTTGTTTTTGGATACAATTCACAATTCACAAACAGAAACTTATTTAATATTTCCCAAATATATGTAAGCTTCACATCATTTAGTAGCATGGAAGATAAAATAACGAAGGACAGTACAAGTGTCAAGAGTTTTGTATGACGTTCATTTTAATGCCAAAAGTTTTTGCCGGCTCACTTAAGTGCTAAATCAGAGAAAAAACGATCACTTAAATATCTTCAACTTTAATATTACGTGGCTTTTATGATTAAAACTTTAATATGAGTTTGCATTTTTTTTAAAAACCAGTCCACGTGGACTTCCTTGGCTGCTGCCCCATGAAAAAGAAGAGAAGATATTGGCATTATTTTTTCTCTTCATGTCTCTCCTCCGTTACCCTCTCTAAGCTCACTCTTTGTAACAATGGCGTCGGTCCTCTCCCTCACCTACACGCCTCCGATCCCTCTTGCTAAAAAAAGCCATCTAGTCATCCCCTCCCTTCGAGTTCGACATTTGCCCTCCCCCATCGTTGCCACTAGCGGTGTGACATCCTCAATCCGACCCATGTTTGAGATGTGAGAAATGGTTTAAGCATCATTGGACCATTAATCTTTGGACTAATGGATGTAGGCCGAGCTCGGAAGCCCAATGAGCCTCACGCCCGCATTAGGCACCCAAGAGGGCCCATCAAGCCCAAACCCAAGCCCATATGAATAGTGGCAAGGGTGAAATTACCAAATTACCTATTCTAGAAACCATATCCTAAGAGAGATATTTATGAGGAAGAAGACAAAATATGATTAGAGATTTTTTGTGCCAAACTTGGAGAAGAAGCAAACTTAGAGAAGAAGTCTTCTCAAGAAAACTTAAGAAAGAAGTTTTCAAGAGTTTATTTAAATTCATCTCTCATTTTATCTTTCTATCTCTCTCTATTCGGCCACCACCACCACTACCACCACCATTGCCACCCTCATCACCATCATCATCTGTCGCCGCATCGCCGCGCCGCCATGACGCTGCCCGTGCTGCCCTCGCCGCCAACTGCCCCTCTTTGTCGTTGCCATTTGTTGCTCGTCGTTGTTTTTAGTTCATTTGGTGTAGTAAGTAATTCTTCTAAACCTTGGATATGGCGTTACTCTATGCAAATCGGACCTAGGTTGAGTGTTATACGAGCTTGATCTACATGTTAATGCTTGTTTTGCTTGATTTTGCTTGTTCTAAGAAGAGAAAGCTCATGTGTGCATTTTGTATGGTTTGCTCTTGTAGAGAGTCATGCTATTCTTGTTAATCTATGATCATATAATGACAAGTGTGCTTGAGGCATGTGTATGTTATGAGAATTAATAATGAAGGGCATGTGTTCGTATAACGGTTTATTGTAAAAATGGTCATTATTGTTATATGATTATTGATTTTTGAGAAACCAATTTTATAAGTCATTTTGCTTGTGTGCATATTGACAAGGAAGGGTTGTAAGTGAAGTATGCGAATTTTCGCATGTTGGAGAATTATGGCATTTTTATATGTGCGGAATTGAAAAAGTTCGAACGTGTGAGCATTAAATACTCTTGCATTGGCTAAAGCGAAAGATAAGAATTGGCTTGAGTGTTTGTGTACTTGTGTGATCACATAAATGGATTGTCCACCCATATGACTATGGAGAATGTTTGATGCCCGGATGATTTATGACCCGGATGATTTGTGACCTGGATGTCGTTCATAGATAGATTTCAGAATGATATTTTTAATTGAATGTCGTCTGTCTTCAAGAGAGGCCGAGACGTTGCCTTGCCCGATGAGGCGGGACGATGCCCGGTTATGATGGAAGACCACTGACGCGAGTGTCGGTCGTGGCCGTGAGTGGTCGTAATAATCAAAACACGTGTGGATGCCTTGCGCGGACTGATGAATAACTAGCGTAATCCATGTGTATTGGCTAAGAAGAGATCACACTAAACTAAGGTAATATGAAACATGAGTCCTTTGCATTCGTATCATCGTATATGCAGGTCAAGTCTTGGTTTCAATTTGCTTGTCTGGTTAAAATTTGCAAAGTGAATGTTGGTTGTGTGCAATTAACATGCATTAACGATGAATTATTCTTGATTATTTTGTATAATTATTTGATGCTAATTAGAAGCGAGGTTTCACATGTGATTATTCTTGTGAATTATATATGCTGACGGGAGGTAATAATTCACGTGTGATTATTTGATTATGTTATTGGTATGTCGGGAAGATGATGTTTTCTTTTATGAATATATATAAGGCAAAGCAAAGGCTTTGCTATTGATCTACCATCAACTTGTAAAGTCATATGTTTGGTGCGTTCCCAAGGCGAGGTATCCTCCTACACGAGGTTTAGAGTCTTATTCATTGAGTTTACTCATTTGTTGTTGTTTAACTATTTTTAGGCCTCTAGTGATGGATGTTTGTTTTGTATGTTTTGGTGTTCCCGTGGACCAAGAAGTGAAGGAAGCTATTTTTTGGAGTTAGCCCTCATAGGTAGAAAGAGCTAAGTTAATCTCGACCCCTCTCTTTTTAGCGAAATAAGAAAAAAAGCCCGAGTAACGAGCATGTAATTAAACTAACTTTCGATGTGGGTCGATGATGCATATAAATAAGATATGCTTTTGTGTATGTATTTTCCATGCTATTTTGTTATTGTTATTGGATGGGTAACGTAGAATTTACTTTTGCATGTGTTAATTGAAAGATAAAAGAATGGGTTGACGACGTCTCTTAGGACATCGCAATTAAATGATCAACGCAAGGAAGTCGCGCGCCCAAACCTTTAGGAAATAGGATCGGGGTGTGACAAGCGGAGTCGCCAGCACTGACTGAGTTGACCAAATCTGGCCGAACGACGCCGATGACGGTCATGGACAAACGCCGACGATGGTCATGGATGAGCGTCGGCATCGCTCACAAGCCACCCATCTAGATTTGGCCTCGACCATCTCAATCTCAAAATGCTGCTCGTCCAGATTTGACTAAACAAAAAGAAAATTAAAAAGGAGAGAAGACCTTGGCCGATGGAAATAAGAAAAAAGGACAACAGAGGCGTAGGCCACGTCAGATTTCCAGCAACCTAAATCGGAGTCGACATTTAAGTGATCGTTTTTTTTTTCAAGTTGCACTTAAATGATCCAGAAAAAACTTTTTGCACTAAAGTGAGTATTGTACGAAATTTTTAAAACTTCTAGTGTCCTTATGCCAATATAAAACCATCACTATTTCAAAAACGAATAGAAAGCAATTTTTCACTTTCTTGATATTGATTGCCGGAATATTCCGCATTTCAATTGACTTTTATGGAAAAGAAATAAATAATTTTCTCCGAATTCTTTTTCTTGTGTTGGTTTCATTAGAGCCTTGACCCATTCCTACTTATTTTTCCTAGAAAATAAATAAATACAAAAAGAAACAGAAAATTGAGAGAGAACCTGGTATGTGTGAGAAGACATCCCAATTGCTGAGGCTTTTGTTACCTTGCAGGTATGCCCCTTCAATCTGGGCAGAACATAGAAATTGAAAATTATTACAAACTTGGCAAGGTACAACATTCCACCAAAAAACCACCATAAAAATTTACAAAAGAAAAAAAAGAGAGCATTTTCAATTGCTTTTCAACGCAACCAAAAAACGTGCCAAAAAGTTGTGGACATGATATAATGGGAATAGTTTTAGTAGACGAGGAGATTGAATCTCCACTTTAGATCAAGGGAAAAGTTATGGTTGCAATTAAAATGGGCTCATGACCAAATAGGGATATCCTCTTCCTTATTTATATTATCCCACAAGTCCAACACAACAATGATATAGAGCATGCTCTCCCGAAAGACTCCTCTCTCTAAAATTCCTCTTCACGATTTGAGGTGGACCAAGTGAGTGATAGATTGAGGGGAAGGCTAAGCTTAGGTGACTCTAGTAAAAGGTGACTTAGTCAAAGGAAGCTCCGCCATGATCGCGATATCAAGTGTTGGCCCAGGACACGCTACTAGCCACGTGAGCTCCATAGCAGAGTTCAGCCATGACCACGAAAGCTCCATGGCAGAGCTCAGTTTTAGTGGCCATGGACGCGAGAGCTCTGTCATGACCGCGGAAAGAAGAAGAAGCAGACAAAGGAAAAGTAGAAAGAAGCAGACAAAGGAAAAGTAGAAAAGTTGTAGATGGAGATGAAAGAAAAAGGAGGGAGGGCGGTTGAAAAAGTCTTAGCAATGAAAAGGACAAAAGAGGAGAAAGAGACTCGCGACAATTCAATTATTTTCACGTGGAGAGAGAGAAGGCGGTGGCACCGGCTCTTTGAAGGAGGAGAAGAGAAAGTGAGGGTTAAAGGCAAAATTATATCCGTGTGATTGAGTGCACAATTGTACAATAAAACCAATAATTCAAGAGCGCACCCAACGAGTAGCAGCTAGTTCTTGCCCCTTGTTTTATCACCCTAGTCCATGATTGCATCGGGACAAGGATTGTGACAATAAAATAAAATCCAGTACTATCTCCTTTCAAATCACGTGATAGAAAGAGAATATTGCAAAATTATTCCCAAAAAAATAAAAACAAAAACTCTTGAGCTGGAAAATTGAAATAGCACTAGATTTTCCGCAACATAATTCCCGTAATATTGCGGTAGACTAACTATTTACGTGAAAACACCTGATTCAATTCCGACCTCAAAATGAGGATGAATTCAATCACAATAAAATAGCATTCAATCAAACAAGTATGAATCCAATGTCAAAATCAATACTTTTCGTGAACAATGAACAAATGTCACAACTCTGTTCACATGCAAAACAACTAACGTGATCGAAAAATTGGGCTCGTGCTATGATTTCAATGATGATAAAAATCCATTAATCATGTTAAAGTACCTCATACGACTTATACACTTTCTTTTCTTCTTTTTCTGCCAAAGTTCACAAGTGATTTATAATGGCCTACGCTTGATATGCAGTTTCCCTAATCCCTCACTAGAAAACTTGATGTTTTGTTTGTCTTTTTAATGAATTCTTTCTTCAGAGACGACTTTAGTAAATAATTGAAAGTTTTTGGACGGATTCGAGATGAGATTGGTCCTTCTAAACTCATTTTGATTTTCACCCTAATAAATTTGGCTGGTCAAAAGAAAAGAGGAAGGAAAGCGCTCATAAATATGATTACTATTTTATAGATAGAAGAGACTATTATTGTTGCGAAAGTGAAGTTTAGCACGTGATTCAAACATTTCCCATCTGCAATTATGTTAGGTCCCCTAAAACCAGACATACGTCACGTACTTACGCAATTACAAGCATCCTATGATGGAAAGGATAAAATAAAATCAACCTTCATGGCTATTTTATATATTTGGAGGCATAGGAACAAGTGATTGAACTTAGTCAATCTACTGAAGTTTTCAGAGACGCGTCTGCTATATTAGATTCGAAAGCACAAAAAGAGGGCCAAGTTGGAGCATAATTCGAGTCATTGCATGTTCATCAATTAAGGAACATATACAGACACGTGTCCAAATTGTTGGAGAGTAGAAGAGATACGAGCGTTTGGAGGCAGAGGCAAACGCAAATTAAGGTCAGACATGCAATATTTTACTTCAAACCATCTTGCACTGTGGCCCCAAAAAAGAAAAACAAAAAAGAAATTGGGCATCCATGTATGAGAAATGACTCACTTGAATGTGACTAATTAACAACCCAAGAAAGGCCAATAATGAAAAAGTATGCACAAGCAAGGCCCTAAGGGTGGATCGATTTTAAGGGTGGGCGACCCACCCTAAAACTTGGACCTTACCCCCATCAAGATCGGTTTTTAATTTGTGGAACCGAGAATGATCTTGCTGACCCTGGAAATGGACCCGACCCAACCCATCTGGTTGCAGAGTCAATCTAGGATCGGTTGGGTGTTGTTTTTGAGCTTCTTATATTTGTATATTGGTTTAGTTTATTAACAAGGTGGGGGATTTTGTTACAGGAATTAGGGGGGAATGCTTGGTGGTTTGATAGCTTTCTTGCAAACACAGTGCCATCTTTTACTACTTGATGACAGTCTTCATGTACGCATTAAGCCCAAGAATGGCATGTAAGTTTGCAAATACCCATCAGTGTTGAATGTTGATGTATGCTTGATCCATGCGCTGTTTTAACTTATAAGAAAGCACATGAATTTCCACGTGAAGCATCTGGTAGAAACATCATGTAGACTATAGATAATGGAAAATCACGTCCATAATTCATTCAAAAGAAATATTTTCATATTTTTGCAATTGTTACCTTTCCTGGATGCACGACAATATCTAAAAGAAATGACACAATAATAAGCAAGGAATTGCGCCGGTTCCTTTGGGCCGGTTCGGTCCCCCGTTCCGCACAAGAAACCGAGAACTGAACTGGTAATTTGCTGGTTCCAAACTTTTGGAACCGGATCAATTCCACAGGAATCACTCAGAATCGACCCGTTAGGTTTGTTTTAAACTTGGAATCGATGCTCACTTTGCAAGGATCTATCATCCCTTCCCATGAGCAACCAAGCAAACAATGCTTCTACAACTTAAGACAATGCCTTAATTTGAATTAGCATCTAAAGAGAGAGAGAGAACCTGGAAAGAGGAGGTGGCGGTGCCAAATAAGAAGGAAGGAGGGAATTGACCCCTGTCGACGGTGGTTCTTGAGCCTGTGAGTGGCAAGAAGAGACCTTGAATCAATACAAGACGAAGAAGAAGAACAGAACGAGCTCGGGATCTCATCCTTTTCTTTTCTTTTCTTTCCTTTTTTCTTGGGTTTTGTGGATAAAAATGGAAGGGGCGTGATGGGGTTTATATGGGCGACGACTCTTGGAAATAACTATCAACGTCCCCAAATAGTAGCATTTAATTAAACGGGCGTGAATTTAAAACCAAAATTAATACCCTCGATGTATATATGCATAAACTATGTCCTAGTGTAAAATAGCTAACGGGTCGAAATATTGGGCACATGCTATGATTTCAATAAAGACAAAACTCCATTTAATGGCCTCCGTTGATATGCAGATTCTTAATCACCCCCTACATAATTTGATGTTTTATCTGACTTTTTGACGTATTTTTTCTTTCTAAACTCGTTTCACTTTTCACCCTAATAAATTTGGTGGGCCAAAAAAAGGAAAAGAAAAAAAAGAAGAAGCAAGAGTATCGTAACTTTTGTACGGTACTCACTAAAGTGTTATAACTTTTTTTTTCGCTCACTTAATTGTTACATTGGAGTAAAATCATTCATTGGAGTGATATTTCCGGCTAATTGTCGTATGTGGATTTTCTACTTAATTTTTCATTGCAACGTGGAATTTTAAAAAATAAATGGAAGTCCAACGTGGAATTTTTTTGTCCATTTGGAGAGAAACGATGTCGTTTCATGCAACCTTCTCTCTCTCTCTCTAATAGAAACGGCGTCGTTTCTCTCCTTAACGGAAATGACGTTGTTTCTTTTTTATCAAGCCACTCGCACGTTATCTTCCTATTATTCGTATCTGAATCGCAAATTAGGGCTTGCATCTTTCTCTCTAATCTGGGCGAGGGTCATCAGAGTTCGCCGGAGCTCACGACGATGGTGCGAGGCGCAGGCGATCGCTGGCGAGAAGATGATGGGGATGGATATGAGATTGAGATGGGTCGTCGATGCTGTCCCTGCAAATGAGAGCTCATGCCATGTTGATTACACACCCTCTCATTTTTTTCTTCTTCTCTAGCCCTTGGCTAATGGACGATGACGGTTCAGCTTCTATGCTCGTACGGTTAGGGTTAGGGTTCTTGAAGGTTAAAATTTGGATTTTGTCCCAATTTGTTGAAGTAAGGCTAGCTTTCTTTAATTTGTTGAGTTCTATGACGTTGTTTAGTAGCTCAAGTGTTGACTTCTGCTTGCTGGCACACCTTGTCGGATGGTTTAATTTATTTTAATGCCACGTCAGATTTTCCGGTGAAGCAAGTCGTCGATAATACTTATGTGATCGATTTTTTAAATTTGTAGCACTTAAGTTTGCGAAAAAAATAGCACTCAAATGAATGCTGTACAAAAATTATTGCACTCTTGCTGCTCTTATCCCCTATTTTGTAAGCAGAAAAGACTAGTAGTGTTTTGAAAGCGAAGTATAGCACATGATTCACACATTTTCCCATGATTCATCTACAATTCATGATGTGTCCCCTAAAGCCAGACATATTTCATGCACTTACGCAATTGCAAGCATATTATAATGGGATATGATAAACAAGATCAACCGTCTTAGATATTATGTACCATACTAATAATTGCCTAAACTTTATTTTTTACCAACCGCCCCATGGTGAAATTTCAAGTACCCCGGTGATATAATGTAATACCCTATAAATAGATAATCACTAATGTTGAGTACAATCATGGGAACCGGTCATCACAGCCAATGAAAGACATTTTCCAAGAGAAAACAGACTAAATTTTGGGATGGTCATCGTCCATTGTCTTAGCTTGTCCTAATCAGTGCTATATGCAACCAAAAAATAAATAAATTTCGACACGTGTTGCTAAGCCTGAGTTTTAAAAGTCAAACATCGAAATAATTATATGTTGAATTCAATGCATGTGACACGAATTTTGAGACCCAAAAAATGCAGGGTCAAATCTAGGAAGTACTTGAGGATATAGAATGTGAATTATAGTAATTTGTCAACAAGAAAATGCATAATTCTTGAAAAAGGCCAAATACTGAAAAGAAGCACATTTTCTTATCATTAAACGACCTTTCAAACTCATGAAATCTTTATACGAAAGAATCTATTCCGGAAAAATATTCTCGATGCTCGTTTTAGGGAGAGAGAGTATCTTGACGCTTGTTTGGAGAAAACAATGTCATTGTAGTGTTGATGAGGCACCATGAAATCGATATTGAGATGAAAGTGGACTGTATTTGGGGGATTGAGAATATGTTACTAGCCGTTACTAGTTGTCAATGCAGTGAGAGTCAGGCAGGCCAACACATGGACAAGATAACGATGAGAATGGACGATATACTAAATGATGTAATTTTTGTCACAGAGGGAGAAGCGTTGTGCTCTTTTTTTATTTTACTTTAGAAAAGCTGTGTTAAATTTGTTATAATGATAAAAGGTTGTATTTTTTGTGTGTGTATTTGGCCCTTGAAAAATATTATGCTAAAATTGTGTTAATCAAATTTGTGGACCGAATAGGAAGGATACGACGTGTAAGAATATAAGAAATAATCCTAGGATTTCTTTTATTCAATATCCTGTCTTCTCCCGTATATATAGAAAAGAGTGGTCAAATTTGGTGAATCTATTGAAATAATTGGTCATATGATTGATTATAATTGATGTATGGCTATTTTAGATAAACATACTGTAAAGCTTATAAACAGGCTTATGTATTTTTCATTCGACAATGTACAGAATTTTACATCTCTTCCTCGTCACAATTCTCAACTTAACTTGTCACCTTTCAAAGCATGACTTCTTGTTGTTCCTTGGGGGAATCACATTCAGTGGACAAACTCTGCAGGTGCACCTACGGTTTTGGGCAAAACTGAGGAAGGCGATCATGTCAATTCGTGCGTGGCCAATCTTGGGCACACAATTAATTGATTCGGACATTATCATTGGTTAGAAAATAGCATTAAAGTTCTAAATTTGTTGTTGATATCCTGAACAGAGGAAGGAGAAACATGAAACTTTTACTCACTTTTGTTCCTGCCCCGTTTCCTCGACTTCTGAAATATGTACCTATCAGATATGGAAACCAGGCCATATGGTATCATCCCAGTAGGAGGAATAATATGAGTGTGAGAGAGAGAGAGAGAGAGAGAGAGAGAGAGAGAGTGTGTGTGTGTGTGTGTGTATGGTTGCAAAAACTTTTTGGACGGTGAACTTTGTTTCCCCTTTTTTGCACTTATTTTTTTAGCATTTGTAGGATCTTTGTAAGTTTAAAGCATGCAGTTGATTGTTACAAACAGAGAAGAAACGCCTTGTTGAAGTTAATACTAAATAGGACGAAAAGATTTGACCCGAAAGCTACATTTCCATTTCTTGGGGGTGAGATTCATCATTTTGAAGTGGCCTCCTTCGTTTTCTATTTCTTTGACGCTACGCTGCCAAGTACTTTTCATTGCCCGAAAGCCAAATCTCTTTTTGTGGAGGCCCGTTTAATCACTATCCTTTCTGCTTACGTGCAGATCTATCTCCTTCTGAATATGACTCTTACCTGGGACACCCTTCTGTATTCGAGTGTCAGGCTTGACTAAGCAAGTAAGCAGTATAGACGGTCATGGATATTATTGACTTCGAGAAGCTTAGCTTATTTTGTTGCAAAAAGAAACGATCAAATAATAAAATAAACAAAATAAATCAGATGCTGGATTTAATGATTTGATTGGTGAGACTTCCGTCCATTGCGAGAGCAGAACATGATTCCACTATAAATTAAGTGACAATAAAAATTACAATTACACTCAAATTACTCAAACACTTTCAATATTTCCAAACCCCCAATTACACCAAATAACTTATAGTAATTAGCTCTCATAATTTTTCATGAAATAATCTTTCAGTCTCATAAAATAATTCATAAATCTTACCATAAGATTTGATCAGCTCAGAAACTTGTCTCTTGGATGCAATTCACGAGTATGCCACGCCTTGGATTGCTCGCCAAATAATAATGCACGACCACAACTTTTGATGCAATTCACGAGAATGCCACGCCTTGGATTGCTCGCCAAATAATAATGCACGACCACAACTTTTCGCCCAAGGCCATTTGCTGTATTCCAACTATCGTAACAAAACAAAGTCCAAAAGTATATATGTATGTACATGAAGGGACTATGGAGCAAACCATGAATGCCTAAAGCAGGTTTGCTATCCCACACAACACAACCTCCTTGGCCTTGAACTAGGGATTGCCTTTTAGCTTCCAAGCATCATGATTCTACTCTATAAAACTTTTAAGGTCCAGAAGTTTTTTGATTCACAGGATCCACGTTGTGGCAAGTGGAGAGCATACTCACAACCATAGCATCATTTCAAGCTAACGATACGATTCTAATTTTATGACAACACCATTCCAAGGAGAAGAAGAATAATGGAGCTTAGAAAAACATGGTAGTAGAACACATGATTTTATTGCTAAAGGCTAGACTGCCTTTAATGAGGTACAAATGATGCCTTATATAGGCATTAGGAAAGGAAAAGACAACACCCTAATATATAACAGTCGTGACCGCCAATAAGATGTGGCTATAATGAAAGTGAACAGTGAATAGTGGCAGAACAATAACCTGTCTGCCATTATTTGTTATAGTAAATTACTATTTGCTACAATATTGCTACATAGTTATTGAGAGCACACACACAGAAGTCTGATACATTCGTCTAGGGAGATCGCTAACAAAGAGCCCGAGTCCGAGCCCATTAATACAACCAATTGGACTCATCTTCACTTAAAAGCTTAACTAATAAGTTATGGGCCAACTAGAATATATTAATTGCTCAACATCACATTAATTCTCTGATGCAGGATTTCTTTAATACAACTCACCTATACGTGCATCCTAACAATTTCTCATTCACATGTGAGCTCAATGTTAAGTTCGCTCCCACTTAATCCAAGTATCCCTCTGCATCAAGCTATCTTATCTTGAATCTCCATCAACGCCCAACTTCGTAACCATGAAGTTTACTATCGAGCCCGCATTGCTACACCACAATGTCCACCACTTAGAAATCGCATGGGTCACCAACCATCGGCTCTAATACCATTTGTTGAGGAGCATGCAGCAGAAGTCCGATATTATCATATAGGGAAATCGCCAAGAGTGAGCCCAAATCTAAGTCTATCAACTTATCCAATTGGACTCACGTTCATTCAAAAGCTTAAGGTAATGAATTATGAGTCAATTATGATATATTAACTATTTCACATCACATCAATTCTTTGATGTGGGATTTTTTTAACACAACTTAGCTACACGTGTATCCTAACAATAGGCACACATGCTGGTTCAGTCAAGTCTGCAAGGTCGCTATCTAAGAAGTGATATTTTCAACATTACGTTCTTGGGAGAACATCTCACGCCTTGCCCTTTTGATTTTTAAGGCAAGCTGGACCTTTTTAAAGTTTTCTAGGGTCACTTCTATTCTTTTCTAGGAAGTGTGGGGTCCAAGCGCATTGGATTCTCTTTGAGGCATCATTGATTGGGGTCAACTGAAAGTGTATGGCATTCCACATGGATTTGCATTAATGACCATATCTGTTGGTGGAAGACCCATATCTGTTGGTGGAAGACCAAAATCCCATGGATCTTGACCAACCCCCCCCCCCCCCCCCCCCCCCCCC
>BCNH02000008.1:20385876-20396836 GCA_001662345.2 Metrosideros polymorpha var. glaberrima | reverse complement strand
TTAGAAAAATCAAATAAATAGAAAAGGCCCAATCCGGACCTTCAGGGTCTGGGCCTGACCCCTTTTGGATCGGGTTCCTTGACATGGTTTAAGTTTTAAAAAAAATTTAAAATTTAAAACTTCAAAAAATTGAATTCGAATCAGATAAGCCATTAGGGCTTTACAATAGGATTTTGGATGTCATTTTATTTTTAGAGATGATGCATAGGATGTTGATTGCGCTTTTCAATTCGATTTCACTTGATTACATATTTAATACGTTAATTATCATTTGCTTTCCTAGCCCAGTCAGGATAGAATGTTAAGGAAAAGATTATTTGGACATGTTAGTTGATAAATAGTCGAGTTTAGGTATTAAAAGGGCATTATTTGGATAACTAGTGTAACCAAGTCCCCGAACTTAGAAAATCTCTGGTTGCATAAAAATCGAGATGACACTCCCGTGACTTGATCAGTTTTTAGCCAACTCCAAATAGGCTAATGGCGACTCCAAACGTAGAAATTTGTCCTTTATAGGATTAACTGAACCTTAGCTAAGAAGGAGAAAAAAGAGGTCGCGACAAGTGTTTGTTACCGTTGGGCTATTAGATGATGCAGGTGCTATTGCCATTTATGAAAACTCATGTGGTCTCCAATTGAAGTGAAGCATTTGTTAAAACCAGCAACAAGTAGAAGGCAACATAGAAGACAATGACTTGCGGAGTTTTCATTTGAAATTATTCCGAGCACTCACTTTTTAATCATAACCACACACTTTAGCGACAAAGGAAACCGTCAAGACTTCAAAATTAAACAAGAATAGATGATTTGGCTGTTGAAATGATCCAAGTATGCTAGTTTGGTCATTATCTATGGGCAATATTGCCAGGCAAAAACCACCGTCAAATGGACACAAAAACATTTCTTTCTAACAGGAAAATATCAGCTCCTTCAAAATGGTATGTCATATGTGGAAATGTATAATTCCCACGAGGCAAGTCATAGCACAAGTCATATTTCTGCCGTTGAGGAGGCCTAGGATGCCAATGATAATGGCTGAAGAAATAATCAGTTATTGCCGACCTAACGGCATTATAGGCGGTTCGAACAAGAACAATTTGACAGATTCCTGAGTCAAGAATGAACCCACCTTGGTTGTTCGGTCTCATCAAAAAAACATTGGGGTCGATTCTTAGGCGCGATCCTGCGACACTAATGTCTGTGAGATTAATTGCGTACCAGGTGGATACATTAGGAAGTAGGTGTGTTGTTCAAGCTCCTCCTCTAATTTGAGCTTCGTCCCCAAAACGTAGGAGTGCGTACTTCCCGATTGTTGCACTCCATGTAGGCAGGCAATAGGACATACGCAGTTTAGTCTCATTTTTATACTGTGAAATGATCAATTGTGGCCCAATGCCTAAGTGATGCATTTCGCCCGTGCTTTGCACCGACATGTCCAGCTATTGTTTCGCCTTGTGCGCCACTTATCATGATACTTACATGGAATTAGTTCACCACATGTCATGCTATTTGGAGAGAAGCAATAAGGAAATCTGGTCAAACTATGAACAGAGCGAATTTGGGGAAATGGTGCAAATCTGGTTAAGGGCAATGAATGCTAAATGGCTGCTGTTAGTTTGTTTTGTTTAATTGATTTGAAGTTTCTAAGTTAGACTTAATGTTTTGCAAAGTTCCTAGGCTTTAAATAAGGTTGTTAGAAGCTGGTTGGACTCTTATGTAAACCATTTATGGCGTCTCTTGGAGGGGGCACTACTTTTGAATGACAATTGAGAATTTTTCTCCTGCAATTCTATTGCAAGGTTTCTGTATCACTTAGTGGATTCTAAGTGTGGTGAGCCTACTTTGAGTTTTTGTATCCTTGTTTGGTGGTGGTTCGCCCTGTATCCAAACTTGGTTGTGAGCTCGTCCAATCTATTCTATCTAATTTCGCATCATTTGGCACCGTCTGTGGGAAAAGAAATTGCCGACGGATTTCGACGTGGATTAGCTTCGGAACAAGCTCGTTCTCTACGAATGGAACGGGAAATTGCGGAACTTAGACGTCAATTGCACCAGCTCTTGAATGATCAAAGAATAGCATCTTCGAATGCATGTTCAAGTGAGGAAGAGGAAAATCCTTTTCACGAGCAGCTAAGTGAAGACGAGACTCAAGAGAGGAGGCGGCTTGGAGCTCGTCCTCAAAAGAAAGACTCTGATCTTAAGGTTGAAATACCGGAGTTCAAAGGTAAACTCTCACCTAATGATTTCCTTGATTGGCTCCATACGATTGAAAGAGTGTTTCACTATCAAGAATATTCGGAGGAAAAGAAAGTTAAAATTGCAGCCTTGAAATTGCGAAAATATGCAAGCCTCTGGTGGGAAAACCTTAAAGCTCAGCGAGTTCGTGAAGGAAATAGCAAGATTCATACGTGGGATAAACTGAAAAGAGAAATGAAGAAGCGTTTCTTGCCTGAGAACTACAGGCAAGATCTATTCTTAAAGCTCCATTCTTTGAAACAAAATGATTTGAGTGTTGAAGCGTATACTCGGGAATTTGAGCAACTCATGATGAAGTGTGATGTTTCCGAGTCTCAAGAACAAACAATCGCTCGTTATTTGGGAGGTTTGTAGAAATATATTGCTGACTCGGTGGACTTACAGCCATACTGAAGCTTTGCTGATGTTTGCAAGCTTGCCTACAAGGTCGAGAAGCAACATGACACCTCCAAGAAGCCATCCTACAAACCATTCACTAATGGAGCTTCTACCAACAAGGGGAGTTCATCTTTTCAAACTGAGAAGGCCACGACGAGGAAGGACAAGGCAAGAGTTGATTCTCAGCCCATGACGACCGCTAAGGAGAGAAGATGTTTCAAATGCCAAGGATATGGGCATATTGCATCTGAGTGTCCCAATCGGCGCACAATCACTCTTAAAGAAGTTGAAGGAACTAAAGCCGAAGAGGGTGAACCAGTTTGGGATTCGGAGGAAGGAGAAGAATATGTGGAGCGACCTGATGATGGTGAACTACTTGTGATCCGCAAGACCTTGAATTCAAATATGGTACCTATGGAAGAGCAAAGAGAGAACATCTTCCAAACAATATGTACCATCAAAGGGAAGGTATGCCACGTCATTGTTGATAGTGGTAGCTGCACTAATGTTGCCTCAACCACTATGATCGAAAAGTTAAAGTTGCCTACGATGTCTCACCCTCAATCTTATAGACTGCAATGGCTAAACAAGGGGAGTGATGTAAAGGTAACTAAACAAGCATTAATTTCATTTTCGATTGGAAAGCATTATCAAGATGAGGTTACATGTGACGTGATCCCTATGGATGCATGTCATTTGTTACTTGGGAGGCCATGGTAATATGACCGAAAGGCGATGCACGATGGATTCAAGAATATTTATTCTATTCGCTTCAAAGCCATGATGGACGTGCTCAAAATGAGGAGAAAGGAGTACCCGGCCAATTTTTTAGCAAAGTAGAAATTCGTGAAACATTTATGAAGAGGCAACAAGTTTACACACTAATTTTGCTAGAGCAGAATGCAGACTATGAAGATTCAACTCATCATTTGGCCATTCCATTGCTTAAAGAGTTTGCTGATGTCTTCCCGGATGAGATGCCACCTGGTTTACCTCCTATGAGGAAGATTCAACACCCAATTGATTTATTGCCCGGCGTGCCATTACCGAACAAACCAGCATATAGATGCAACCCGGAGGAGACTAAGGAGTTACATCGACAAGTAGATGAGTTGATCTCCAAAGGCTATGTGTGAGAGAGCTTGAGCCCATGTTTTGTACCAGCCATTCTAGTGCCCAAGAAGGATGGTTCGTGGAGGATGTGCATGGACAGCCGTGCTATCAATAAAATCACAGTAAAATATCGTTATCCCATCCCACGGCTTGATGATATGCTTGATGAATTGCATGGTGCCACTATTTTTTCGAAAATAGATCTTCGAAGTGATTATCATCAAATTCGAATGAAGGAAGGTGATGAGTGGAAAACGGCTTTCAAAACCAAGGGGGGCCTCTATGAGTGGCCTATCATGCCATTCGGGTTATCCAATGCCCCTAGCACGTTCATGAGACTGATGAACCACGTTCTAAAGCCATTTATTGGAAAATTTTTTGTTGTATATTTTGATGATATTCTTGTTTATAGGCAAAATGAGGATGAACATTTGCAGCATCTTAGGAAGCTATTTGAAGAATTGCATATACAGCAACTATTCGACAATCTAAAGAAGTGTCATTTTTTTACCCCAAGTGTTGTATTCTTGGGATATGTTATTTCAAGTGAAGGCATTAAAGTGGATGAAGGCAAGATAGAAGCAATGCAGAGCTGGCCAACTCCCCAATCCGTTCATGACGAGAGAAGTTTTCACGATTTGGCTTCTTTTTATTGTCGCTTCATTAAAAATTTCAGTATTATTATTGCTCCACTTACGGATTGCTTGAAGGGAGAAAAGTTTGTATGGACACTTGAAGCCCAGCGAAGCTTTGAGACCATTAAAATGAAGCTATGTGAAGCCCCGGTCCTTACACTTCCCAACTTTGAAAAGCTTTTTGAAGTGGAATGTGATGCATCTAGCATTGGGAGGAGTATTGCTTCAAGAAAGTCGACCAATAGCTTATTTTAGCGAGAAACTCAACAGTTCTAAATTGAATTATTCAACTTATGATAAGGAATTCTATGTCATCATTCGAGCATTAGAGCATTGGAGCCATTATTTGCTGCCAAAGGAGTTTGTCCTGCATTCAGACCATGAGGCCTTGAAGTTCATCAATGACCAACACAAGCTGAATAAGAGGCATGCTAAATGGGTTGAGTATGTTCAATCTTATTCTTTTGTAATCAAACACAAGTTTAGACATACGAATGTTGTGGCCGATGCTCTCTCTCGGAGGCATTCTTTGCTGACCTCGATGGATTCTAAGCTTATAGGATTTGAGGTAATCAAGGAACTCTATGCTGATGATATAGACTTCAATTCTATATTTGCAGCATGCAAGAAAGGTGCGGTAGACCATTTCCATGTCCAAAATGGTTTCCTCTTCAAGGACAACAAGTTATGCATTCCTCGGAGTTCCACAAGGGAGTTATTGATTCGAGAAGTCCATGGAGGTGGTATTGCTGGTCACTTTGGAGTTAACAAGACTTTGGCTGTGTTGCAAGAAAATTTTTATTGGCCAAAGATGGTGAAAGATGTCCGAAATATCCTTAAGCGCTGTGTGACGTGCCAAAAGGCCAAGAGCCATGTTCTTCTGCAAGGATTATACATGCCATTGCCAATCCCCAATGTTCCATGGGAAGCTGTGAGCATGGATTTCGTTCTTGATTTGCCGAGAACTCAACGGCAAAAGGATGCTGTTATGGTGGTCGTGGATCGATTCTTGAAAATGGCTCATTTTGTACCTTGCGTCAAAACCGACGATGCTTCTCACATTGCTGACTTATATTTTCGTGAGATCATTCGACTCCATGGAGTTCCTCGTACCATTGTTTCAGACAGGGATAGCAAGTTTTTAAGTAGCTTTTGGAAGACTTTGTGGAGTAAACGTGGCACGAAACTTCTTTTTAGCACTTCTTGTCACCCACAGACCGATGGGCAAACGGAAGTTGTTAATTGCACTATGGCAGCCATATTGAGAACTTTAGTATCCAAAAATCAGAAAGATTGGGATTTAAAGCTTGCTCATGCCGAGTTTGCCTACAATCGAGCTCCTAATCGCACCACAAAGTGCTCTCCTTTTGAAGTCGTTTATGGAGTCAATCCACTCACTCCTATGGAATTGCTGCCCTTGCCAACCAAGGATTTGGTGCATCTCGAAGCTAATCAACGAGCTAAGGCAATGAAGGATTTCCATGAAAAGATCAAATCTCAAATTGAGAAACAAAATGAGATTTATCAGATGAAGGCCAATAAAAATAGGGGAGCTGTTGTTTTTCAGCCAGGAGACTTGGTTTGGATTCATTTGAGGAAGGAAAGATTTCCATCCAAGTGCAAGTCGAAGTTGATGCCGAGAGCCGAAGTACCATTCAAGGTGGTAGAAAGTATCAATGACAATGCCTACAAAATTGATCTACCAGGTGAATTTAATGTTTTCAGCAACATTTAATGTTAAAGATCTCTCTCCTTATGTGGAAGATGAAGATTAAGAAGATTTGAGGGCAAATCTTTTTCAGCAAAGGGAGTATGATGCATTTCGCCCGTGCTTTGCACCAACATGTCCAGCTATTGTTTCGCCTTGTGCGCCACTTATCATGATGCTTACATGGAATTAGTTCACCACATGTCATACTATTTGGAGAGAAGCAATGAGGAAATCTGGTCAAACTATGAACAGAGCGAATTTGGGGAAATGGTGCAAATCTGGTTAAGAGCAATGAATGCTAAATGGCTGCTGCTAGTTTGTTTTGTTTAATTGATTTGAAGTTTCTAAGTTAGACTTAATGTTTTGCAAAGTTCCTAGGCTAAAAATAAGGTTGTTAGAAGCTGGTTGGACTCTTATGTAAACCATCTATGGCGTCTCTTGGAGGGGGCACTACTTTTGAATGACAATTGAGAATTTTTCTCCTGCAATTCTATTGCAAGGTTTCTGTATCACTTAGTGGATTCTAAGTGTGGTGAGCCTACTTTGAGTTTCTGTATCCTTGTTTGGTGGTGGTTCGCCCTGTATCCAAACTTAGTGGTGAGCTCGTCTAATCTATTCTATCTAATTTCGCATCACTAAGCCTAGTATTCCAGCTATTATGTCACTTCATTTGGTCTTTCCCCATGAAAAGCCGTGGTTTTCAAGGCCACAACTGAATGCAGTGTTTGGGAATCTTTTGACCGCCCTCTTGCTGTCCTGGAAGCTAAAGGTTTCTAAACCAACTGCCTCTTTGCTATAGCAAAGTTCACTTTCAGATCCATACATTGTTTCGTATGTGCAATTGTCATCTATACATAGTTTAGGATAACAACGACTATCATTGCAAGGTAAGGGTTGGTACAATTGCGATTGATGTCGATTAAAGTTACCTTGCCTAATCTCGAAGTATTCGGTGCATCCTTCACATTGCATCCATGTGTTATCACTACCTGTATCCACCATTAAGTATGGAGCATAAGAATGCGAGCCAACGGCCATAGATGTTACGAAGTAACCAAGGTGATGACTCGTGATTCGAGGTTGTAAGGTGTAAGGTTCATATTCAATTGTATCCTTCCACTCCACCGAACACGAGGAAGCGCCAGATTCAAGTAGACGGATACGAGCTCGAGATATCTCAGAGATTCTCTCGTATCTTTCCTCGAGAGTAAGGTTTTTGGGAAATAGAGATTTATCAACTCAGTCTATTGGCATTAACTTGATGGTGAAGCCATAGATTTGGAACTGGTTGATGGTAATGAAAATAGAAAAAACTAGGAATACCACCAAAATCACATGTGATGAAGTCATTTCCTTTCCTTTTGCTTTTTGCTTTTGTTATATGTGTGTCATTGCATCTACATTAGAATGACTTATATACAAATTAGGTGCTACCATGAGTTTGCCATTGTAGCACTCAATTAATGATGATATCCAAGAGAAATAAATGAAACAACTCATGCTGATATCTTGCATTAATTACACATATATATTGATTCTATTATTTCTTTATGTTTTTCTTGACTAGAGGGTCTTTTGTTTCCTTCATAGTCACTCCCTTCTGCTTGTTGCTATCATTTAATAATTTGCGATTATTGTGTGATTTCATCTCTTGAAGTCAAATTTGTTCACTTTTCCTTCTCCAATAACATAAATCTCAAGATGAGATCTGACTTTAATTTAAGGGACAATTCTCTTGTTTCATTCCCAATGCAGTATACCTTTTTTCATGTTGATAAGAGTTAAAAAATCATGTGTAAAAATATACAATCCATATAATTTTTCAGTAACATGTTCGTAACTTACCAGCATTTTTACAAAATTACAAAAAAAAAAAATGACAGTTTATCAATCACCAATTTTTTTATCAAATTTTTTTTTGGCTTTCTTACCATTGCCTTGCAATTTCAATTCTTATACATATTTACCAACATTTATTTGCATGACTTGCCAACTTTTTTTCGATTAGTTGACCAACTAAATTTGGGTTACCAACTTGATTGTTGTTCAATTGTTCAATTTCATTGCGCAACTTGAGGAGACTAGCACCTATCAACTAGAGGGGGTGACTAGGCAATTTCAATTCTTATACATATTCACATGTGTGTGCGAAGTACTATCAACAATAAAAGTAAAGAGTTGAGGGATAGAGAAATTTGCACACCGAAGGTATAACAGTTTAGCTTTTGCAAGCCCATATCCACTTCCTACACAGTCAGTCTACTGGCTAGATTTCACTAGTGAATCAATCAGATGTTACAATGATAATACTCAAACTCGATAGGTCTCATTATCTCAAAGTCACTTTCTTCGTATGGAAAGAATATCTTGTCTTTAGAAAGGATTGTCAATTAATCAAGGGTCAATACCATGAAAAACCCAAAATTGGTACACCTGTGACAAATTTACCCCAAACTATTTTTTTGACCATGAAAAACCTCAAACTGGTATACATGTGACAAATTTACTCAAAACTAATTTTTTGACCATGAAAAACCTCAAACTAGTATATTTGTGACAAATTTATCCCAAACTGGTACACTTGTGACAAATTTACCCTCCGTTAGTTTCCGTTAAATTATATTAATATCACGAAAAATCCAAAACTGGCAAACCTGAGACAAATAGAGGATAAAACCCAAAATTAGTACATCCCGTCAACTATTACGTGTCATCAAACTCAACAATTTGACAGTAAAATTTGATAGAAACTGACGAAGGGTAAAATTGTCACAAGTGTACCAGTTTAGGATTTTTTGTGGTCAAAAAAATAGTTTGGGGTAAATTTGTCACAAGCGTACTAGTTTGAGATTTTTCGTGGTATTAACCCATCAATCAAAGATGTTTTGCGCAAATAAATCCATTGCAAAACAATCTATATAATTGATCTTCAATCAGTACTTCTATATGTGAAATCACAGCCAAATCACTAGTCGTTGAGTCTAAATCAGCTTCACATAGAGTTTGAGTCTGATGATGTCAAATGTCTTGATAATAAATATATGTTAACACCTACTTTTTAGCCGATCAGTCATTAAAAAGTAAAACTTGAAATTTAGGTTTGATCGCCACATCTTATTTTTCGAACCAAAAAGAGTAATTTAGCTATTTGCAATACCATTGGCCTTTCATTTGTAAGTCATTTGGACCTCAACTTCAAAAAGTCAAAAGTTTGATTTTTCAATCGACTTTTTTGTTAAACTTTGACAAAAAAGTCAACCTTTGGTCAAGTTTTTTTTTTTTTTTTCACGAAAGGTGTTGACACATGATTTTTAGCTGGTAAGTCATAAAAGTAAAAACGCGAGACTTGAGTTTTGATTGCGACAAAACCTATTTCTTGACCCAAAACGAGTCTTTTTTCACTTGGTTGCGCTTTGGCCTAGCATTTAGGACACATTTAGACTTTAACCCCAAGATTGACTTTTTGGTCAAATCTTAATCAAAGATTTGACCAAAAGTCAACCCGGAGTCAAATTTTATATTTTGACATGGATAGGTAATGGTGTCAAATGAATTTTCCTCCTTTCGATTTTAAAAAATTCTTGAATTTGACTTAGAAATTGATTTTTCTTTGAAAAAATTAATTTTCTTAGCCTAAATTCATAAAAAAAAAATTACAAAAAAAAATTTAGAACAATTCTGGAAAAATCACAAAACATCCTATTTCTACTTTAATTGAGTTTTTGCACTTTTAATTTTACAAAAATCAATTAGGAACATACTTTTCCCCAATTTGAGGAAAAGTAAACCCTAGTTGACCAAAAATCAAAATTAACCCCTTTCTTAGCATTTTTAGAATTTCTTCCTTTTGAGACATTTGATCTAGAGAATATAATACACTAAAGCCCTCAATCAATTTCAGGTTTTTAGCATATTGAAAAATTAGCTCTAATTCAAGCCTAAATGGTCGTCCCAAACCATTTTTTTCATGAGTTGCAAGGTGAGACCAAATTGTGAGTCATTTGATTAAACCAAACTAGAATTTAATATTGATTTTGGCCAATTCCCACATCTTTAGGTAGATTTGGCTATATTAAGAAAATCGAGTTTTAAAAATTCCCACATCTTTAGATGTATTTAAAATCGAGTTTTAATAATTCCAATCAACCTAATTCCTTTCGATCCATTCTAATCTAGCATCCTAGATAATCTTTAGACATTCAATTTAGCCAAATAAAACAAATTTGCACCAACGTGCCTCGAATGCATAGCCGTTTTAACCAGAAAATGAGGAATTGGGGCGTTTCGTGATTATGGAATCAAAACAAAAAAAATTAGAAAAAATAATTTTGGTCCACAAAAAATTAAGGAATTTTCATATAAATAAAATAGAGGAAAAAGGAAAATTTTGGGCGAAAAAATCACTAAAATCGAACTTAATTTGCCCATAAACCGACTTAATCAAACTCCGAACAAACTGGGTCAGATCGATCTAGGGTCAAACCGGCGAGTAGCTTCTTCCGGCTAGTTTTTGACTAATTTCCATCCAAATTCCGGCCATTCGACTCATTTCCGGCCATGAATAGCTAGTTCTAGCTCTCCTTATTATCCCAAGTCAAAAATTACAAAAATGCCATTGCCTAAGTAAATTTACCAAAATGCCATTATCCTCAATCTATGCAATAAAGGATAGACCAACAGAAACACTTTACTCAACCACTAAGGCTTAATCCTAGCCTTTAAAATAAGAATTATCTTGGCCATCCAAAATGCCAAGTCATTAATCCATGTGGTTATCATTCTAACGGATAAGGATGAACATTAACCGTTAGATTTTAGGTTAATCCTAAGGCTAGGATTTAAAGATAAGGGACCTATATATACAATT
>BCNH02000008.1:20350098-20385851 GCA_001662345.2 Metrosideros polymorpha var. glaberrima | reverse complement strand
CCAAAATTTAAAGGGATTACCATTTGATAACAGAAATTCTCTCTTTAAGCTTTCATCTCTCTCTCTCTCTCTCTCTCTCTCTCTTGCAAGAGGTCCAGTCGGTTCATTACCCCCGTCGGCCGACTGCCACCACTTTCCGACCAAACATCACCACGCCGACACCGCAAGGTTCCAATAACCATCCCATCGCTAGTCAAACTTCGGCGAGCCAATTCTCTTTCAGGTTTAATCCCTAGTTTCTATACCAGAAATCATTTCGTAACTATTTTTGGCTTTCTCCGGCTATCCGGTGACCCTCAACTACTGTTCTGAACTTGCGACTGACTTCCTCAACTCATCCCCAAAGTCGTGGTGGCCGGCGATCATCCAAACAGCCATCGGATAACTTCTATTACTTTGTTTTCTGATTAGTATGTCAAAGTTCACTTATTGGTTCAACTTTTGTTAATTTCTTCGATCATCCTCGTTTTCATATTGTGAGCTAAAATCTCGGCATTCCTAGAGTCTATTGAAGGCCGAGCTAGCTCACTTGAGCTTCGACGATCCATCGACTAAGGTACGAACTCCTAAACTTAGTTTAGGCGAAAATTTCGCCAATGAGTCGAAGTTGATTGAATGTGGCCGATTACTTGAGCTTTGGATATGGCTTTCAGATATGATAAAGTAGATGATGTTTATCTTAGAATGTTCCTGTTGTGGTGCTGATAGGATTAGTTTAAGTCGTGGTTCGATTGGTGCATGATTTGGCATGTTCTATAAAACTCGGACCTACTAAACCGGCTAGCTTCACAACTTGAAATGAGCTAGTAAATGTCGTCTTTTGGAATCTTATAAACTACAAAGTTGTAGGGGACTTCATAAGCTTCAAAATGATTGGTCATATATCCTGAACGGACATCGTTTACTAGGTCAAAAGTGCTTAACACTAAAATCACATAGTCTGTTCATAAATGATCAGTATTCCGTTTGCTCAGTTCTGTATACTTCATGAACTGACCTTCAATTGAGTCGTAATTTCTATGAAATTTTGTTCTTACAATTTGAGGAAGTTGTCTTCATGAAAGTGGTAGATAACATTCTAATCTACAATATATATATAAAAAAAATTCATATAAAACCATGCTCATTAGCCTAGGACGAAGTGCATCGTCATCTTCTCCTTGTTAGATCAGTTTCGAAGCTCTGAAGATGGTGAAAATCATTTTGCAAATTACACAAAGATAATGGTTTTTTTTTTCGTTTTGTTGCAAAAGCTTAAAACTAAAACGTTGTTCATTAGGGTCTAAAATCTTAGACTAGAAACTTTCAATGCCTGATTGCAAATTTTAGTATTTTTACAAAAATCGAATTGCGGATAAGGTTGGTGCTGACCTCTAAAATCATTTTCAGAAAAGTTCTTGGGAAAAATTGAATTATTGGGAAAAATGGAGGGCTCCTCTGCAAAAAAATCAAAACATAAGGTTATTAAAAAATATTTTCATCTAGCTTTATGCAGAAATTTGATGCCTTTTGGTTTAGTTTTCTATTTTTACCGATTTATCTCCCAAAACGTGTCAGATCCGAGTCGAAATCTGACCGCGGACATTAGATCACCAAATCCAAGTCATCCGGGTCATAACTAGACAAAATGTCCTCATGAAATTTGTAATACATATCCTAAGCTTTCTATTGACAACTGAATCATCCTAATTGAACATCGTTTGCTATTTTTACATAATTAATTGTATTGACCTGAATTACAAGCTAAAATACGAGAAAATAAATAAGTGACCTTTCCCTCAAGGCTCACGCATTTGCTTGATTGTGTGATAATCAAGGTCTTAATTGGCCTAAATGCATGATTAGTCAAACTTAAATGCATGTCTATGTTAGATGCATTTTTAGGAGTGGTGGATGACTCGAATGGTAGGATAGGAAAATCACCTAGACCCAAAATTAAGGATTAATGACATTATCTCACCTTATTGCCTTGGCAATTAGGAGTTAATTATCATTAATCACAATTAATCAATCTAGTCATTAGAACCGGGTCTGAATGCATATGATGCAAAGGCCAATCCCGAGGCCATCTTAATTGAATTTGATTGAAATTGATTGCATTAGATGTATGCTTAAGGATGTATGTTAAGAATAATGTCAAAAACTTGACAGCTCGAGGCAACATCACATAGGCAGTCCAAGAAAGGTGTTCCAATAAAAAAAAAAAGGTAAACAAGGCCGATGCTCATTTCGGTCTAGATTTGTCAAAACAAATCAACTCATTTGAATAATCAAACTAGTTAAACATAGGCTTTTTTTTCAAAATAAAATGGATAGAAATATCATTAATTCCATTTGCACCCACAATTAGTCTTTTAGGCTTAGAAACTAGGGTTCACCCTCTTAATGAATAGAATGATGTATTAGTAATCTTGCCTTAAAAGTAATGTCTGATCTTGGATAAAAGTGATGTTTGGAAATTCTTACATCTTTGGGCTCGAAATAAAAATATATTCCCTCATGGTTAGCTTGGATAAATGTTGATAGGACTCACTTAGATTCTCATTAGCAAGCTTACAAGGGAATGATATCTCAAGGCTTATAAATAAGGCTTTGTAATGTCCTTTGTCTAAATCCCTCCTCCTCAAATCATTTGTAATAATGCCTGACGAGTTGTCGGTCTTTAAATTTCCGCACTTAGTTTTAGCTTGTCATTTCAATTCATTGTGTGTTTACTTACCGCTTGATTGTTTATTTCTTTTCTAGAATAGGTTAGGCCTAGTTTAGAATTTTAAATGAAAATCACAAAAACAAGATGCATGGACATTTAGAATTGCTTCTAAGCTTCATTAAAACCCAATCAAAACCGTTTGATCATTGTTAGGAAAGAATCAACTGATTTAGGTAATTGAAAGGGTGTTAATAACAATATTAGCGTAAACTAGTCCTTGAGTCTAGAATCTCTTATTTCAGAAGATTGAGGTTATTCTCCCGTGCCTCGATTGAGTTTCTAACCAATCCATCACAAACGATTAATGGCGACTCCTAGTAAATCAAACTTAGGATTTAAAAATGAAAAATAGAAGTCCCTCGTGCCGTGCGAGATGTGAGGCTTGGAAGCACCTCAACTCCTAGATAATTGAACTTAATCCAAGTTCACATCTTTGGGCAAGCATCTCTAAACTTGTCTATTTCCCCTAAAAAAGGAAAATGAGAGGTCGCGACGAAGGGCCTCCAAATAGTCTTAATTTCATTTATGCACTTTCAATTTTACAAAAAAAATTTGAAGTTAGCCTATCGGGCGAAAGGGAAGTTCCCGGGTCATCAAAAAAAAAAATTTGAAGTTTAACCTAGAAATCGACTTCTCCATCAAACTCTCAGTCAACTTTTTTTAAAAAATTGCAAGAAAAAGTTGGAAATATGTGAAAAAATCATAACTCAACTCCCTTTTTCCTTAATTTGTCTTCTGCATTGTCAATTTTACAAAAATCAATTAAGAATAAACTTTTTTCCAATTTGGGAATTTCAACTCTTAATTGGCCAAAATATCTAAAATTAGTTCTTTTATTAACATCTTTCGAGATTGCAGCACATTGGAAGATTTGCCTAATTTTGACCTAAACACTAGACTCGGAATATTTCTTCATGATTTGTGAGATAGGATGAAAATTGAATGCAATTGGTTGGAACAAACTCGAATCCAGCATCAATTTTGACGAAGTCATTTACCTTTGGCCTAATTTGACCAAATTAGTGAATGAGCATAGATGAATTTGAAGATAAATTGATCCAATTAATCCAAATTTTGGCCTATTCTAGACTACCATTCAATTTGATCAACTAAGATTCAATTTGGCCAATTGAGTCTTAATTGCGCGCGTGAG
Source organism: Metrosideros polymorpha var. glaberrima (assembly GCA_001662345.2). Taxonomy (NCBI): domain Eukaryota; kingdom Viridiplantae; phylum Streptophyta; class Magnoliopsida; order Myrtales; family Myrtaceae; genus Metrosideros; species Metrosideros polymorpha. The sequence continues at coordinate 20,381,988 of BCNH02000008.1, read as the reverse complement.
TCTAATCTAAAAAAGAGGATTAACAATCAAGGTATAGAAATGACATTACTTAAAGTAAACACATAAGCTAGTAAAAGAACGAGCTATTCTAAATGCATTAAAATAAAGACCCACAACTCATCAGGTATTTACAAAGGTAACTCAGATTGGACTTCAGTATTCACCATCTTCAATGGGAAAGGACAATCTCTTAATGGACCGCCTTTGTTGGAATCATTGGATGGGCCGCCTCTTAATGGACTGCCCTTGCTTAGAAAAATGTCGGTTTTCGACACAAAGCATGCAACCTTAACATCCATCTAACAATCAATTTTCAATCAAATGGCAATCAAGTAGCCTCGAAGTTGGCCTTTTCTATTCATGCATTTCAATGGTCTGTTTCCTAACCCGCAATAAGGAACATTAAAACAAGGAAAAATTCCAAATAAAGGCTTGAAGTGCCCTCCTTTTTTTAAATAAGGCTTGAAATGGCCAAATCATCTCAAATAAGAGCCTGGTTGGCAAGCGACTATTTTGGCCATTGAAGGATGGGTATTTTAGTAAAAAAATTTCATAAATATATTTTAAAATTTTTTACTTTACTTTACTTTTTTCTCTTCCCTCTTCCCTTCATCCATCCTTATCGGTGACCATCAACCTCAGGCCATCGCTAGTGTTGACAAGGGCGAGGGCGGTCCTCTATAGCATTGGGCGACGGCGACCTTGCCTGGGCGAGTGAGGGCCACCCTCACCCGACCTGGCAAGGGCGACCTTGCCCTCACTTGGCCTTGCCAGCCCAAGCGAGGGTGAGTGTTGCCCTTGCCTACGTCGAGGAAGGGCTGCCCTCACCTGGGCTGGGCGGGTGTTAGGCAAGGCCGCTTCGCTTGAATTCAATGCCTTCGCCAGTCGAGGTTCAGTGGAGTGAAGAAAAGGGAAAAGGGAAAAAGAAAAAAAGAAAATTTCAAGAAAAGGTGACTGACAAAAATGCCCTTTAGCCAGAAAGATTAGGCCTTTATTTGAAATGAAATCCACTTCATGCCCTTATTTGAAATTTTCCCTTAAAACAATTAACCCTAACTGTAATTTAAAAGATTTCCCTAGCCTACCCATCCGGACATGCATCAAGCCTATTATTCATCTAACATAGACATGCACAAGCGCTAATCTAAACATTCATTTAGGCTAAAAAAAGCCTTGATTTCCAAACAATCAAACAAATTTGAGTGAGCCACAATTGGGATCACTTATTCAATTTTACACCTCTAATTTGAGTCAGATGTGATTTAATTTGGAAAACCTATCAAACAAAGTCCGATTTGAGTGGTTCAAGTGGCATTAGAAAGATTAAGAAGTTTGCTTCAATGTTCAAGAAAACCCTTTTGCCTAATTTTGATCTGATTAACCCATATTTTCGATTTTAGGATCCGCTTTCAGGATTTGACCCGTTTTAAAGAAAAATGCAGGAAAAATTGAAAATCGACTCAAAACAAGCCAAATTTCCTCATGCAATTAAAGGGATGCGTTTTCTACAAGGTTTGTGTTTTAACTTTGCTAAAAAGGCCATGATTCTTCCCAGTAATTAAATTTCGCCCAAGGACTTATCTGAAAACAATTTCTTAGACCAGTTTGACCTTATTCGAAATTAATTTATTTTTACCCCTTAAACTTTGCATCCAGGTCCTCAAAATTTCCATTCTACCAAATAAGAACCTAATGAAAAAAAATTTAGTTTTACGTTTTTGCAAAAAAGTCTTCCACTTGGTTAAATATATAAAATCATTTCTATCGGTTTTAAAGGTTAAAAATCTATTCCAATGAGCAGAAAAACACGGTAATCTTCAAGCACTTCATCTTAATCAAATTTGTTCATTTGGATCCATATTTTTTTGTATGTTGTAGCCCTAAGTGTGATCTACAACTTTAATGAATAAAGTTTTTCCATAATCTAAGTACAAAGACGCATCAAAATTCACAACCCGAACAAGGTTAGTTCGGAAAACTGAAGAACATAGCTAAACATGCTTATGAATAGATTCTGTACATATTTTACGAACACATTTTACATATCAAATGAAGTCCGATCGAGGCATGCGACCTCTATGAGATGTGCTTTACAACTTTGTAGTTTACGACTTTTCCAAAAAAATGTCGTTTACCAACTCAGATTCAATGTTAAAGCATGCTGGTTCAAAGAACTCAAACTTGACAGAACAGTTCTAAATATGCATCTAACTAGTATCAGCCCTTTGCTAAGCATTCCAACACTCAAACAGCTTATTATAAGTATGAAATCATCAAGTTCACAACATCTAAAGGCCTCGACAAACATACATGAGATCGGCCTCATCATTTATCATTTTTTGCCATTGAAGTTCTAAACTAAGTTTAAAAAGTTACTCAACTTTTGATGATAGTTCTTCAAAGCACAAGAGAGCTTATTCGGCCTCCTTGTGGACTGGAGGAAGTGCCGAGATCAACTCACAATCTCTGAGTAAACAATAATGAAAGTAAAATCAGAATAGGTTCGAGGAACTCTTAATCGAAATCAAAAGAGAATGATGAAGGTTATTGGCTAATCAGCCAAGTTCCAGCCATGGGAACTTCGAGCATAGGCAGGGAGAGCTAGTCTCAAAGTCGGGGATGCGATCGGAGGTTGCTGTCTTGTCAAAAATGACATAAAAGCCCACTGGAGTGATCACCAGCGGATATGCCGATGATAATCACTGAACAGAAAATGGCGAGGACTGGCAGTTTTTGGCGAAGCTCAGGGTTGGATGGACTTTGCAATGGTGGAGGAGGAGGTCTGGTGGTCGTCGTGGTGTGGCAAGAACCGATTGGACGGTGGCCAGAGCTGACCAGTGAAGGGCTCGCTCAAAGGGGCAGAGAGAGAGAGAGAGAGAGATTCTACTTAATAAGGCTCCTCCCAAGTTTTGGAGGGAAAATGGGTATATATACCTTATAAGTTCAAATCCTAGCCCTTGGATTAGTCTAAAATCCTATGGCCATTATTCATCCTTATCCATTAAGGTCATCTCTTATTGGTTATTTTAAGAGGCACATGGATTGATGACCTGGCATTTTGAATAGCTGAGATTAACCAATCTCAATGGCTGAGATTGAGTCCTTAATGATTAAGGAAAGGCCCCCATTGGTCTATTTTGGTTCACTAGGATTGAGATCAAGGGTATTTTAGTAATTCACTTAAGGGAGTGGCATTTTTGTAATTTTTCGAGCTTAATGTGCAAGGGGGGTTGGTGGCCAGCTGATCGCAAGCTTGAAGGCTGAAAACCCACTAGAAATAGCTAGATTTCGCCGAAAAATGTGATCTCGCCTAAGGGTGTCAATGATTTGGTTCGGTTTTTGCCAAAAATGAACCAAACCATTAGGATTCATGGCCAAATCGAACCAAATAGCGAACCGAATTGATGCAAAAAAATCGGTTCAGTTCGGTTTTCCTAAGTTCAATTAGCTAATTGATGATTGAATACAAGCACGCTCCTGACTCAGAGAGGTGTAACATTGAACCAAAAAATTGAATGCTAAAATATGCAAATAAAGCACTCGAGATCTAGCTAATAATGATCATTCTCTGCAGCCAAAGAAGAATGACAATGGACTGCGCTTCGTAGTCCTTGTTTCCGGCCATCTCCAACCACTGCACCAGCTATTCCCTTCCACCACTACTAAATCACAACTACCCATGCCTATACATGCTAGAATAAAACCAAAAACGAAGATAATCGAATGAACTCAGTTTAGGAATTTCCACAAATAGGTGAGGCGCGAAGACTGAGGGGGGTTGTGTTAACACAACCAGTATTCAGACTCACTCCGCGACTCGCAAAAAACAATCGACAGGGCATCATTGGCATGAATCTGGCCCGAAGACGATAAAATTGAGTGCATCGCCACTAACCCATCCTGTCGCTCGAATCCCTCAAATCCAACGCCACGCTCTCTTTAATAATAGGTAGAAGACCAACAAAAGCAGCAGAAACCTACACTCTGCCAAGCAATTCCTTATTTGTATATCGCAATCAAGCCCCACGGCCCTAACATTCATAAGATCACCTCAAAACCCTCGGATTCTTCAACTTCGACCTGCAAAAACCAACGTCAATATCCGCTCAAGAAGAAATTCGCTTGACGCAGAACCTCAAGCCACATCAAACACAGAGATCGCATATTGAACGGATAGGGAAAACAGGAGAGAGAAGGTTCTAGAGAGAGAGAGAGAGAGAGAGTACCCAAGGAATAACGAGAGGGGAGCAAAATGCAACGGAGAGGAAATCTTCGTCGGAGGGCGCTAGAGGAGAAAGGGACGTGTTAAAAAGAATGGTTATTACTTATGGTTTTTTTTTTTAGTTCAGGAATAAACCGAACCAAAAAAACATAATGGTTATTTTTTATTATCTGAACTGAAAATCGAACCGAATCGAAATGCACGAATTTTTCGGTTCAGTTCAGTACAGTTCATGGTTAGGTTCGGTTTTTAGTTCGGTTTTTTACACCCCTAATCTCGTCAATCGACTAGGTTTGATTGGTTCAACCGGAGGCCATTTTCTATCTGACTTTTGCTCTTTTTTCGTCCAAATTTTTTTTTTCTATTTTGCTCTTATTTGTGTTATCCTAAGAACTTCCTAATTATTTTGGACCAAATTGGATTTTTCTAAATTTTCAGTTCAATTATATAGTCACAATATACCCAAAGTCCTCTATTTCTAAAATATCTTTGCAATCTAGTCGCATGGGTGCAAATTCAAATTTTTTTTTTTGCCAAATTGAATGTCTAGGGATGATCTAGAATGCTAGTCTAGAATGGGTCAAAGGGAATCAGATTAATCGAAATTTATTTAAGCTGGAATTTGCCCTTGAACCTTTCTTAATGTGGTCAAATCCAATTGAAGATGTATAAGTTGGCCAAAAAATGGTGTTAGATTCAGGTTTGATCTAATCAAAGGCATCCAATTTTGGTTTTGCCTTGCAACTCATGTAAAAATGGTCTGGGACAATTATTCGAGCCCAATTTGGGGTTAATTTTTCAATGTGGTGCAAATCCAAAATTGATTTGAGTTTTGATGTATTATATCCTCTAGATCAAATGTCATAAAAGGAATGACTCAAAAAACTGACAAGGTAAAAAGTAATTTTTGTTTTTTAGCCAATTAGAAGTTGAAATACTCAAATTGAGGAAAACTCGATTCCTAATAGACTATTGGAGTGCAAAAGAGAAATTGAGGTAAAAAATGATGTTTTGTACTCTTTTCATATTTTTGTATTTTTTTGGAATGAAGGTTTGACCTAAGGTTGACTAGGGTTTGACTAAAAGTTGACTTATGGTCAAAGGGACAATTTCAAGGTCAAATCTCAAATTTTTTGAAAACTAAAAGTGTGGCCATTCAATTGGGACTATTTAGAAGCTTATCGTCCAAAAGATCAAATTTTAACCGTGGGTTGACTTTTTGGTCAAAGTTTGATCGAAAAGTCAACTTAAAAGTTAAACTTTTTACTTCTTGAGATTAAACTCTAAATAAGTTCTAAATGCTAGGTCAATACTAGTTCAAATAAAAAAACGACTCTTTTTGGGTTGAGAATTAGGTTTTGTCACGGTCAAATCTTAAACCTCGTGTGTTTATCTTTATGACTAATGAGCTAAAAATTAGATGTCAACAATAACCTATAATCAACATTTTTACCATTTTCATCCTTATCAAGCTTAGAAAAACAGAACATGGGAGTCTAAGTTTTCTTGCGATTTTCCATGCCAAACTTCTTTATGATCTCCTTTGCATACTTTTCTTGGTGAATGAAAGTTCCATTCTCTATTTGCTTGACTTGAAGACCAAGGAAGAATGTCAACTCTCCCATAATGCTTATCTCGAATTCACTCTGCATAATCTTATAAAATTCTCTCCAAGAGATTCGTTAGAATATCAAAAAATAATTTCATTCACATAAATTTGAACAAAAAGTATATTCTTACCTTCCCTTTTGATAAAAAAGAAAAAGAAAAAAGGTAGTATCAACTTTACCTTTCTCAAAGTCATTTTCAACTACAAAATTACTTAGTCTCTCATACTAAGCACGAGGTGCTTGCTTAAGACCGTATAAGACTTTCTTCAATTTGTAGACAATGATTAGATCTTCTTGGATCTTCAAATTCAAGTGGTTGTTCCACATACACTTTCTCTTTGATGTAGCCATTTAGAAATGCATTCTTGACATCCATTTGAAAAAGATTAAAATCATGATAACAAGCATAAGCAAGAAGGAGCCTTATAGCTTCGAACCTAGCCACAGGAGTATAGGTTTCACCGTAGTTGATTCCTTCTTCTTATGAGTATCATTTGGACACAAGTCTTACCTTGTTTCTGGTTACTTTGCCCTTGTCATTCAGCTTGTTTCTAAAAACCCATTTAGTTTCAATGACTGGATGATCTTTGGATCTGGGCACAAGTTCTCATACTTCATTGATTTTACACTGGTGAAGTTCTTCTTACATGGCTTCAATCCATCTTTCATTTGAGAGAGTTTCTTCGATTCCTTTTGGCTCTACCTCACATATAAGTGCCAAAGTACTAATCATCTCCTTTAATTTTGATCTTATTTTGATGTCATCATCAAGATTTCCAATCACAAGCTCTTTAGGAATACTGGATTTGTGTTTCCAATTCTTATTGAATCTTCCATCTTGTATAGTTCATCAAGCTTGGATAATTGAGCTTCATTTTCATTGAAGCTTGCATGAGTAACTTGTATGTCCTTGGAGTTGTGAGTTTGATCGGTTGGATTTGATGCTTCAATGTGATCAGATGCAGGAACAACCTCGGATGATTGAGTAGGTTCAGATGCTTTATAGCTTCCATAGGTTTAGATGTATGAGTATATCCACGGTCATTCTCTTAAGTTTGACGAGTTTCTTCAAACTTTATATTCATTGATTCTTCCACCTCTCAAGAGTTTTTGTTGAAAGTTCTATAAGCTTTACTTGATGTGGAGTATCAAGAGTTTTTGTTGGAAACTCTGTAAGCTTTATTTGATGTGGAGTGTCCAAGGAAAATTCCTTCATTAGCATTCTTTAAATAAAACATTTGCAACCAAACATGCGAATATATGATATATTTGGCTTTTGCCTTTGAAAAGCTCATAGAGGGTTTTCTCAAGAATATGTTTGAGAAAAACACAATTGATCATATGACAAGCAGTTGAAATAGCTTTAGCCCAAAAAGGAGATGCAATTTTGTTTTCAATTAATAGACCTCTTGCCATTTCTTGCAAAGAATGGTGTTTCCTCTATACAACTCCATTTTCTTCAAGAATGTAAGGAAAAGAAAATTTGTGTTGAAATCCATTTTCATCACAAAATTCTGAAAAGCTTTGAATTTCAAATTCTCCCCTATGATCAATTTTGATGCTAGAAATGGTGTAACCTTTTTCATTTTGAACTTCCTTTGCAAATTTTGAAAAATGTGAGAATGCACCACTCTTACCTTGTATAGCCATCTACTATAACTAAACAATGTTGGAAAACATCCTTATAAGATTTTGATGATCACCAAACTATCTCTTTAGGTAATGTTTACAATGACAAGTGCAAATGGTGAAGACATGTTATCATTATAAATGATCTTACATGTCAGCAAAGATAAGAAACCAATAAATGACGTTTAGGAAAACAAGTATCGATGAAGATATATCACAGTAGCTTGGAAGGACTAGTCAAGATGGTGTTCTTATAAGTCCATGGAACTGATGAAGATGGGAAGATCATTGATCACAACATCGCATGACTTTCAGCATGCATCATCACTGAAGATGGTCAGCCTTGTTCACTTAGCAGCCATACCCATGATGGCATGGAGATTCAAGCTATAATGATGTATCAGGTCTGATGATAGTGAAATTTGCACTGGAAGAAGACCGTTAATGGTTTCAGAAATAGAGCTGTTGAAGCTCTAGATTCCATAGCGGAAAAATCGGAACAAACAGCAGAAAAGCTACTGACAGATTTCAGAGACAAGACTGCTGTCGGTGTACATTTTGGTAAAACTGTTCTGATCGATGCAGTAATAGCAGAAGAAGTCTCGATGTTTCCCAACGTCTGTCCAATGGCTACTTGAGCTCTCTTGAAAGTTTTTAACTGATACATTTGAAAACTATAGTATATAAGGAGTGATGGTGCTGTTCGAAGATAGGCGTTAGACAACACAATTCTCAAAAGCACTAATCTTGTTGTCAAAAGCTCGAAATTGTCATTAAGTTCTCTCTGTAATGCTCCTAGCACTGTCATAGCTTATAGTCAAGTGTACAAGAGTAAGAGTAGTGATCGTGTATCTCGATAATGTGATCTATCAAGTAAAAGGAAACCACACTAGCCAATTGTAACTTGCATTGCTACTTACTAGTGAAATCCAATTGTTGTTAATGTTGTTAGTCTAAGAGTGGACGTAAGCTTGGTTATAAGCCGAACCACTATATATTATTGTGTGATTTGCTTTCTTAGCTCTGATTCTCTTACAAGCATCACACACATTGATCTGTTTGCATCATCATCTACAGTGTTGATTGTTCATATTTCCGCAAAAGTTTTTAACACTCAACCTATTCAATCCCCTTCTAGGTTGCATTGTTAGCCCCAACAAACAATATCTCTTACCACTAAGGCTTTGACTTGTTGTTGGTCCAAAAATGTTCATATGAAGTAACTACAGGGCACGGTTAGTATTAACTTGATTTATTGATTTAAATGAGCTTCTTACCTTCTTACAAGAAAAACATAATTTTGACTTCTCGTACTTCATCTCTTGTAGACCTCATACAAGTTTTTTTGGAAAAGAGCTTTGAGATTTGCTTGATTCTAATATGTCCAAGCTTTTGTGCCATAGCTCAAATTCATCTTTGATGGATACTAGACACTAAAGGTCATCAAACTTTACATCTAAGAGATAGATGTTTCCATGTCTTCGTCCAGTGAATGATTATTTGTTGTCTCGACTAGATCCTGAACTCCTATTTTCTTGGAAGCAAATCTTATATCCAGCATCACATAACTGGCTTTTGCTGATCATATTGTAGTTTAGCCCATTGACTAAAGATACATCGTTGATAATGAGATTTCTAATCTTGACGGTTTCTTTGCCAATAATTATTCCTTTGTTGTTTCCTCCAAAAGATACACTTCCACCATTGATTTTGGTCAACTGACAAAACTTTCTTGGATTACCTGTCATGTGTTCAGAATAGCCACTATCCAAGTATCATTTATTCTTCTTTTTTTCTAGTACTTGCAAGTGTTAAAAAAATTCAAGTTTTCTTTGGTACCTATATTTTCTTGGGTTCTTTGGGGTCAGAGGATTGATCCATTCTCATAATTCCTCTTTGAATTGGTTTCCAAATCATTCTTGAAATGATCTGAGCCTCCATAGTTTGAACAATTGAAGGAATTTAGGCCAACAGGTTTTATAAACTGTTTTTGAAAATGGTTTCGATAAACACGTTTTGAAGGTCTCTATCCAAGTCTCTCTTTGACTCTAGAAAAAGCATTTTGAAGATCACTTTCCTTTTCAAAACAAAGTCTAGATTTATTATAGTATGAGCCTTGTATGGAAAGTAGATGATTCAAATTTTTGGAAACAAGAGAAAACGTTTTGGTAACCTATGAAATTTCCTTTTTCAAAGATTCATTTTCTTTTGAAATCAAACTTGATTTTCCTTCAATTGAGAAAACTCTCTTGATAAAAACTCAATTTTTTGCTTTTTGAGAAAGATCATGTTGCCTTAACTTGGAGTTCTCCTTCTTTAATTCAGAGATTTTCTTAAGAGCGACTTTATAAACAACACATAATTCATCAATGTATTCAGATATTTCATCTGGAATTTCAAGGTGACTTACCTCGACTTCTTCATCTTCATCTGAGTATGAGTTTTCCATAAAACATATGTTTGCATATTCCTCGTCGTTATCTTAGCATTCAGTTTCACACCATGTCTCTGTTTTCAATGCCTTTTTATTTTTCTCATACTTGTTTTTCTTTTTCTACAGTGGTGGACAATTGGGCTTGATATGTCCTCGTTTCTTACAATGAAAACAAACTAAATCCTTGCTTTCTTCTTTGTTGCTAAAAGTCTTCTTGTGATCAATTTGCTTGAAGGACTTCTTCCCTTTGAACTCATGCTTTTCCTAGCCATCTTTCTAAATCTCTTGACCATGAGGACAAGCTCTTCAGCATCTTCATCATCATCCTCAGAATCTGAGTCAATGTTATATTTTAAAACAATTGTCTTCTTACCTTTTGGATCTCCTTCTTCATTGTTGCGTTCCACTTCAAAAGATTGAAGGGTTCCAATTAGCTCATCAATGGAAGAGTTGAGATTCTTTGTGTTTCACGAATGATTTCTTGATATCGTTCCAGTCTTTTGAAAGTGCTTGCTGAAGTTTGTTGATTTTCATTGGCTCCATGACTGGATTTCCTTTATGCTCAAGACCATTAACTATGTTTGTGAATCTGTCGAACATCTTATTGATGTCTCATCTGGATTCATCTTGAAAGATTCATACTGGCCAAGAAGAATATTAAGTTTAGTTTCCTTAACTCGATCAGTTTCTTTATAAATGACGTGAAGCCTGTGCCAAATTTCTTTAGCTGAATTATAAGAAGCAATACGATTATATTTAGAAGATGATAAGGCACAGTAAAAGATGTAAATAGCTTTTGAATCTAAATCTTCTCTTTTTGAGATTTCTGTATCAGATAGAGGCCCAAAAGTGTTGCCTGCATCAATTGTTGGTGCAGGTTGGACTCCTCTTGTTACAGCATCCCATTGTTGACGATCTTTAGATTTAACATATGCTTTTAGTTTGTTCATCTAGATGTTGTATTCTTTTCCTTCAAAGTAGGAAGGTCTTAATTCACTTTGTCCTTCAAAGATACCCGAGGTAAAATTGGTAGCCATCATAGATCGTTAGCTCAGAAGTAATACACTTAAAAAATAATTAGCACTGAGTTCTGATACCAATTGTTGTAACTAGAACTATCACCTAGAGTGGGTGAATAGGTGAATCTAAATGATCTTGACAAATAATGCTGAATAAAAATAACCAAGATGAATTTATGAAGAACGAAACAAAGTATGAGCTTTATGTCTGATGATATGAACAGTCCTAGTGTGTAATATACTCTTAGATGCAGTAGATAAGAGTTAAGAGAAAGAAAAACTTGCACATGAAGCTTATAGTGATTTGGCTTAATCAAGCCTACGTCCAATCTACACGCTAACAGCTTACTGACTGGATTTCACTAGATAATCTTTAGAGATTACAATGAGTGATGTTACACAAAGTGATAGAGCACACTATCTCATAATCACTCTAATAAGGTCTCCCAAGATTACAATTTAAGGCTCAATAAAGAAAAGTTTGTATGCTTGAAGCTATTGGGGCTAGCGAACAACCTAGAAGAGGGAGTTGAATAGGTTGAGTGATGAGTTTTAAAAAACTTTTGCGGAATACTAGGAATCACCACTGAAAATTCTAGAACCAAGAGGACCAATATGTATTATGCTAATAATAAAAAAAATAAGTAAGAGTGTAGCAAGTAAGAGTGCAGATTACATAAAGATATATAATGGTTCGGCTTAATAAGAAGCCTACGTCCACTCTCAGATTAACAGCCTTAACAGCAGTTGGATTCCACTAGTAATAAGCACCAAAAATTACAACAAGCTAGTGACGTTTCGCAATACGATAGATCACACTATCAGGACACATTCACTTGCACTCATACTTGTCTCACTACACATATGCTATTACAATGATCAGACAATTACAGACAAGGAGCAATGATGCTTGCTAGCACTGAGGAGCAAAAGATCGAACGTGAAATGTAGAGCTTTCTCTCACGCTTGTTGTTCTCTCTTTCTTTTTGTGTATCTCTTTTTCCCACTCTAGACTTGTGCTCTTCTTCGCCTTTTATAAGCCTTCAGCTTCCATCATAGCCGTTATCATCATCAACGATGCATATTCAGCTAAAGGACCAAAAGAAAGCCAACAGCGCAGTCCGTACACAAGGATAGCAATACGTCAGCTCGTCCACAAGAATGTTGGGATGCGCAGAGAACAGGTTGTACACCAAGGACGCCAATACGATTCTTCTTATCTGTTAAGGGTATAATCAACAGGGCACATAATGTTCTTTGTACTATGTCAGCTGTCACTGTCTTTGGTTTGTCTTTGTCTAAGGAATCTAGTAGTTAACTGCTTTAGTCTGAACTATCAACAGCTGTACTTACGGTACAAATATCCACCATCATCACACCAATTTTGTTACTCTTCACACGACAATCCTGTGCTTTCCCAAGTAACTTGGTTGACAATTACCAGTAAAGATATCGACCTTAACGAACTATCGAAATAGCAGTAACAATCTTATTACCTTTTATCAGCACTAAAGATATTTATGAACACTATCTTAATTGGTCCTTCCAAGCTGTTATGATATCCCCTCATGGCACTTGTTCACCTTCTTGTCATAGATCAGGTTCTTGTTTTTGCTGACGGTATAAGATCAATGGTGATTATCACTTATTTCATCATCTACACTTATCATTGTAAACATTAGAATTTGAAATGGTTTTGTAATCATCAAAATATCTAAAGGATGTTTTCCAACAGAAGCTCTCGTCAGAATTTGAAATTTTAGATTCTTGGTTATTCCCTTGTTAGCGTCTCGATCTCCTTTTATATTCCTCCACTTCCAATCTACCCGATGGACAGTCTTCAGAGGATGATTCTCCAAACAATTCGTTGGAAAGAATTACCGTAAGAAGATTAAGTAGCCGTTGAGAGTCGGGATTAGAATCTCCCGTTGATTTGGTCGCTCATACCACCAAATCTAGGTTTCCAAAAGTTGGAGTTCTTTATTTGAAAAGAATATCTTGTCTCCCGAAGATTAGCCATTCAATCCAAGATGTTTTGCATTAATGGTTCCTTTTGCAAAACAATCTAGAGAATCGATTTCCAACCAAGGACCTTCTCAAGGTGAAGTCCTAGCCAGATCATTAGCCGTTGCGAAGTAATATTATCATGGTGTCTAAAGTCTGAGATAATTTCTCCATCAGATGTTATCACCTGAGTTTGAGCAAACTCTGAGTCTAAATCTCCTTTGCGTTGAGTCTAAATCTGAAGATGTCAAATGACTTGATAGGAAATCCCTTACAAGTTTTGAGGATATCTTCATGATAGGATAATGAAATTTAATCCATGTAAGACATCCACGAGGAGATTGATTAATATCCTCAGATGCACTATCCATAAGGCAAGTTTCAGCATCTGATGATGATTTCTTTAGACGTATTCATCTGAAAATATCTTCATTAATTTTAATAATCATCTTGGAAGGTTTTGTCAATCTTCAAAATATATAAGGAAGTTTATTCAACAGCAAGGAATGGGAGGTAACTATGATTGTACTACAAATTTGGTTTACAAAGTAATGTGGCTGATTGGAAGTAAGTGCGCCATAATTAAGCGACTAACAATAACTTAAAACTTCATTTTGTAAACCAATTTCATAAACTATTCTAGTATCCCAAAAATCATTCTTATTTATACAATTTCCCATTTTAGCAGCACTTTAGCAAACTGGGGAAGTTCTTTGGAAGGCATAGACACGATATATGCCCGGTAAAGACAGCCAGGACAGCTGATAACTCATTGTCTGTGCTTTGGTCGAACACTTCCTTCTCTACATTGAGAACCCTAATGCAACGTCAGCCTTAATGATCTTCTCAAGCATGCTGGACTAAGAGATGGTCATCTGCGAATAGCGAGTTACCCCTCTTGATTTCTCGCGCAAAAAAACCATCCAAAATGTATGTTCACAGCAATCAGAAGGACTACAAATACAGATTTCAGAAGTAAAAGACCCAAGTGTATAAAAGCATTTGCAGCTCACTGTCTCAAATACAACCTGGGGCACTCAAAGAATTAGGACACCCCAACTTGACTTACCATGAGGTCAAGTTAAGACGATATCGCACATATGTTCCATCATTACAGACATTAAATAATTCTTTCGAAGACGCCTGATGCTACATTTTGTAGGTGGATGCTTTTCGAATCGCTTGAGTTTTATTGTCTTCGGAGAGGAACTCCTTGTACCACGTCGCTGACCATTTGGGTGTTCTCTTCAGTGTTTGGAAGTCCACATAATGCAGCCCAAATCGTATCGAATATCCGTGCAGCCATTCGAAGTTGTCTAGCAGAGACCAGACGAAATATCCCCTCACATCCGCTCCTTCTCTGAAATAATTGTAGTCGAAAATTTAATGGAGAACAAAAAGTACTTATTATATAGACTCAGTTCTATAGATGAGGTGATGGACATAGACGGATTTAATACTATGAAAATTGACATGCTTTATTAATCAAACAAAGAAAGAAGAAGAAAACTACAAAAAAATCCGGGACATGTTGGTGTATTTTTTTAATCGTTAGGACATTTTGATGTTAATTGAGGAATAGTGAGGACATTCAATATCAGAAGAAACGCTAGATATACCTCACAACTTCACTTAAGACGGCAAGATAGCTCTCATGGTACTCTATTCTCTTAGTGTCATTTAGCGTATCATTGATCGAACCCGTAGGTTGCGCATACCCTGCAAAATAACAATGAATCTTTTATTTTATTGATGGAATCAATTGATCATCTTGTTTGCTAAAACATAAAGTCCAGTTTGGAGTTGTTTAAGTGAAGCAAAATACCATTTTCGGTGATGAACATGGGCGTGTTGTTGTATCTTTCTTTGACATATGTAACGATCCCTTCAATGCCCCTCGGAACGATGAAGAAAGTTGACATCGCAGTCTGCAATGTGATCATCAACTATTACTCCAAAACATATAATCCTGACAGGGAAATCGACTCAAAATCACGGCTACGAAAGCTGCTAAATGGACTCAAAGTCATGTTCCAAACAATGAAATTGTATATCATTAGCTGCTTCATTATATATGCTATAGTAGTTGTAGTTGCTCGACTAGTTACGCCAAATTAAGCCCACATTATCTCTCAGAACAAGAGGATAAGCTTAACGACCACTAGTTTTCACAAAAATTCTATAAATGTATTTCCAGGCACATGTGTTTATCTCGCTTACCCGTTCGCCGATGTAAACTCCATCCTTTTCTCCGGTGACATACACGGACGCCTCCCCTAGAGAGAGGGCCGAAGTGCAAAAAGAGAACATGCAGTCCTGTACGTAGTTGGTCGTGTAGTGATTTATTCCGATGAAGTCCAACTTCGCGTCAAGTTTCTTCTGCTCTTCCGCCGAAAATGTCGGCAATCTCGAACCCACAACTTGACGCATCTCGGGCGGATAATCTCCATATACTAAAGGGTCTACTAACCTGTAATTGATAGAGAGATTATGAGGAGCAACAAAGACGGAGGAGAACATGGATTTCTTTTTTGGACCATAGAACATGGATTTGAGTAAGAGAGAATCTATGTACCATGCAAAATCGAAAGCTAAAGTTCTTTGGACAGCCAAACGATCAGCCGGAGTGTCGTCGTACGGCTCGTACCACGCAGCAGATATCACTATACCAATCATTCCTCCTTGTTTTTCCTGATTATAATTTTTTGTTTAGGTCCAATAATTACATAATATATGTTTCTGTTCGTCGCAAAAAACGAAGAAAGAACGTATGTATAAGAAGAGTGTCCAAAAGTAAGTTTTGTAATGAAGCTATGAAAATGTGTATTGAACTTCTTGGCCTAGATGTATGAGAACCTCAAGTGACGACAAACTTCCATTGTGTTCATTCTCATGAATTTTGAAGTATTTAATAGAAATAGTGATGATTTCACTTTCACATCTGAACCAGGCAATTGGTTCATTTCTGTTCTTTCTTGTTTTTTTTTATGCCAACTCTCTTGAACACGAGATGATGATGGTAAAATTAGCAATGAAGCCACTTAATGCATTGAAAAATTCCTCGATCTTAAATTTACCTGGTAATACTTCCGGTAAATTTGAGCGGCTGTGGCATGGGACAACACCAGATTGTGGGTCGCAATGAAGGGTTCGAGAAAGGAGTCTCCGTAGGAGCAATTGCCAAATGGGTAGGAGCACCGGCCGGGCGGGTAAGTCCCCGAGAGGTAACCATCATAGATGAACACGTTAGGCTCATTGAATGTGGTCCAATATGTCACTCTATCTCCGAAAGCTTCGAAACAAACTTGTGCAAAGTAGCCAAAATCTAGCCTACAAACAATTACAGAACACAAAAAGTATAATCCCGAGATTTGAATGGATAGTCATATTGATGAAGATTATAAAGGATGGCGGCGACAATTTTGCTTACTGTATTTCAGAACTCAACCACGCACCATACCGATCTTCTAGCAGTTGAGGAATGTCGTAATGGTTCAATGTCACAAACGGCTTTATACCTTGTCAAAAAGAACAGATTACAAATCCTAAGAATGGGTAATTCATCTTCTTCCTAAGGTAATGACTGTATGAGGCAAAGGAAAGAAGAGCAATCCAATGAAGATTATTGAATTGATACATTGAAAAAACAATATGGAAAAAATTGAATTATTACGATGTGAATGTCAAATAGATTTGTGCATTTTTCTTGTACCTCTGACCAAAAGGGCATCGATGAGATTGTTGTAGAACTCAATGCCGTCTACATTGACCTCCCCGAATCTTCCCTCTTGGAGTTATACAAAGCCAAAATAAAAACAAAAATATAATAAAATATAATAATCATAGAAAAGCCATGAAAATGATAGAACGGAAGAGATGAAGATAACAAAATTACATACTAGGGAGAACTCTAGACCAAGATATGGAGAATCTGTATGTATCCACCCCGAGATCATGCATCAACTTTATATCTTCCTGTTGCACATTAATGTATCCAGGAGATTATAAAAAAAAAAATCAAGATTCCTTACCCAAAAAAAATAAATAAAATCAAGCTTTGGTTAAGAGGAAATTGATCTTTCTGTGAGTACCCAAATTGAATTTAACAAATGGGCACCCTAATTATCAAAGCTTTCTATTTTATTTTATTTTTTGGTCGGAATCAAAGCTTTCTAGTTTAAAAAGTTCTAAAAAGCTAACTTAGAATTACAACCAGGCCAATTTAGTGTAAAAGCTGGAAGATAAACAATTTTATTATGATATTTTGGGCTTTTGATGAGGCTGTAATGAGGGCATAAAGAAAGTCAAGTACCATAAAGAGATTATAGTGGTTATCCGTCACGTCAGCATTGCTTCCATCTTCTATTTTGCCTGATCATCAAAGGCAAGTCCCTCAAAAACGGAAACACAAGTCTCTCTTTGAGAAAAATTTCAGAAATAGAGACATGAAGTGAGGCAGTTTTTCCCAACAACAAAAAAATCCCGATGAGCTGAGAGTGTGTTTTGAGACTAAATTGCCACTTTAGGGGCCCCATCTTTTTAAATGAGAATTGGTTTCATAAACCAACTTTGATACCCCGATATCATTAAATAATACAATATTTCCTGAGATATGAATGAACTAATTTTATTAGCTGGCCACCGACGTATCTTCGTATTAAACTATTGGTCAATCAATGATTGCTCAATGACAATTATAAAGAGAGGACTATAACAATAGCCATAAAAAAAAAAGTATTATGATAAATAGACTACATAAAATATACAAAATTCATTACACATATAATAGTCTCGCTTTATACCATCTGTTTCTGACCCACCTAAAAGACTGATGATCGGTAGCAAGTCATTGTCGTCCTATAAATAAAGGAGCTCGAAAAATATACAACATCTTCTTATTTGTATTTTTCCATAATTTTCTTTTTAAAGGTAAATTGGTCTTTAATTGTTTTCAATCATAGCCTATTCAAGTTTTGAAAGGAAAACATAGCTAAACATTACGCCTATTTAGATATTTATTCTAGCTAGCTTGTTAGCTTTTCTATAACCATATATTAGGATGAAATTAACTATCGTAGAAGGTGAATTGACTGTTAAATATACACATGGTAATCGATTAAATTACTAACTATGCTAGGACTTTAATTTTATCGCATCGGAGAAGATTATCAATGGGACAAATCTACTTTCTTCTTTTGTCTAAACATATACTCTGAAAAATAATCGGTTGCATTCATTTTTTTTTTCGGGTAAACCCTCCGCAACCAAAAACTTATTTAACAATTTCCAAATACATGTAAGTTTCATATAATTCGGTAGCGGGTAGGTGAAACCCATCACTATTTCAGAAGTGGTTAGAAAGCAATTTTCGGTTTTCTTGGTTTTTGACTGGACCGAGTAATTCGCTTTCTCAATTGATTTTGACCGAAAATAAATAAAAATAATTTACACACGTGCTTGTCTGATTTTGAGAGGGAAATATTATTTACTTTCTTGTGTTGCTTTCATTAGAGCCTTGACCCTACATTCCTACTTATTTTGCCTATAAAATAAATAAATAAGAAGCAGAAAATAGAGTGAGGACCTGGTATATGTGAGAAAACATCCCAATTGCTGAGGCTTTTGTTACCTTCCAGGTAGCCCCCTTCAATCTGGCAGAACATATAAAATAGAAAATTATATAGTATAAACTTGTCGAGGTAATTCACATATAATTTCAAGAAAAAACCTCCATAAATCTTTATAAAGAAAAAAAAAACATTTTCGATTCCTTTGCAAAGCAGTGGAAAAAAAAACGTGCCAGACAGTCGGGGACATGAAATATATAGAGCTGTCTTGTAGATGAACAAGGCAATTGACATTTTCCAAACATAATCGCCGGAAGGTCGGCCAAGCCCCACCACTGCTTCTATTGTCATCCACCCTTCAACGTTGACCATGGCTTCTGCTCTCGGCTCTAATGGACTGATTCGAGACAATAATTTATGTTTGCAGTACATGTTATTATTTATTTTTCTTTTCTTAAATAAAGTATCTTTGTTTCTCTCTCCTCACACACAGCTCAAGACTCCTCCGACCGTCCGGCCGTCGGCCCCATGCCAATTTCATCACGGCAGCCCCAACCTTGCCTTTTACACCTCGTCATCGCCTCTCTCCTCGCACCCCTATCTCTATTTGTGACGAGCTCGCTTGTGACTTACGAGTTATGCGATCATCGCGAGCGGTGCAGGGTAGGCTTTATTAAAGCATTTCATATCGCTTATTTACAAATTTTATATGCTTCTTCATTACACGTGGGCTCCCTCCACAATTCAAATTTTTTTGTTGGACTTTTTTACATGATATTTAAGTCGTGTTTTACCCTAGTTTATTTTCAGGTGTTCGGCCACCCGCACGTCATTTCTAATTCCCCTTACACACAGTGTTCAAAATGTATTTTTATATACATATGGTCTTTCTTTAATTATAAGTTTAAACTTTCGAGCTAGATATTTTGTTCACGAGGACCATGACCAGCCATGCGAGCACAGTAGTAGAACTCGACCATGGCCACGACAGCTTTGCTACAGAGCTCAGCCATGGCAGCACAAGAAGAAGGAATAGAAAAGAAAATGACAAAAAAAAAAGTTGAAGATGAAGATAACAAAGAAGGAGGAGGGAGGGCAAGAGAAGGAGGGTTAGCCATGAAAAAGAGGAGAGAAGACAAACGTGTTCAGCTTTTTCACGTGGAGCGACCAAGCGAGCGATTTGGTGGGATCAGATGGTTAACGAGAAACTATATTTATGTGCACAACTGGTCAATACAACCACTAACAAGTATTGTTCACAGTACTATGCCCCATCAAATCACGTGAAAGAAAAACAATATTGCACTTCAATAATTGAATCTTCCCAAACCAATATATATATATATATATAGATAATCTTAGCTGGACGACCTTTTGTCGGTCACATAGAGGATTCAGTGAAAAATTTGAAATGGCACTAGCAACTAGGTTTTCAACGACATACTTCAAGCGTTACTACGGTAGACTAATAAGGGATAATGACACAGATAATTTCTAAATTTATAATCAATATACAATGTGATTTTTGAATTTTTAATTTATTCAATGTGATCATTAAACTTTTGTCTCAATATGCAATGTGGTGTCTGAACTTCAAATTTATTTAATGTGGTCCCTGAACTTTTAGTTTATGTTTAATATAATCCCTGAATTATATGAAAATGTTTAATATTGTCCTTTCATTAATTCAAGTGTAGGGACAAAGTTGAACATTTTTATATAGTCAATGGATTAAATTGGACATGTACCAAAAGTTTAAGGATCACATTAAACAATTCAAAAGTTCAAGAATGAAATTACACATTGAGCTAAAGTTTAAGGATCACATTGAACAAATTATAAGTTCATGGACCACATTACACATTGAGCTAAAGTTCAGAGATCATTTGTATCATTTTCTTGAGTAGATATTCTTATCGAATGGCAAGATACTTATTTTACGTGAAAGCACCCGATCAGATTCCAACTTCAATAGGTGAACGAATCCAATCACAATAGAATAGCATCCAATCAAATGGGCATGAATCCAATACCAAAATAAATACGCTTGATGTATGCATGCAACTAACAGTGTCCCAGTGTAAATTAATCAACAGGTCGAAACATGGGGCACGTGCTATGATTTCAATAGAGATGATACTCCACTATTCATGTTAAAGTGCCTCACGTGACTTGTATATACACTTTCTATTTTTGCCACAGTACACACGTAATTTATAATGGCCTCCTTTGATATGCAGTTTCCTAATCCCCACTAAATAACATGATGTTTTATTTGACTTTTTAACGTATTTTTTCTTTTCCGACCAACAAAAAAACGTATTTTTTCTTTCTAAACTCAATTCGCTTTTCACCCTAATAAATTTGGTGGGCCAGAAAAAGAAAAGAAAAGAAAAGAAAAATAAGAAAGCGCCATAAACATGACAGCTATTTTCTAGGTATAAAAGACTAGTAGTGTTTCGAAAGCGAAGTATATAGCACATGATTCACACATTTTCCCATAATCCCGTCTACAATTCATGTACTTACGCACCTGCAAGCATCCTATGATCGGAAATGATATATAAAGTCAACCTTCTTATGACTAGAGAAATGGATTAAATTTGGGATGTCTGAGGTCCATCATCTTAGTGCTTCTCAATCCGTGTTATGCACGGAAAAAATTGACATGTGACGTTAAGAATACATATGTCGGATTCAATGCACGTGACATGAATTGAAAAAAAAAAAAAAAAAGCAAAAGTCAAATCTCGAATGTAAAATGCAGAACTCTCGAAAAAAAAGAGGGACAAATACTAAGAAAAAAGCATAACCTTTTATCAGTGTGAAGAACTTGACACGGCCTTTCAAACGTATAAAAAGAGCAAAACTTTGTGCCCTCGTGAAAAATAACACGACCTATAAACTTACTTTAAAATAGCAGAAATATCCGTGTGACAAAATATATATGTTGGTATTGCATAGATAATCTGAAGTTTCAAAACTTCACCCGAAAGAACCTATTCTGCAAAAAAAAAAAAAATTATGGATACTTGTTTAAGGGAGAGAATATTTTGATGGTTTGTTTAGAAAAAAAAATAATATGTTTTCAGTGTTGACAAGACACCAGGAAATTGTTATTATGATGAAAGTGGACTGTATTGTGGGTCGATAATGTTTCGTACTAACCGTTATTAGCTGCAGTGAGAATCGGGTGGGCTAACTCGTGGACGAGATAAGTTGAGAAAGAACGAAATACTACAATATGTTTTTTTAATCAAAGTGATAAAAAAAATAAAAAAAGAAGCGGTCCATCTTTTTGTACGTTTGAAAGGTCGTTTATATTTATTACAATGATTTTTTTTTTAAAAAGTGCTTTTCTATTGTATTTGGCCCATAAAAAATACTGCGGTAAAATTTTGTGGCTCAAATTTGTAGACCATCTGTACAAAAAAAGGTCAAGTTGGAGCAAGATTCGAGTCATTGCAAGTTTATCAATTAAGGAACATGTTCGCGGCACTCGTCCAAATTGTTCGAGAGTACAAGAGTTTCGAGCTTTTGGGGGCAGAGCAAACAGACAAGAAGAGTACTTTCTGTTTGCTCTGCCTATTTGGTCAAAAAGATGTTCGTTTCAAGATTGTGTCCTGTTTCCCTCAAGGGTAGATTTTGGAAAGAGAAAATGGGGGAAAGCAAAGCATTTCATGACATCAAGAGTAGTGGAGTTTGTTCTTAATGCAATAGACAGTTTTTTTTTTTATCGAGGAATTCGTATAAAACTAATGAAAATAGGAAAAAAAAAAAAACTGTAGAAAACGATTTTTTTTCTAATTGTCAAATGACTAATTCATCACGTAAAGAGACTTACAATGTGTACTAGTCAGAGGTCCAATGATGTTAGCGCTTGTGATAATTCTATGTGAATAGGTGACTTTTCTCTTTCGTTATCCCACTGTTCAACTTTAAAAACGAAGAATTGCTTTAATTTAGATAAAATAAGAAAGGAAATTCGCCGTTTATCACTCTAGAAATGAGATTTATCAAACCAAAGGGACACCCTCTTATTTTTTATTTTTTTGTCAGAATAACTTGCTTCCATTCACTCAAAAGAGTTCCAGTGAATACAAAACTAGAACTTCAGAGCAAAGTAAATCCAAGAGGGCAAGCGGAGGGTACTTGACCCAATTACTAGGTAGATACTTTGTTCAATGAGTTTTAGCCGCCCAATCCGCAACTTTATTGGGGACACCCTCCATAATTAGACAATAGGAAAAAGAAAGGCTATATTTCTGTCAGAAGAAAAAGGTTATCTTTTTCCAATTGATTCGCAAGGAGATTCGACACGAGGCACAATGATTTGGCCAAGAGAGCACTGTCGACCCAGAAAGGGAAAAACAACAAAGAACGGAAAAAAGGCCCAATAAAAAATAAAGTTTGACAACACAAGAAAGAACCTATCATCCCCTCTCGTGAGCAACCAAGCAAAGAATGCCTCTGAAGTCTGAGTCAATGCGTGAAGTTGAATGACCCTCTAGAGAGAGAGAGAGAGAGAGAGAGAACCTGGAAAGAGGAGGTGGCGGTGCCAAACAAGAAGGAGGGAGGGAACTGGCCTCTGTGGACGGTGGTTCTTGCGCTTGTGAGTTGCAAGAAGAGACCTTGAATCAATACAAGAAGAAGAAGAAGAGCTGAACAAGCTCGTGATCTCATCCTTTTCTCTCTTTCTTGAGTATGGTATAGAGAAGCCTGAGCTGTGCTTTTTCTCTGTGGATAAAAGTGGGAGGTCTTGGTTGGGGCTCTTTATATAGGCGACTATCTTGAAAATAAACTGTCAACGTCCGCGAGTTACGTTCCCAGTAATACAACCGGATGGAACCGTCATCATCCTCGATGCTGAAATTCACGAAAAGGGTCTGAATTCCTAGGATTCTCAAGGCAAAAGCGAAGAAGAAGATGAAGATGAATTTATAATCGGGTCGCTTTCGAAGGATGGCTTTTTGTTGTCTTTTAGGGGGGTGTGGGGGGATCACGTTCATGGGAAGTAGGCACACCGGGGCGAGTGCTCCTACGGTTTTGTGCGGAATGAAAGAAGGCGATCATGACATTTTCGCGTGTGGCCAATCTTGGGCACGCATTGGATTGACTCCCACATCATCACTGGGTCAAAAGTTAGCATCAAAGTTCCACATTTGCTGTTGATTTTGGACACAGGAAGTGGGGACATGAGACTATTACTCCCTCTTGTGTCCTACCCTGTTTTCTTGAATTCTGAAATATGTATCCATCAAAATTGGAAATTAGGCCCTATGGTAATGAATGAAGAGAGAGAGAGAGAGAGAGACTGGTAGTTTTTACTGGTAGTTCAAACTTGGAGACTTCATGTAACAGAGATTCTGGGGCTGCAAAAACTTTTTGGACGGTGAGCCGTTCCCTTTTTTTTTTAACAATTTTCGGCACGTTTTTTGAGCTTATTTTAGGATTTTTCAAAGTTTAAGCTTTTCCTTGATTGTTTCAAGCTGGGAGGAAACGCCCTGTTGAAGTTATATATCATAATTCAGCTACCACCTTCTTGGCTACTCTGCACACGCCTCACAGTACATACCTTACCTACTAGTTCTAATTTTCGGAACAAAAATTTAAGTTTGACAACAACCTAGATCGATGTGAGGGACAAATTTAGAGCGACGCGAAGAACTTCAATTTAGAATTTCCATCACGTCTTTTATGGGCATATAGAGATCAGAACTATCCTGAATATCCCGGCAGAAATTTCCAAAGTATTTGATCAATTTGATTGCCCGGCGTGCATGCGCATATGCTTGTCAATCACTGCCTACTTATCTTTCTCGCATACACCATCAGTCCGGTTCTCTATTTCTTTTACCTCGAAAGACTGCATGAGCTTTTTGCCCAGCTATATCAGAATCGTGCCTGCCAGCACAAAGCTGGCCCTTGGATGAGCTGACCACACTCTCCACGACCAGTGCAAGTCCTGCCACATTCCTTGATCAGTTTATAAGTCACCTTGCTCAAACTAAACAAGTCGAGATTGAAACACTATCGCTAGGAGACTCGACATTCTTCATTTACAAGCACTCTATATCAAGGCACTCCACAATTAAATTAGTTCCCAAACAACAGCCGGACTGAGCAAATCACCATTCTTGGAATCCCAAATCACATACCAAGTAAATCATTGATATCATTGGATCTTAAGCTTCGGTCAGTTACTGAAGATAAGATCCTAATTCTTCCTTCCTACAAAGCTACATCATCAAAGTCACCGGCGATGGCACTAGTGTCGCCAACCAATGGTTGTCCTTCCCCAAAGGGATTTGCCTCGACCAAATGTAGCCAACCATTGCATCGCATTGACCGGTGAATTGGGATTTATGAACAAATTCAGTCTATCTAGCATAAAGAATGACAGGAAGCAAGAATGGCTGTCCATCTCAACAAAGTGTATTTAACATGATTTTGGCTCTACTGGATACGCGGATTCCAAAGTCGATGCTCGTAACTACTTTTTGTTCAGGAATCTGAGTCAAAAAGACACTATTGCATTAGCTTCATATATCATGTGTAACACTTTTCTGCAGGACCTTTTCTTTGTGATGCTCTTGCATACTTGCGGAAAAACAACCATGAAACCCCCACCCGCCCAATAAAAAAAAAATGCTTTCTTTTTTCCTTCTCAATACCCAAAAATAAGACGAAGACACTTAAAATGCTAAATAACATGCTGCTACAGAAACAGGACTCTCAACTCGCAGAGCTAACCCTGACTTCAGGTGTTTCAATGCACTCTAAGAACTGAGCAAGGCTGGCATTGAGAAGATCTAAGACATTTTTACCATGTTCTCATTTGGCAGCCTCAAGAACCAGGTTCTGCCGTTTTTGGCTTGCCGCGGTTTCCAAATCTTCGGGATACAGCTGCATCAGATAATGTATTCCACACCTACAGATTCCCAACCACATAGGAAACATTAATAAACAATGAATGGAAAATTGCAAGGAGGTAGAACGTTGAATGAGGAAATGGAGAAGATTTCCACTTACTTCAAGTCTCCCCTTTGAACCTCCAATAGCAAGTAAAAAGGGACTATCCTCCGAGAAGAAAACAGAAAAGACAGCACCCTAGAACAATGACAAAGCTCAGCATTCCGATTGTCTACAACTGTTAATAGGCATGTGCATAATGCTTCAGAACATCAAAATGGGAACAACATAAAGTCTCTTACAGCTTTTGGATTTCGCGAAGCAATACATGAAGGCTGGTTATTAGACAGATCCCACAGTTTTACCTGCATTTGGTCAATGAGCATACATATATAAGTACCATCCACCAGGAAAGATCAAGCCAACAACATTGCATGAGGAACTAAAGGATACCATCTTATCTGTTGACCCTGTCGCGAGAAGCTGAAGTACATGCAGAAACAATAGTCATTAATTAGTTTAAGGAATGAAGTTCAGAATGTGCACGGAAAAACAAAGGTGAAGGAACGTCCTGGTCTGTACATTAGGTGCCGAAGGATTGTATGAAATTGTGCTGACAGCTTTATCGTGTGCATGTAGAGTAAAACTTGGTCGTGACTCGGAGGCAGAATTAGATGTAGCAGCACGTATATCGAATCCTCTAATGGTGCCATCTTCAAGGGACACCTGAAAAACCCAATTGATTTATAATTAAATATTGCTTAAGCTTTCCACTACATGTCCAAGGAGCATCCTTTCAGATGCCCTTTTACTTGAAAAACAAAAAACAATGAAGACTTTCACTGGTTCATAACCCACCACAAAGGAGTGTTCGGAATGCGGATCCCATGCCAAACTTTCGACATCTGCCATTACAGACCATCTATATCCAGAATGTGAAGGTATTCTTCCATCCTTCTGCAATTTATAAATGACGGAAAACGTATCAAAATCTCATAGACATACACTATGCAATGTTAAGAAGCAGTATAGTAGACTATGCAAAGATCCTGTCATGAGACACCGCCATAGCCGTACAATCTAACAGCATAAGCAAACAGAGATAAAGCCCTTAAACTAAAGTTTG
This sequence comes from Metrosideros polymorpha var. glaberrima, assembly GCA_001662345.2. NCBI lineage: Eukaryota > Viridiplantae > Streptophyta > Magnoliopsida > Myrtales > Myrtaceae > Metrosideros > Metrosideros polymorpha. The sequence continues at coordinate 20,355,465 of BCNH02000008.1, read as the reverse complement.
AAGCCAATGCTCCGCAATTGTTCTTTAAAACAGAAAAAGGATAAAAAAGAAAAGTGAAGTCCAGAGACAAATTCCTAACCACAAATTAAGCAATAAAGGGAATAAAGTCCATAAGACCCTAAATGATCTCTAAGTCAAATTTGATTCAACAACAAACATTCAATAGTCTAACTCATTAGTCAATGCTTGAGGTAGGCAAAAATACTTGAAACTGAATAGTATTAATAACAAAAATGCCACACCAGCAACTGATGGGGAGCCTCTGAATAATACAATTCATTACCATGACTATTGAATGATCAAAAGATCCACTAAGAAGAACTTGTGGAGCATGATGATTCCATGCAACTGCTTGAACCTGTCCATGTTATAGGAGAAAAGTCAAATCAAGACTGAATGCAAATAAATTTACATACCTAAACAGCTAAAAAAAGAACACACAGACAGACAGACAGACAGACAAAGGCTTCTCAAAATGATGCATTGCTCAAATGTATCTCAATTAGTGATTGAACTCACTCCAAGATGTTATGCACATCCTTGTGTGTGTTCAAGCTTTGTTTAATAGAGCAATCATCAACATCATACAACTTCTAAGATACAAGAAGGAACTTCCCGTCTTCTGAATTCAAAAATACATCTAAAATCCTCAACACTTCAATACCAGGTCGTAAGTAACATGCATATCCCCTGGTTCTTTCTATGAAATACCATCATGTAATTACCATCATCTATACCATGCAAAAAGTCCTTTCCCGATGAACCAGAAATGTATGGATCTTAAGATGAGCAGAAGCTGCAGGTTCATCATACAAAAGAATCAAAACCATACATTAGATGAGATTATTTCTTGCCTTGTCGGTGTGGTGTTCCATGGTAATATTGCATTTTCCAGCTGCGACATCCCAAATTTTTACTTGCCTGTCAGCGCTTGCACTGGCAAGTATATTCCTGCGTGAACATTTGCACATCGGTCAGGGATATCATTAAGCATGGGGAATTAGAAGAAGAAATTACAAAACTACCAGGACCATGAGAATAAGTAACAGTTTTCAATAACCTGAACTCCTTGTTCCAAGCAAGGCCAAGCACTGAATCCGTGTGACTACCCTCCTTGTACTTAATCGATGCCTATAAATTGAAAGTGACAACGTTAATAAAGGGAACCAGCAGTATATGACAGAAATTGTCAAAAAGCTTATCTCAATAACATAGAGACATGCATAAATCATGCTCTCATCTATATCTTCATATTAGTCAATGAAACCTCATTAAGATAGAGTATGTGCACTGGCATTGAACACTGGACATTCCATTAAGATAGTAGTAGCTGACCTTCTTTCCTTTCTTCTTTTTCTTCTTCAACTCTTCTTGACCGCCTAATACAAGACACGGTTCTACAGCATCAATCTTCAAAAATACAGATGAAAACTCAAACAGACGGCTTAAGCAAATCAAATGCAAAAAAAAATTAGTGAGCTATAGTTGACGTACAATATCAAGATCCCAAATCTCAATGGCAGGCTCCATTGAGCCAACAGCAATAAAATTTCCTGCCATCACATAGCGTAATGTGCACAAAAATAAGTTAACAATACATGGAACCAAAATAATTTCCAATATTAAAACAATGAGGAAATCATCTTGATCAGAAAAACATACTGATGCAAGAACGTAGTCAATATTTAGGAACCTAAGGTACATTTGAAACCCATAATGCACTTCCTATTCAATTAATCTTTCTTGAAAGGGCCGAAATCAAACCTTTGTCGCCACCTTTAAGCGGACAGTCAAGCCATGCTGTGCAGAGGGGAAATTCTGAAATAACTAATTCATGGTGAACATACATATTTGATTCATCATTAACTGATGGCTCCAATAAATAGACCTGATTTGCACAATGAATTCACCAATTAGTAGCTGTTTTTATGAGAACCCCAGTACAGCCAGGAAAAGTGCAGCGAAAAAATGCATCATCCCATGAATGTACATGCCTCAAGAAGATTGACTTCGTCATCAGTACGCGCACAAACAATGAGAGAGTCCATTGGTTTAATAGACATGTCCTCAAGCTCTTCAGAGTCATTGTCATCCTGAGCAAAACAAAATCATATTAATAACTCTACTAAAGCAGCCACAGTATCAAGGTTGAACCAGACAGAGCACACTCACATCCTTATCCTTGAGGTAGGGATCCATGTCATTACTCGGGTAGTACAACTCACCAAGTCCAGTGCTAAATAGCTCTACATCTGGCGGAAACCAGAATGAAATCCATGTTCAACATACGATTAATGTGAAACAGTTGGATAGAAAAGGTCCCTAACGATTCATTTATCAAACACCTAGTCATGATTCATTAGGACTATCAACCAATAAAATGTAATGAGGTGAGTTTAGTGTGCACTCTTTTTTAATTTCAAACAAACTTAAAGAACTGGAAAGGCATAAATCCATGTTACAAGACTTTCAGAACAGGCATGAACTGATGCCTCCTAAGTCATATTCCTAATTTTGTTTGGATATTAGAATGCACACAAAGGTCCTCCAATTCAATTTGATCAACAAGTGGATCCAATTAGTTCTGACTCAGGCTATCCCTCCAATTTTCAAAAGACAGGATGAGTTTTGGCACTTGGTCAGTTCTCATAAGTAGTTTCCTACTCACATGAGCCCATGTCCTGAAAACAAAGCAAGACGCACATCTCTTTTATTGTTCCATGTTTAACAAGATATGTAATATAATATAACTTAAAGAGTATGGTTGAAGCCAGGTCTTTACTTTAAGGAAAAAAAAATCCCCTTCCCCTTTATTCCGTCATCATGTTACAAACAGTCCAGAAGATATCGAAGCAAGCTTGGAACAGAACAGCTCTCAGCATTTCCAATCATTAAAATCAATTAATGGGAAAGTCTCTTAGATGCGGCTTTGGGCAGAGGCCTGACTTCCTCCTGGTGTCCTCCTCTCTTACCCTTCCATTAACAGGTTATCACCCAGTTTCATTCATAATTTGCCTCCAGGTTTAGCGCGATCAGCAGATCAAAGGTACATTCAAAACCTTCAAAAATCCAAATTTCTCTGTGATTGTCCGTCCCTTCTCAACTATCCTACCATGCACTAAATTTTATGTCCATGTAACTTTAGCTGCTTCACCTCCCAAGAAGCTCTGTGAAAAGCAAAGCTAGCTAGCTAGTACCACATCTCATGCAATATAGGAGAACCAGTGGAAAGGCAATATTGAGCCAAGTTCTCACAAAATGTGCATTCTTTCCAAGTAGTAGTTATTGTAGTCACCTCAAGATAATAAATGGAGAAGGCCTCTCACTTGTGCTGATGATCTTATTGCTATACAAGTATCCATTCATGGAGCTATAATTCCTAACCGTGGAATTACAGATTATATTTTGTGAAAGATCACACTTTTCTGTAAAGTTAGCTTGACATCCTAAAAGGTACAGGAGTAATAAGATGGATTGGCATAAAATTAGCATGTTTTCACTCAAATATTCTCAAATAGTTTCTTTTCTGTGGCTAGCAATTCAAAATAGGCTTGCCTAGAATAGTAGGATGCAAAAGCCTAGTCATTTCATTTCTCCTTCTCTAGTTTTCTGTGGCGGTGTTCTTGAAACAAGCGACTTGTTTTACTTGCCTATTAGCAAGCAGATTTGGCAGCATCCGTTGGCTTTATTAAGGATGATAAATGGGGAGTAGAATGTTGAGTTCAATTGGCTCAAAAGGACATAGACAGAGAAAGCTCTTCCTTCTTTGCTCTTAAAGTTGGCTTGGAAAGCACATCTAGACCATGTTTGGATTTCTCATACTACGAAGATTGATATGTCCTTCACTTGTTCTGTTAAGTTTGGCTGGCTCCTGTTAGTGATTTTAAGAGGAAGACTGACGTGCCATTATAATGAGTCCTTGTGTATTAGGTGGGGCATTCGCATATAATTCATTCTGATGATGCTTTTTTGGGATCCAACTTCCTTTGGATGAACTAAGAAACTTACTTGTAACAAGAAAATAAGATCAGAGAACCCACAGAAACGAACATACCTTCATCTTCTTCATCGTAATTATCCATATCAAGCTCCCTCAAACCATCAGTTATATCCTCAAAACCAGATCCAACTTTGGTCACCTTGGAACTTCTCCCAAGTGCATCAGCAGCAGATAATGCAGTGGAAACTTCATCAGCTTTTTCTGAAGCAACCGCATCCATGTTTTCATCATCCTCCTCCCCATCACTATCTCCACTGCACGAAAATCAAGCACAAGCTATAACAACAGAACATGTGCAATCATAGATTCTCTCTCAACAATTTTATACATTGCACAGCAGCATCAAACCAGAAGGAAAGAAAATGAAAAGACAATCTCCATCAATTCTATCATAGTAATTTTTCCCTCAATGCTCTTGGAAAATGTATGCAGTTCTTACATGCCCAATTAAACAGACCCTTATTCTATCTTAATTGACTAATATAATATACATAAACAGCTTTCTTGGGCACTCATTGCTAATTCCCAATACTCCGATTCCAATGCACTTTTCTTGGTCACTGATTCAACTTCATTTCGCCACAAACAACCGAGAAACAGTCCACCTTAAAGGACATCATAGACCTAAGCAGATAGTTCGAGAACTTAACCTAACACACATGGACCAAACTTCGCATTAGTCATTAGCACCATCACGCATTCAGCTCACCAATATCATACAAAGAGAGACCATCTCTTTAAAAGCCATTCAGGTCGCTAGAAACGGAATGAACCCACATGGCCAAACACACTAAAAAGAGACTTCGTTTTACCTTCTTTCCAGAACCCCACTCTTCAAAATCTCTTCAATTTCCTCCTTGGAAGGCGGTTCGGCCACCTCAGGGACCGCCTTCGAAGCCCCTCTAGGGACCCAGGATATCGCCGATATCATCCCTTCAAAAGACAAACCACCCGAATTCAATAACCAGAGCACCTTCCCAAAACCGCCTCCACTCCAACACTTCAGCACCGATAGATGAGTACAGCAAACCAAACGGGGGTCAATAAGAAGAAGACGGGAATTCTGCGACTGAAGAGCCTGATGGGGGGAAGTTCAGAAGAAGAAGAAGAAGAAGAAGAAGAAGAGCCGAAGAGAGGCGAGGTTTTAGCTTCTCTTTGGACCGCAAAGGCCTTGAGGGTTTTTAGTTTATGCGGCGGGTTAAGGTTGTAATAAACCGAGCTGACGTCGAACCGGTCTCTATGCTTGTCAGCTCAACCGGACAGACGCAAACCGGTTCCGCAGTGACTCGCCGAAGAGAATGGGCAAAGACTTGAGGGAAGAGACGCAATGGGCAGGGTGGAATTAGGGCTTTTTTTTTTTAGGGGGG
>BCNH02000008.1:20305398-20350087 GCA_001662345.2 Metrosideros polymorpha var. glaberrima | reverse complement strand
GAGGTTTGGGGGGTCAAGAATTAGGGTTTTAGTTTAATAATGCCCAAAAAGGAAATAAAAAAAAGAATTATTGTCACGAAAAACTTCAAATTGGTATATTTATGATAAATTTACCTCAAACTAATTTTTTTACCACAAAAAACCTCAAATTGGTACACCTATGACAAATATACCACAAACTAATTTTTTTATCACCAAAAACTCCAAACTGGACCCCTAATTTTAGGATTTGTCGGAAAAGATGAACAGAGACTTGTCACTAGAAAATGATCTAATAGAAAAAACATCAACTAAGTTAGTTTAATTATTTTTTTTAAGGGTTAATACCACTAAAAATCTCAAACTGGTACACTTGTAATAAATTTACCCAAAACTAATTTTTTTACCATGAAAAATCTCAAACTAGTATACTTGTAACAAATTTATCCCAAACTAATTTTTTTACCCCAAAACTGGTACGTTTGTGACAAATTTACCCCAAACTGGTATATTTATGAAAATTTTACCTCGAATTGATACATCAGTAACAAATATATCCTCTGTTAGTTTCCGTTAAATCGAATTAATACCATAAAATATTTCAAACTAGCACACATGTGACAAACGGAGGGTAAAACCTCAAACAGGTATATCCTGTCAATTGTCACGTGTCATCAAACTCAGCAATTAGACGGAAACTAACGAATAGTAAATTTGTCACAAATGTACCAATTTAAGGTAACTTTGTCAAGGATGTACCAATTTGAAGTTTTTCGTTATCAAAAAATTAGTTTTGAGTAGAATTGTCACATATATATATCAGTTTGGGGTTTGTCTCGATATTAACCCTTTTAAAAAAAATTAAGTTTGGGATAAAATTTGTCATAAGTATATCAGTTTTAAATTTTTTGTGATCAAAAAATTAATTTTGGGTAAATTTGTCACAAGCGTATCTGTTTGGAAATTTTTGTGGTATTAACTCTAAAAAAATTCATCACTTGTATGGCTAAGCATAGCATTAAGGCTCTATCAAGTTAAAATTCACATAACATATCAAGTAAGGGAGGATTAGTTTATTCGATAACAATTAGTAATTAGAATGATGCCTATTATAGTACCGATATATGCTAATGATCATCACAAATTCGTAATTCCATATTCGGAATGAGATTAATGACATTTAGTAACTAGTTATTATCAAGGAAACTTTTTATTATTTTTTTTGCTTAAAATCTATTGCTTAAATTTCAAATTAGTATTTACATAAAACAAACCACTTAAAGTAATGAGAATGTCAGAATTACGATGTTTTATTGGAAGGTTTAATTTTAGCTTTTCTTTGGACAGCAAACGCCACAAGGGTTTTTAGTTTATGCGGCGGGTTAAGGTTGCAATAAACCGAGCGGATGTCGAACCGATTTCATATGCTTGTCGGCTCAATCGGACAAACACAAACCAGTTTCGCAATGATTAGCCGATTTCCTACCTGACGCCTTGTGACAATGCAGAAGAGAAATGGGAAAGGAGTTGAGAGAAGAGACGCAACGGGCAAAGGTGGAATTAGGGTTTTTAGTTTAATAAACACTGAAAATAAAATAAAATAAAAATCATAAAGCATAAAGCATGATTGAGTTCTATAATCCTTATTAGCATTGAGACTCAATTAAATTAAAATTCACATGACATATTATATAAGGGAGGATTAGTTTATTCGACAACAATTAGTAATTAGAATTATGCCTATTATAATACCGATATTCCCTAATGATCATCACAAATTCTTAATTCCATATTTGGAACGAGATTAATGGCATTTAGTAACTAGTTATTATCAAGGAAACTTCTTTTTAAAATCTATTGCTGAAGTTTCAAATTAGTATTTACATAAAATGAACCTCTTAAAGTAATGAGAATGTCATAAATACGATGTTTTATTGGAAGTTTTAATTTTATCAAACGATCCCTTGTATATGTAAGACGTAATGTGAGAACAGTAACATTTCACAATTAACCACTTGCAAGACGAATAATCTTGAATTGTTATAAGTGATAGAATCTAAACTTAATAATTATTTGTAGCACCTAGAACTTTGCAAATTGGGGGTCATTAGCAACTGGTGCCTTGGTGCCTAAATCTTCTCCAATTCAGGGTTTGGATAATCCACGATATGCGATATGATCATGAACTTATAAAATAGACTAGCAAAAAAAAAATGAGATAGGCCTAAGTCGACGGGACACCTAAAGGTTCAAATTGTATTTGCAAACTCAAGCCACTTACATGCAAGTGTGAAGGAATTGAGCAAATGAAAGCCTTAACATATTAGGAAAATTACCAAAAAAAGTCATAAACCCATTGCAATTGTGCGATTTTCATCCTAAATTTCTTTTTTTGCCAATTGAGTCCTAAAATTTTTGCAATTGTGTCAATTCAGTTCATTTGACCTGCCGACGCTAACGTGGACTATTTTAAATAATATTTTAATATTTTTTGAATATTTTACTTGTTTTTTTCTTTTCTTTTTCTTTTTCTTTCTCTTTCTCTATTTTTTTCTTTCCATCTTCCTCCAGCCAATTGCCGGGCAAAGCTCTCCCATGCCGGCCACTGGCGAGGGCGAGGGCATGGCTGGCGAGGGCAAGGTCGACTTCACCGGCCTCGCCCTCACCCACCCTCACCCTAGCTAGTGGCCGGCGGGGGCGAGACCTCGCTGATCCACGCCTTTGGTCGATCATCGAGAACCGGCAACTAGCCGGAGGAAGAAGGAAAGAAAAAAAATATTTGAAAAATATTTAAAAATTATTAAAAAAATTATCCGCATCAGCACTGGCTGGCAAAATGGACTAAATTGACATAATTGCAAAAGGTTTATGACTCAATTGGTAAAAAAACAATTATAACTGAATTGGCACAATTACAATAAATTTAGAACTTTTTTGGTAATTCTCCCTAAGATATTAGGTTTGGGAGTGTAGTTACACACGGAATGGATTAGCATCCTGCAGTACCCTTTTCGGTATCTTAGCTCTATTTTCTATTAAATCTCAAGTCATTTATCAATTAATTTATAAGATGCATGATGTTTTGTTTTGAAAATGTGAAGTATCACAAAAATACTCATTCGATGTCATTAACGATTAAGGATACCATTTTTTTGTGTGTGATATTGCGTGTGCTAGTTTGTATGCAAAATTCATTCAGACACGTAATTTAACCGGATGCAAAGTTGGATTCAAATAGAATGTCGGAGATGACATGTCATAATAATATTCGCAGGTAACATGAAGTGATAAGTTCAAATGCAAGCATGATAGGGAAAATGACCTAATATGGTAATATTCATATGTAATATTCATATGTAATATGACATGACAATTTTGAATTCAAAACATAATAAGAAAAATGACATGACATGGCAATTATCACATACAATATGACATGACAAACTAGTACACTCGCCTTTTTCTTTTCTTACAGCCCCCTTTTGTTATCCCCATATAGAAAGTTGCCACATCGCATTTGGTCTCCAACCTAGGAAAGTTTCTTGCCAGCTCTGCGCTGCTCCTCAACATCTCCAATTCTTTCTTTCTTCTTTCTCCCCCTCTTCCTCTTGTAAGGTGGATGCTTGATAGGGTCACCAGTAACTTTTGCTCATAATCAGGGTCCATCCATGGCTGGCAATGTAAACTCGTGACATCCTCCCATATGCTTCTTTATTGAAGTAGTCATTAGCATAATCATTAATCTGAACTTCATGAGATTAATGCCTGATCTAGCCAACTTACATGGTATTCATGGAAAAGGAATCAGTCGTCGGTGAGATTTACTGCAGATAAAAGTGATTTGATGAGGCCGAGCACATCCGAAAGCCAAGAAAAATGATACCTTGAACTTTGAAAATGGGGGATGCCGAGAACGAGGGGGCTCTGCGTTCTTGCGGGCAATTAGGCGCCGCCGACCCTCGTTCGGTCGTCTATGGGATACGGTATGAACACTCGAAGCTGCAGGGAAGGCGGAATGTGAACCATGATCGGAAAAATGGCCGCTTTAAGCAGTTGCTACTGGTGTGTGGCTTTGGAGGGAGCCACGAGGGCTGAGCTGGAAGCCTTTGTTAGTTTGGCTTGCCGGAGATGACGATGACGGCCACCGGCGGTCAAGCAATTTTATGGTCGCAGCACGCCGCAAGAGGTCCAAGCAGTAGGGAAGCGGCAAACGAGCATTGGAGAAGCTTTGGCCGAGTAATCTCGAGATTGAAGACAATGAATAGTAGATAAGCTTCAAAACGGCGTCTTTTGTTGAAAATAATTCGATTTTAATTACGTTTTCTCTCAAATGTTTAGGACTACATTGGTTCAATTACAAAGTTTGAAATTGAATTGATTTCCATATAATAAATGATTGTGCATTTATCCCAAAGCAGAGCATGTGAACAATAAATTTTGGTTTAAGCAAACCTCGAATAAAGGGATTGCCTCCTTTCCAATTTCGGACTCTAGCATTGTAAATGTCTCTCTTGATCCTAAAATGTGAACAACCAAACCGAGCTGCTAATTTATAGGAGATAATATATAATATAAAGAAAAGAAGAAACCAATTCAGAAACGTCAATCAGACATCTCCAAAACATACACGGAAAATTTAGGACGAAGCAAACGAGGAGAAAGGAGATAAATTTTCCAAAGGATTAATATTACGAAAAATTTCAAATGGGTACACTTGTAAAAAATTAACCCAAATTAATTTTTTCACCACGAAAAATTTCAAACTGATACTTCTATGATAAATTTACCTCAAACTGATACACTTGTGACAAATTTAACATCCGTTAGTTTCCGTTAAATTTTACCGTCAAATTGTTGAGTTTGATAACACGTGATAGTTGATGGGATATATCAGTTTGGGGTTTTACATGTGTGCCAGATTAGAATTTTTCGTGGTATTAACCCGATTTAACAGAAACTAACGGATGGTAAATTTGTCGCAGGTATATTTATTTGAGGTAAATTTGTCACTGATGTATTAGTTTTTGGTAAATTTGTCACAAGTTTACTAGTTTGGAGTCAAAAAAATTAGTTTAAAGTAAATTTGTCGTAAGTATATCAGTTTGAGCTTTTTCGTGGTCAAAAAATTAGTTTGGAGTAAATTTGTGATAGGTAAACTAGTTTGAGATTTTTCGTAGTATTAACCTATTCTCTAAATTAGTAACACAAGTGTACTTATTGAACAAGTAATAAAGTGATGAATCAAAGTATTCTTCCCACAGAGATTGTAGACAAATCAATCAAATTACTTACTAAAGGTGAACAATTCTCAAATTTATCTAACCAATTAAAGATTTGATAAAATAATTGAAATTCTAAATAAAACTAAATTAACCTATTAAGATTAAAATTTTCGAAATTAAATTAACCAAAAGAACACGAATTTAACTAAGAAAATAAAAATCTGAATTAACCACATAATTTCTGAAAGCTAAATTAACCAAGGCAGCAAACCAAAATCAAAAATAGAAATTCACAAACTAAACTTAGACGTTTCGAATATAAAGAAGTAAGGAACAAAGGATTTTGATCAAGAGTTTAAAACGTTAGAGCATCCGATTTCACTTAACCAATCAAAATTAATTAACCAATCTCGTTATACAATCAAATTGAAATCATAGTGTGATAGTAGAACTTCCTAATTTAAATCACTATCATTAGTCTGGTATAGCAACCCTACTTAGATTTAGCAACCCACACTTGGTCCATGTGAATTTAAGTAAACATAAGCGTATTAAGATCTATGAATGTTCCCGGATTTAATAAACCACCCTCAATTTACCAACTACCGAAACCACACACAAAAACCTAGTATATCTCTATCTAAGTTAAATTCATGGCTATATATCATAAATCACTCGCATGGAATCTCCTTTCGGTCTTAAATATGCAACAAAAATCATTCAAGTGGTGATCAAGCACTTAAAAGCATTAAGAACATGATATATAACTCACATAGATAAAATCTAGAATTGCATCAACAAGTCTTGAAAATTAATCAATCATAGTTAAGCTACATCGTAGCTCTAACAATAGAAAATTAGAACATAATAGAAGAAGAAACGAAAATATAAATAAAACCCAACATCTTAAATCAAAGAACGATAATTGTGTCACCATTTTGTTTTCTCTTCAAAGGATTGAAAAAACTCTAAGAACGATGAAAGAACAATTTGAAAAATTCTCCCTCTAGCTCTCAATATTATCCTATTTATAGGATAATATCCAAGACTTTAAAAATAAGGCAATTACTTATCTAAAACTTAAAATTAGGGAACAAATCCAAGAATTCCTGATTTTGCTCTATCTTCTAATGCTTTTGTGGATGACATATTCCTCTCCTTGGGTGGCATATTCCTTACCTTTTTTTTGCCCTTTTTTTTCCTTATTTTCTTCATATCTCATTATGCCGCGTAAACAAGGAAAATTTGAATAATTAAAGGAAATCCAAATATTTTTTCACGAATATCACATTAATTGTTGCCTAAAATAAGTGAAATAACTCCATTTTTATAGACTCATCACACCCACAAACTTAACATTTTGCTAGTCCTCAAGCAAAAGCAAGAGATCACACAAAATCAAGGCAGCAACCCCCTCCATCACATCTTTCCACAATTTCTTGAATTCACAATTCAAAGAAAAACACAAATTTCATCCAAATATTGAAATTGATTCAAGAATAAGTTAAGACCAATTCTAACTATGTGATCCAAGTGTGTGTGCATATGTCCCCATCTTTTCAAATTATATGCAATCTAGATAAATTCACATTGATACGCAACCTCTAAAAAACTCTCTATAATTATGACCAAATCTCATAGGTTTGCTTTTCATTCCTCTCTCCACTAATGTAAGCAAATCATCCAACCAAAAATTAATAGGACTTTCCTCTGGTTGTAATCTAAGGCTAAGCTAAATGTGAGATAATGGTAAATTTAAGCTCAAATCACCCATCAACACATTGGTTCTTAGGATATAAATAAAGCACATGCCACTATCCCCAATCTTTCTGTCATCACTTATCATCATTCATTCTTTCTTCCTTTTTCTCTCTTTTTTTTTTTTATTGCTTTATGGCGGAGTTCCTCCCTAAGTCCCTCCTAATATAACACAAACATTCCCAACCCATTGAGTATTCGAAAGGCTCACTCAATTGAAAGTTGGATAGAGAACCATAAAAGCAATTTTTTTTTCAACAATACACTCCAAACAACCATAGCAATCAAATTATTTTCATGCTCCCCCCTTCCTCCCAAATTGTTATTATGCTCAAATAAAATTTTATCCCAAAAATCAATATGTTCATGAGGCGTAGGATAATGATGTAATTTGGTAAAGGCTAAGTTGAAAATATGTGGGTGTCAATGAAAATTTGAATAATAATTAAAACTCAAGGGGGGTGACTAGGGATAAATAAACAAGGTTGGCTTGAAATGCCCAATCGGTCCAAAAATTGCCTAAATCATTTTTTAAGGTTAAATGTAGCTTAGGATTTCGCCTCAAGAGAAAATCAAACAAATTCTAAAATTTGGATGAGATTTAAGAAAAGTGCATACTTCACATGAATATTCTCTAGATATACACACAACTTGAAAATTAAGGACTTTTAGTGCTCGGTAAGTGGATCAACATAATCAAAATCAAAATTTACTCACACATCTGTTACAAGTTTGAACAAAATTTGAATTTTCCTAAGAACAGCAAAAATTCACAACAAGGAATGCAATCATGATAGAAAACATGGATCATGACCAAAAAAAAAAAAATTCATATTTGATTTAGCAACAATTTTGTCTCCTTTTGTCACATCACCCCCAAACTTGAATAAAGCATTATCCTCAATGCAAAAAAAAAAAAATAAACAAAAGAAAGATAAGAACAAGAAAACTCTCCTATTTTTAAGGACTTTTATGGATGGCCTTGATCACAAAAACTCCAACAAGGTGATTCCTCAAGAAAGAAAATTAAACTAGATAAAACAAAGAAAAATTAATCCTTTTTTGTGGTTTTTTTTTTTTTTTTATAAATAAACTGAAAAATTAATGAAGAAACAGAATGAAAATGCTTGGGTTGCTTTCCTAGAAGCGCTTGCTTAATAGTTTGTAGCCAAACTCTTCCAACTCTTCTAGGCAGGCGAAAGCAAGGCAATGGTAGCTGATTATGAGTCGAAAGCACCTCCAAAGTAGGGCTTGAGACGTTGACCATTCACTTTAAAGGTTCCCTCCTTGTCATTAATAACTTCAACTGTTCCATAAGGGAAGACCTTGGTGATTGTGAAAGGTCCAGACCATCTTGACTTCAACTTACCTGGAAAAAGACAAAGACATGAGTTATATAATAAAACTTTTTGACCTATATGAAACTCCCTTCTTAAGATGTGTTTATCATACCATCTCTTCGTCCTCTCCTGATAGATCTTGGCATTCTCATATGCTTCATTACGAAACTCATCCAACTCATTTAATTACAACAATCTCTTCTCACCAGCTGCCTGCATATCAAAGTTAAGAAAATGCAATGCCCAATATGCTTTATGCTCTAACTCAACAAGCAAATGACATGCTTTTCCATAAACAAGTAAAAAAAGGTGACATACCAATAGGAGTTTTATAAGCAATTCTATAAGCCCACAATGCATTATCAAGTTTAATTGCCCAATCCTTCCTATTAGAATTTACCGTCTTTTCTAATATTCTATTTATCTCCCTATTAGAAATTTCAACTTGACCACTAGTTTGAGGGTGATAAGCAGCAGTTGCATTATGGGTCACACCATATTTATGCAAAAGTGATTCAAATTGCTTATTCAAAAAGTGTGTGCCTTAATCACTTATAATAGCTCTTGGCGTGCCAAACCTGGTGAAGATATTCTTTTTCAAAAATTTAATCACAACTTTAGCATCATTGGAAGGCAAAGCTATGGCCTCAACCCATTTAGAAACATATTTCACAGCAACCAAGATATAAGTATTATCATATGAAGGTGGAAAGGGTCCCATTAAATACATATCCTAAACATCGAACAATTCACAGATTAAGATATTGTTTAAAGGCATTTCATGTTTCCTAGATATATTACCAGTTCTTTGACGCCTATCACATGCAGCAACATAAGAATATGCATATCTAAATAGTGTAGGCCAATAAAAACCAGACTGTAAAATCTTAGTTGCAATCTTGGTGGCACCAAAGTGACCACCTACCTGTCCATCATGGCAATGAAAAAGAATGTTAGGTATTTATTCATTAGGAACATATCGTCTAATAATTCGATCAGCACATAACTTAAACAAGAAAGGATCCTTCCAAAAATAGTGTTTAACATTAGAAAAAAACTTCTTCCTTTGTTGATAAGCCAATTCAGGAGGGAGAACCGTACTTACCAAGAAATTAACATAATCAGCATATCAAGGGGTTTCGATTTTGACAGAGAAGAGTGCCTCATCAGGAAATTCATCCAGGATTGATCTTTCTTCCATAGGGGCATTCGGTAATCTAGAGAGATGGTCAGTCACTAAGTTTTCGGTCCCTTTCTTATCTTTGATTTCCAAGTCGAACTCTTGCAGCAATAAGATTCACCTAATCAACCTAGGTTTTGAATCTTTCTTTTTAAGCAAATACTTAAGAGCAGAGTGGTTAGTGTAAACAATGACTTTGGAAGCAATCAAATAAGAGCGAAATTTATCAAAAGCAAACACTACTGCCAAAAGCTCATTTTCAGTTGTGGCATAATTCAATTGAGCTTCAGACAGGGTGTGGCTTGCATATTATATGGTTTGAAAAATTCCATCCTTTCTTTGTCCAAGTACGGCTCCAATAGCCGAGTCACTAGTATCACACATCAACTCGAAAGGCAAATCCCAATTAGGTGCAGTCATGATAGGGGCCGAAACTAACTTCTCCTTCAATGTGTTGAATGCCTGCAAACAATAATCAGAGAAGTCAAATTTAACATCTTTTTCCAACAATTTAAAAAGGGGTCTAGCTATCTTAAAAAAATCTTTAATGAAACGCCTATAAAATCCTACATGTCCCAAAAATCATCGAACAAGCTTCACAGAGGTAGGAGGTGGCAGTTTTAAAATAACTTCAATCTTAACTCGGTCCACCTCAATTCCTCTCACAGAGATCATATGGCCTAGCACAATCCCTTCCTACACCATAAAGTGACACCTCTCCCAATTCAAGACAAGGTTAGTCTCTTCACACTTGTAACACCAAAGCTAAATTATTCGGGCATAAATCAAAAGATGATCCAAAAACAGAAAAATCATCCATAAATATCTCAATATATTTTTCCATCATGTTAGAAAAAATAGCTATCATGCATCTTTGAAAAGTAGCAGGCACATTACAAAAATCAAAAGGCATCCTCCTATAAGCAAAAGTACCATAGAGACAAGTAAAAGTAATTTTTTCTTGATCTTCAGGTGCAATAGGGATTTGATTATAACCAGAATATCCATCCAAAAAGTAGTAAAACTCATGCCCTGCAAGTCTCTCCAACATTTGATCAATAAAAGGCAAAGGAAAGTGATCTTTACGGGTGGCATCATTCAATTTTCTATAATCCATGCAAACACGCCATCTAGTAACTGTTCTAGTAGGAATCAATTCATTATCATCATTATGTTGAACAGTCATACCTTCTTTTTTTGGAACAACTTGCACAGGACTTACCCAAGCACTATTAGAGATAGGATAGATGATCCCTGCATCAAATAGCTTAATTACCTTGACCTTTACCACCTCCTGCATTTTTGGATTGAGCCTCCTTTGAGGTTGGACGATCGATTTGAATTGTTCCTCCATCAATATTTTATGCATGCATATTGAGGGGCTTATTTCTTTAATATCTACAATGGTCCATCCTATTGCTCCTTTATGGTCTTGTAGGATGCAGAGTAGCTTCTCCTCTATCACACCTGTTAAAGAAGAAGAAATAATTACTAGAAGAGAAGAAACTCCATCAAGAAAAACATATTTAAGATGAGATGGTAAAGATTTGAGTTCTAGAATTAGTGGTTCTTCAATAGAGGGTTTCTTTTTCTTCAAATTCAACCCAAATTCTTTAAATTTTGGTGGTCTAAATCTCGAAAGATATGGGTTTGCTTCCAAAAATTTTGTGTACTGCTCGACCTCTTCAGCTTTGACTTCTCCCTTGCTTGGCCGAACTAAGCATGCCTCCAACGGGTCTTCAATTGTGGCTTTACTAAAAATCGATTCCACAAGCCTATCAACTACATCAACTCTCAAACATTCATTCGGCTCAGCAGGATATTTCATGGCTTTGAACACATCGAAGGTGACTCGGTCATCTTGAACTCTAACAATTAATTTTTCTTGTTGCACATCAATTAGAGCTCTCCCTGTTACTAAAAAAGGTCAGCCTAGAATGATCATGACCTTGAAATCCTCCTCCATCTCTAAGACAATGAAATCTGCAGGGAAAATAAACTTGTCAACCTTAACTAGAACATCCTCCACTATGCTTCTAGGGTATTTGATTGATCGATCAGCTAACTGAAGAGATATGGTGGTAGCTTTTGCTTCCCCCAAACCTAATTTCTTGAAAACAGAATAAGGCATTAGATTAATACTTGCACCTAAATCACACAATGCCTTATCAAAATAAGAATTACCAATAGTACAAGGAATAGTAAAACTCCCTGAATTTTTTAACTTTGGTGGTAACTTATTCTGCAAAATAGCTGAAAACTCCTCATTGAGCTTCACAGTCTCATAAACTTCCAATTTTCGTTTGTTTGCCAAAATCTCTTTCAAAAATTTTGCATAACTAAGCATCTGCAAAATGAATATTAATGTGCAATTTCTTAAAAACATCAAGGAATTTAGAGAACTGCTTATCTATTTTGTGTTGCTGAAGTCTTTCCAAGTATGGAACTGGCGGCACATATGGCTTTGGATTGTTTGGAAATAACTTGCTTCGAGGTGGATCAGCTTTGGAGGGATTGGTTTCGTTCTTCTTTCCTGCTGCTTCATTAGACAAATTTTTGCTAACTTCTTTTCCACTCCTCAAGGTGATTGCTTTTGTATTCTCAAGTGGATTCTTCTCAGTGTTGCTCAGAAGAGTACCATACGGTCTTTCAGACAAATGGTTAGCTAATTGGCCCACCTACTTCTCCAGATCTCGAATAGATGCCTCTTGATTTTGGAACCTCACATTAGCACTTTTACTGAAGTCTTGAGTTGTTTGAGCTAGTTTAGTAACCATCTCCTCAAAATTGTTGTGCTGTTTCTCCTCAGGCAGCCTAAATGGTGGTGGTGGTGTTCTTGGCCCTTGCTGATTTTGGTTGCTTCAGGAGAAATTCGAGTGATTTTGCCATCCAGGATTGTAGGTGTTTGAATATGGATTGTTCTAGGGAGGCTTACTAAAATTTCCAACAAAGTTAGTATTTTCAGGAGGATGTGTGAAAGAATTACCTACTTGACAGTCGGTGCTAGCATGGCTTCCATTGCAAAATTCACAAGTCGGGGCTTGAATCTTCAAAACTGAGTCGATCTTTTTGTTTAAAGCAACAAACTGTGCGGCAATGGTAGTATTAACATCGACTTCATGAATTCCACTTGGCTTTCTAGCAAGTAGCCTCTCAGTGGGCCATTGGTAGTTATTAGACGCTATCTCCTCCAAAAGTCTAAAAGCTTCCTCAGGCGATTTGTTGTTCAATGTCTCTCCAGCTGCAGCATCAATGGTAGACCTCAAATTCGACATCACTCCATTATAGAACGTATGCAACTGCATCCAAACTGGTAGACCATGATACGAACAACGCCTTAGTAGTTCTTTAAATCTCTCCCACGCTTCATACAGAGATTCACCATCCATCTGCACAAAAGTAGAAATATCGTTACGCATCTTGGCAAACTTAGCAAGAGGAAAGTACTTACTAAGGAATTTTTTAGCCATGTCATCCCAAGTCGTGATAGATCCTACAGGAAGAGAAGTTAACCATGTCTTAGCTTTATCATGCAAGGAAAAGGGGAATAATCTCAATCTAATGGCATCATCAGTAACGCCATTATATATTATGGTGTCACAAATTTCAAGAAAAGCATCTAAATGGATATTGGGGTCATCATTTGGCAATCCACTGAATTGGACTGCGTTTTGAAGCATCTAAATTAGGAAAGGCTTAATTTCGAAATTGTTAGCTTGTATGATTGGCCTCCTAATGCTTGATAATGATTCTTGGACCGTAGGTTCAGCATAATCCTTTAAAGTCCTCTTTTGATTTTCGGCTCCCACTTGGTTTTCAGTCATGGTGTTGTTGTTTTGCTCTCGTCATTGCCTTAGAAAAGTGCGCTCAATTTCAGGATCAAACTTCTCAAGTTCTCCCTGTTGGCTTCGAGTTTCCACCCAATTCTTGTGCAGAGTCGAATTCCTCCACTTCTCTGATCTTTTTTTTTTCTCTGTAAAATCAAACAAATAAAAATCAAATAAAATAAATTAAAATAAAATTAAGCTAGACTAAACCAAAAAATTGCTTGGTATTAATAGTAATCGTTAATTATCAAATCAATCCCCAGCAATAGCGCCAAAAACTTGTTCTCTAAATTAGTAATACAAGTGTACGTATCGAACAAGTAATAAAGTGATGAATCAAAGTATCGTCCTGTAGAGATTGTAGACAAATCAATCAAATTACTTACTAAAGGTGAACAATTCTCAAATTTATCTAACCAATTAAAGATTTGATAAAATAGTTGAAATTCTAAATAAAACTAAATTAACCTATTAAGATTGAAATTTCCGAAATTAAATTAACCAAAAGAACATGAATTTAACTAAGAAAATAAAAATCTGAATTAACCAAATAATTTTCGAAAGCTAAATTAACCAAGGCAGCAAACCAAAACCAAAAATAGAAATTCACAAACAAAACCTAGACGTTTCGAATATAAAGAAGTAAGGAACAAAGGATTTTAATCAAGAGTTAAAAACGTTAGAGCATCCGATTTCACTTAACCAATCAAGACTAATTGACCAATCTCGTTATGCAATCAAATTGAAATCATAGTGTGATGGTAGAACTTCCTAATTTAAATCACTATCCTTGGTCCGGTATAGCAACCCTACTCATCCACAGCTCCTCCGATGGGCTGAATGGTTCTCAAAATATTCTTTTGAAACCAAACACATCGCAAGCAAAAAGAATATACTTGCAGATTTTCTCTCCAAGCCCAAAGTTCCCACCAAAGAAATCAATATATATATTTTAAGGCGTCCTACTCTCAGAAATTCTCCCCCTCATTAGGAGAAATACAAGATCGAAAGAATGATGCACGAATGGCCAAGACAAGGGTACCCATCAGAAATCATTCAAGAAATCTAGAATGATCAGCTAACTGAAAGACTTGAACATCTGATGTGGCAATACCACACCAATCTCTTTAGAAATCATGGTGGATCTATTCTAAGTCCTTTAGGATTAAATCCCAGATATCCCTTTATCCATCCACTACTATGGAAACTAGATAACTTCCAAGAAGAACTTAAATGGCTTTTATGGTATTTAACCAATAAATACGTAATAGCTATTGAATTTCCAACGCGAAGTTTCATGGTCAAGCTCACCCAACTGATTGCAACCAGTTCCTTGAACTAGACTTCACATGAGAAAAATCTTGTTTCTATGCTCAAATGGTTTTTCCCTCTTGTTAATTGGAAACGGCTATTCCTTTAAAAAATAAGAAAAGTCTTAGGAGACCCAGAAACACACACTGTTATCCTTCTCCATCGTCCTTGGATGTTTGTACTCAATAATGGAACCATTTCAGACCTCCCATCCAGAGTAGGAACTACTACCTACCAACCACAACCACATCTTCAGGTGGCCCGCATCTATCAATCACTCCCTAGATGCTTTGGTTCTTGTGAGTACACTTATCGAGAATTATAGAGGATCCTATGCCAAGAAAACCGCACCATCCCTGAAGAAGTATAGGACTACATCACACCTGTCTCATAGGACCATGATTCACCATCAGCAACAGTACAACAGGCCCTACAGGAATGGAATACAGATCAAGATATGGCAGACATAGCAAGCTTCTCGACCGACAACATGGCCAGCTCTTCATATGACCCATGGGTGGACCACTCTCCCAGGACCCCTATGATTATGGACCATTGAACCTATCCCTAGGAATGGACCCCAGCTTGAGCTCCATGCAAGTTGAAAATCTACCCCAGCCAACTATGACAGAAGATCTTCCTGAAGATCATGGCATAGAAGGACGACTCCAAGATCGAGAAATTACACAAGAATTTGCACACATCTCAGACAGTTCGGATTATGACTACAATTCTGGTTGGCGCTAAATCACTGTAGCACTGGCACTGTTCACTATTCACTGTAGCAAACAGTTGTCAGAGCACTGTTCATAGGCGTGTTTTTTACTGTTCAGTCATGCAGAACTACTATTGTGTGTCCATTGTGATTTTGGACTGTTGTCCAAATAGTGTAATCCCCACCGCCTATATAAGGCCATGTAATCCTCCAGTTTGGAATAAGAGCAAAAGTTTAAAAAAATCACTACACTCCCTCATACTCTCCATGTCCAGCTAAATCTCCCTTTGCAAGCCTAGTATGATCCTCTAAGAAATGCAACCCAACCAGCTAAAGCATCCGATCATCCTGATCTCTTTGAGCGTTTCTAAGCCCGGAACTAAATTTTTGGGTGGTTTGACAGCTAACTGGCAGTCCCTTATGGGTCTAAACATGAGTTCGCCTAATGTGGAATAGCATACTTGCTGTAAACTGACCTGGTTTTCCCTGATTCTGGGTTTAGGCTCCCTCATTGGTATCTGATATCCCTTTTGGGGAAATTCAGCCGGAGATCTATCTTTGTCTTGAAGACTTGTGCCTACAACGACAAATGATCAAGAATTATCTCAAGGATAATCGAGAACTTGATGGTGCATGCTCCCGCCAGTATCTCAAGATCAAATGCCCAAAAGATTGTGATGGCTCTTCTTGTGGAAACCATTCCAGAAAGAAAAGACACGTCAAAAGATACTATGAGAAAAAATCCCGACACAAACCCAGGCACTACGGCAGAAAGAAGAAATGGCATTTCCTCAAGAAAAAATGAAATATTCCAGAACGCCAAAAATCATATCGTTGCTTCATTTGCAACAAGAATGGACACTTTGCCAAAAACTGCTCTCAGGCAAAGAAAGGTCAAAACCGCCTCATACATCACATTAAACTTGAAACAGGTATTTCCCTCAAAGATAATAATGTGGAATCTCTGTTCTCCATGGATGAAAATCCAACAGAACAGACTGTTTGTGTTATTCCCTGTTACCAGACCCTCAGTGAAATAAGTTCAGGCTCAGAATCTGACCTAGAAGATTTTTTCCATTTATCTCCCATATACTCTAGCCAATCTCATTGCCCTCATTTCCCTATCAAAATCGTCACTTCCAAGTTTGCCAAATCCATTTCAGTAATTGCTCTAATTGATATTGGTGCTAGTTCATCCATTTTAGACACAAATGTGCTCCCTGAAGAATATTGGACTTCCTGTATTCAATACTTCAATTTAGCCTCAGGAAACACTTTTTCCATAAAAGTCCGAACCATGCCAGTAACCATCAAGTTCTTTCCCCAGTGTTCCATAAACACTAAAATCCTTGGATCCATCCTTCCCAACAAGGACCTGATTATTGGTTGGGATATTATGACTTCACTCCCTCACCTTTGAATCATTCCAAGAAAGGGCCTTGCATATAAAAATCAGTTTTCTGAATTTGTCAATATCCAAAGGCTTTTTTCATCCAGACGAGTCTATTAAACCCAATCATGCAAAGGTTGCTGAAATCATGCTCAGAAAATCATTCTGAATTTACCTAGAAATGTTCCTATCCTTTATGGCAAAACCCAAAATTTTATGTCCGACTTCCTTTAAAAAAAAAATGAAGACATAAACCCAACTAAAGCGAACCATTCGGGAATGAATCCGTACCACCTTGCTTTGATCCAACAAGAATGTTCTGAACTTATGCAGCAAAGGCTTATTGAAACCTCAGCCTCGCAGTGGGCTTGTGAGGCCTTTTATGTCAACAAGCGTGCTGAACAAAATAGAGAAAAGCTGAGATTGGTCATAAACTACCAGTCTCTCAATCTTTTCCTCCAAGATGATAAGTTCCCGCTACCCTCTAGAAGTTCACTCTTTGCGGGACTAACAAAAGCTCGAATCTTCTCAAAGTTTGATCTCAAAACAGGATTTTGACAATTAGGAATCCATCCCGATGACAGATCTAAGACAGGATTCTGTATCCCAAATCAACACTTCCAGTGGAAAGTCCTTCATTTTGGACTAAAAGTGGCTCATTCACTGTTCCAGAAGGCCATGTACCGCATTTTCCAGCCAATTCTGGCAAATGCAGTAGTGTACATTGATGACATATTGTTATACAGCCCAGATGAAGATTCTCACTGCAAGCTCCTCGAGCAATTTGAGAAAATAGTAAAACAATATGGCATCATGCTTTCTCAAAAAAAGATGCTTATTGCCCAGACAGAAATTGAATTCCTCGGAATGCACCTTAACAAAGGTACTTATTATCCTAGCCCTCACATTGCCAAGGAGTTACTCAACTTCCCAGAGAAGGAATTCACAACCAAACAGACTCAACAATTTCTCGGGATTATCAATTATCTATGAGACTTTGTCCCCAACATGGCAAAGCTGTTACTTCCTTTATAGCAGATGTTAGAGAAGCATCCTCCTCCATGGGCAATGGAGCAAACCAAAGCAGTCTCCAAACTCAAAACAATCATGCAGAATTTGCCCCCATTGCAAATTCCATCCACAAGAAAGCGAATCCTGCAAACTAATACCAGTGATGAATGCTGGGCAGCCATACTTATTGACGAAATCGATAGTAAGTAACACCTCTGTGCTCACAAAAGTGAAAAATTCTCTCAAGCAGAAATGCATTATCACTTCACTTTCAAAGAAATTTTAGCAGTTAAGAACGGAATTAAAAAGTTCGAATTCCATCTTATCGGTCACCATTTTCTTATGGAAATGGATATGGCATCTTTCCCCCAAATGACAAAGATGGATCTCCTGCTGAATTTCCCCAAAAGGGATATCAGCTATTCTATTGCCTTTGTTGAGAAAAGTTCTTTCGACCTGCTAAGAGAGTTCTTTGGGGACAGAATTCAGAAAGACCTATTTTAGATTTGTATCAGCTCCAAGACCATAGAAAAGTTTGGTCATGGCAGCATAATGTTTATCCAAATAATTTTTTTTTTGGAGAGAGTAGCATCTTCTATCAAAGTACTCTCTTCTTTTGAGCTCAAGGAGATCATATGGTTTGCCTATGAAGAATTGATAAATAAGCTGGATGGGTTGAGTGAAATCAGAAAGGAATAAAAAGGCCATTTGGTCAGTATCAGAGATTAATTGCCACTAGTGTTTGAGGCTACCAGTGAATTTGTGACAAATTCAAGGAGAATGTCATATCTGCTGTGGATAGTGAGTGCTCTGGTATTCAACCAGGAATGAAAGTTTTCTACCATTTCTGGCCATTTAGAGTAAGGTATATCATCAAGTGTGAAAAGTTGGTTAGAAGAAGGACTGGATTTGGACCTGAAGTTTGATAAGGAGTTTGAATAACTTCAGGTTCAGACATTCTTTCGTCGTCTTCTCCTTCATTAGCCATAAAAATCGAAGAAGTAATGAGCTGAGTGTGAAAAGATGTAACGGGGGGAATTGAAGAGGATGACGAGTTTGATTCCGTATCAGAAAGATCGGAATGATTCATAATCCGGGAGATTTGTAAGGTCTCAGGATAGTCCTTTGGATTAGGTACTATTTTTGTTTCCTCCTATTTTTAAATGCTCAAATTTCGAAGAAAGGACTCAAGAGGATTCGAAACCATGAGCTGAGGCTCAGGTTTCTTGGACGATTGGCTACCCAAGGCCTTAGTCTTGCCTCGTTCTTTATGCAAGTGTTCCATTTATCAGATTTTGTCTCGCATTCCTGTCATGACACTTCAGTCTCTGCAGACTGAGGTTTCAGCTTTGGCTTGAGCAATTGTAGCAGTAAATATCGGGGAGTTCTGCGGCTGTGGGAGATGATATTCTTGTCTTGGTATAGAGAATAATTCTAAAGGTTGGAAGGTTCCTCCTTCCAGGAGTGAAATTTGCCTTTGGAGTTTCTCTATTTCATCTTTTGGACTTTCAAGATAATGATATCCAAGACGCTGGCTGGATTCTAGGGCATGTAGCCTTTTTTGAAAATCTTCAAGCATTTTTTTTGTACTGTCTCTGTACCGTTTAAGATCCTGATGAACGTTGATGATATGTGAGTCAATCGTTTTGAAAGCATCATTATGGGCCAAAAGAGTTTTTGATTGCCAATTTAGGACAGCTTCGGTAGCAGGAGTTCTTTTCTGTCGGCCGCGTTCATCTACCTCTGTGGGTGAAGGTATTTTAGGAACATGAAGATACCTTCGCTGAGGATCAGTAAATTCTTCAGTGGCAAGAAAAGACAGTTTTGAAGTTGGTTTTTCTGATGGGTTCAAAGGTGGAAAATCTGCTTCTTTGAACATTCCCAATAAGGGAGGTTCTGTAAGAAAGCCAGATGGTTCAACAATTGGAATTTCAAAGGGATAAGAGTTCTTTTTTGCCCACTTGAGAATTGGTTTGTAGAAAGGGGAAACTGTTTGTCTTTTATGAGGTGAGGGCGGAGAAGGTGGCGAAGGTGGGTGAAAAAGTGTTTCAGGGGGTGAGGGTGGAGAGTAAGAAACAACAAATTAATATTTGTCATTTTCTTCAAGAGTATCAATAGTCGGATCACCATTCAGAAACTTTTGATACAATGGATCCTTGGGAGGCTTCTTTCATTGCCTTATTCGTATAGCTAGATCTACCTCATCCGGGGAGTTGGTACATGAAGAGCACTGACAAAAAGGATCCAAAAAACAATAACCATATGGGTCTTTATAATGATGAACAGGGTGTCCTTCATTGTTAAAGAATTGAATGAGTTTTTTGGGATCTGGTTCCTCTGGGACTGAATTGGGAACACATGGTTCAATCATGAATAAAGTCTGGAAAACTGAAGGGGCTTCTTCTTTATCTTTTTTGAACTTGATAGCAACAGTACCATCTTTTTTTCTAATAAACTCAGAGTCAGTTGACTGAAGTGGCTTATTGCTCTAGTGAAGCTTTTCATAGTTGGTAATCCAAGTTTCAAGTAGAAGCTTGGCCAACTGTTCCTTCTGGATTTGTCGAGGAACATGAATGCAAGAGGCTTGGTCATTTTGCATGGATATGAACAAGGCATCTTCATTACCATTTTGGAAGTTCAAATCTAGAGCATGATTCTGGACTCTGTAAACCATCTGATAGTGGAGAGTTGCAGCAATAGAGTCAGTTGTCTGGAGTGCACCAGTGAGTTGGAGTTGCACCTTTAAAATGGAGAGTAGTTGAGGATTTGAAAGAGCAACGTTGAAATTAGGATACAAAGTTACAAAGACTGTCCAGCATTTAAAGTAGTTTGAACAGTGCCTATGCAGGCATCCTGATATTCTAAGAACCAAGTATCCATAAGAGCAATTCTTGCTATCACTGGAAAACCTTTTCTTCCATGAAAAGTCAAAGCAAGTCGAACAGCACCATAGTGGAGATGAGTATCTAAGCGCATTAAGATCTATGAATGTTCCCAGATTCAATAAACCACCCTTGATTTACCTACTACCGAAACCACACAAAAAAAAACCTAGTATATCTCTATCTAAGTTAAATTCATGGTTATATATCATAAATTACTCACATGGAATCTCCTTTCGGTCTCAAACATGAAACAAAAATCATTCAAGTGATGATCAAGCACTTAAAAGCATTAAGAACATGATATATATAACTCACACAAATGAGATCTAGAATTGCATCAACAAGTCTTGAAAATTAATCAATCATAATTAAGCTACATCGTAGCTCTAACAATAGAAAATTAGAATATAATAGAAGAAGAAACGAAAATATAAATAAAACCAACATCTTGAATCAAAGAACAATAATTCTATCACCACTTTGTTTTCTCTTCAAAGGATTGGAAAAACTCTAAGAACGATGAAAGAACAATCTGAAAAATTCTCCCTCTAGCTTTCAATATTATCCTATTTATAGGATAATATCCAAGACTTTAAAAATAAGGCAATTGCTTATCTAAAACTTAAAATTAGGGAACAAATCCCAAAATTCCTGATTTTGCTCTATCTTCTAATACTTTTGTGGATGGCATATTCCTCTCCTCGGGTGGCATATTCCTTACCTTCTTTTTGCCCTTTTTTTCCTTATTTTCTTCATGTCTCATTATGCTGCGTAAACAAGGAAAATTTGAATAATTAGAGGAAATCCAAATATTTTCTCACGAATATCACATTAATTGTTGCCTAAAATAAGTGAAATAACTTTATTTTTATAGACTCATCATAACCCTTTTCCAAATTAGAAGTAGTTTCTTGAAATTTGCATATTAAATTCACCCGAGGAAAAAAAAAAGGAAAAGTGCATATCAAATTTTTCTTCCCGCATTTGCTTTTTTTTTTTTTTCTTTCCAGCAGTTAAAATGGAAAATTCTGAGGAAAAATGGTCAACTGTATAAAAAGTCTTCCTATTCAACGAAGACATGCACTCAATAGAATTTCCAAACTACCATTCCTGAAATGTATAATAAGAACTCGGGAGTCGATTGCGCTCGACGTGAACGACCTGCTTTTAACACGACTCAATACGGTGGACCTAGTCTTCGATGTGCACAAGAATAATCCAAGATAGCATTTGACCACAACTCTGAAATATCCCTTTCGAGCGTCGGACGTCGACTTCGGAAGTGATGGATAAGAAAGATTTCCCTATTTGGACTAATCTCTGATGACGACATATATATGACCATTTTCATCCATATGTAGCACCTAAATGATTAGGATAGTATCAAAACAGGGTGGCTGTGGTGTCCGAATCAATTTTCACACATCTTGACTAGTCTACTTCCTTGGGTGATCTTAAGGATGTATAACTCCACAGATCACGTTCAGAATTCTATTCTTGGAATGCTTTCAAGTTTGAACCGAACATCAAAAGAAAATGAGCAAAACTCCCTCGCTGTTCAAGCCAATACCTTGTTGCTGCAATAGATATTTCACGTACATGGGAGTCGGTCTCTCCTCATCCTGATATATCGAAAAAATTGTTCAAAAAGTCATAAACCTATTGCATATTTGCCAATGCAATTGTAAACCTTTCAAATTTACCAATTAAGTCATAGACCTTTTCATATTTTGCCAATTAAGTCTATGTAGTCTATTTTGGCCGGAATTCGCTGACTTGGACACTGGTCGTCCTACGTTGCACAATCAACACTGATTTCGACAATTTTTAATTATTATTTAGTACTTTTCTAATATTTTCTTCTCCTTTTTTTCCTTTCTTCTTCCTTTTGCCATGGCCAAGCGGGTTGGCCTCCCCTGGGCGAAGGTTGCCATTGCCCACCACAAGCGAGGCCAAGCCGGGCGAGGGCAAGGCTAACCCTCGTCGAACCTCTCTTAGGGGAGTCCAAGCCTGTGGCAAGCGAAGGTTGCCCTCACCCAAGTGGCCAGCCCACCCAACCATCGCCTATGGCTGGTGGCCAGCCACCGATAAAAGGAAGAAGAATGGACAAAAAGGAAAGAAAAATTAATGAAAAATTTGAAAAATAACTAAAATATTATTTAAAATTGTCCACGTTAGTGTCAGCCATGCTACGTAAGAAAGCCGACATCCACGTCAGTATTTTCCGATCAAAATTAGCCGAATAGACTCAATTGACAAAGTATGAAAAGGTTTAGGACTCAATGCAACATTGAGGCTGAGCCAGACGAGTGGCTGAGCCTTACTCGCTCTGGACTGGCTCAACCTTACTCGCTCTGGATAAACATCCTGACTCACATTCGACTTACCACACCACCATTTCAGAGATGTTCAATGACAACATGTGATGTTACAATACAAATGCGACAGCATGGAGACATCTATTTGATTTGATGGATGGCAATAATTGAGTCGTTCGTTGTATCCCGACTCGATCTTCATTACTTTGGAACTCTTCAAAACAGTATTGCGAAAGTAATCGACCCTTCTATAATTGATTGAAAACCAAAGGATGATGAGATTGGAATTGAACTTTAAGTCAATTAATTGTCCAATCTTGAAGTAATCCTTTTTTTTTTTTTTTTAAGTAGTAGTAGCAGTAAAGGATGAACCCTTTTCATAAAAGGACATGACATACTTATCACAATCGGACGAATATCAAATCCCATCATTGGACTCGGTTCAATTCCCAATATAAGAGGTACCCATCTATTAAGTGAATGAGAGCAAATCTCTCGATTCACTAGTGAATAAATCTCCGATTCAATATGTTCCTATCAATTGAAGCTATTCAATCTTTTTTATGTTTATCTATCAAATTATGTCACGTTTATCGTATTCTACAACGTATGTTATATTTGGGAAAATTGTCGAGAAATTACGGCTGATCTAGGTTTTCGTTTGGATGGTCGATTGAGAGAGACGACAAAGAGGATTTAGGGATTATTTTGTGTGGGTGCCCATGGAGGGATTCCGACCTACCCCAAGCCAGATCTGGTGAGGGGAGCCCTCGATGGGGCTCACCCTCGCTCAATTGGGCCTCACCTGTGGCAGGCAATGGCAATGGCAACGGCTGGGTCGACCATCCCTTGTGGCTGTTGGCTAGCCACTAGAAAAAGGAGAAATAAGGGAAAAAAAAAAAAGGAGGAAAGAAAAAAAATATTAAAATATTATTAACAATTGTCCACATCACTGCTGATTGTGCCATATAGGACGGTCGGCATCCATGTCAATAAATTTTGATCAAAATTGGCCGAATGGATTCAATTGGCAAAGTGTGAAAATGTTTAGAACTCATTTGGCAAAGTTGAAAGGTCTATGACTGAATTAATAAAAATGCAATAGATTTTAGATTTTTCGGACCATTTTCCCGTTATATTTCGACACATCAATTACGATAATCAAGCATTATTTCTCTAAGGGGATCGGTTATCATACTACATCATTGCGCTTGATACTTTGTTAGATTCTCTTTGAGAGCTCTAGACGTTTCTTATCTTTCCTTATCATCTCATGTCACATCCTTGTACCCTTCCTCTTCTCCTTTTAACCAATGTATCGAATCCTTGATCACATCGCCTCGCTAGGACGTTTAAAGGCCTTTGTTCAACTGGGCCAAATCATCTCAGACGACCTTCTCTCATCTTATTCCCAATTAGAGATTAACACTTACATTTTTCACTAATAGTCGTCCTGTAAAATTTATTCTTAAGCTTGAATGGTATTTGATGTTCGCACAAAACCCTAGATTCACTTCTCAACTTCATCCATGCCGCAGGTACTCTTTGAATGAGATCTCCATATATTTCCATGTCTCTTTGTAGAATGGATTCAAGATTTGCAAACGTTCATTCATTGACACTTTTTATCTCCAATTTTTACCAAGAGGTCCTTTGAACTTCTGCCCTTACTAAATTTATATACTCGACCCAGCCGTTAGCCCTTATATTCCGTGTGCTATATTTTGATAGTTACAAAACAGTTAGGGACACTTTATGATACAATAAGGATCAGTTTGGTAACAATTCCGTTCCCAAGAACAATTTTTTAGCAGAAATGATTTTTTCTTATTATGTTCCCAGGAACAAAGAAGTAGAATTTTTTTTTTTTTGCTTCTTGTTTATGTTCGAAATCTAATCCCGGGAACAAATCAATTCTCGGGAAAAGAAAAATTAATTGATGTTACCAAACAAATTTCTATTCTTTTTCTATTTCTGGAAATAAAAGAATAGGAATCGGAGAAACAAAAGCATTACCAAACAGGTTCTAATAAATGGAATGACATAAGTATTTGTGATTTATATGTAAACTAATCCATATGTTAATAAAACAATGGGAAATTATATCTTCCTATTGATAGGAATTATGACATGTACTTATAATTAAGATTTCTTTCTCATAAAGATAAATCTTGCTTACATGTCATATTTTATAATGTTGGTTTGAAAACTTGTAAGTGTCTATGATAGTAAATACTAATTTTGGGTACTTCATTGAATTTGACAGTTCGATTCGATTCGATTCAATTCTTGATTCATAAATTTAACTTTTCAATTTACCATATCTTGATTTACAGATTTGGAGGAAAAATCTATTTTGAGATCATTGTTACCTTTTCTTCAAACTTATGTGGGAAGTATGAAGATATTGGAGCCCGCGATTCTCCCTACGAGTACGATAGTTCCCCCTCCCTCCTCAGGTTAGATCATTACTAATGCAAATAGACACGGCCTCCTTGAGACTACCCTAAAGAGGGCACAGTAGTCGGATTTAAGCCTTGAGTGAGAAAGATCATGCTTACCACGTAAGTAAACTTTGTAATTGTCTTGTACTCATATTTGCATTTCTATAGAGTTCATTATCGGTGGTGCAACTCATCTTTTCCAGGAAAATTGTCCGAAAAATGTTAAACATATTGTATAGCAGCCAATTCAATCCTAAACTTTTTAATTTAATCAATTTAGTCCTAAAACTTTTTGACGATTTTCCAATGTAGACATATCTTGATCAATTTTGGCTGGCAATCGCTGATGTGGATGCCGGTGACTGGCGGAGGTGGAAGGAAAAAAGGAAAAAAGAAAGAAAAGAAAAGAAAAGGAAAAAGAATAAAAAAAACTTTAAAAGAATTACAAAAATCATTCACGTTAGCGTCGACCCACGTCACATAAGATGGTCGAAGTTGACTGGACTGCGGCGTCAATGATTTTCAACCAAATTTGGCCAGAAGGACAATATTGGCAAATTTTCAAAAGGTTTAGTACTAAATTAGCTAAGTAGAAAAGTTCATAATTGAATTGACTTTTGTAAGTTGTCTAAAAAAGGTTTGGGACTTTTTTAGACAATTTTCCTCATTTTCCCCTTCATTTATTTATGTATCAAAATGCCAATGAAAGATTGCGTACATTTCCTCCTATGATACAATATAGGGGTGAGCATGGTCTGGGTAGGCTG
Organism: Metrosideros polymorpha var. glaberrima; assembly: GCA_001662345.2. Lineage (NCBI taxonomy): Eukaryota > Viridiplantae > Streptophyta > Magnoliopsida > Myrtales > Myrtaceae > Metrosideros > Metrosideros polymorpha. Next base: position 20,323,940 of record BCNH02000008.1, on the reverse strand, counting down.
TTCCCACCCTAAAATCGGAAACTGCCCATTAAGGATTGGTTCCGTAAAATTGAAATCGAAAATCTCCCGTTGGTTCCATGGATGCACCTGGGAACCAAACTACTGATCTGGTCGGGTTCCCGGGTGGGTCCATGGTATCGATCCCACCAAGCAAATGGAGGCGACTAAGAGCAAGAGAAGGAGACGACTCACGATCGAAGGCACGGCCGTGAGTCAATGGGAGTTGAGAGTCGAGGCCGTGAGTCGATAGGAGTCGAGACCGTGTGTCAAAAGACAGAGACGGAGACAAAGACACCAAGGTGAGAGTGAGACATCAAGAATCGGAGACAAGAGAGAGTAGAGACCAAGATGAGAGTTAGAGAGTGAGAGTTTCAGACGAGATGAGCGAATTTCATATTAGGGATTTAGGATTTCTTTGTGATGCATCTCTCTCTATAGACCTTACAGCGATTTTCGCCACTTTCCTCATGCTTTCCACATTGAAACTTCCCCTAAACTCTCATCCACTATCTCAAATGCACCTGCCTGCAAGAAGGGCTTTGCCTGTAAAATCTCACGGCACAAAGGATTTTGCATTGATCACAATTCCCTTCAATAGCTAAGTATAAACCATAACCGAGAGATATAGCTAGAATGCAAAAAATATAAAAACCTTGCCTGCATTTTGATTTCTAAATATGGGAATTCAGTTACTTTGGCTCTTCTTTGTCGAAAGATTTAATTTAGAAAACAGATAGAAACTCAAATCTACTCATGTTTTTTTTCACTGATAAAGATTTAATTTAAAAAATTTTAAATTGAATATATATTTATATTATTACCGGTTCGGTCCAAGTGGACGGGTGGGCGGTTCTATACCTGGAACCTGAAACCGAACCGATACTCACCGGTTCCAATATTGGAATTGGGAATCGGACAAGTTCCCTTGGAAACCATCGGTTTTTGGGTGGTCCGGTCCGGTTCCGGGTGGTTCTCAGTTCCATTGCACACCCCTAATATAATAAATAGGTATATTTTTATTCATTATCTCTCTTATTGATGTGTTATATATTACATACTCTAGACGCGATTTTAGTAACAACTAAAGGCAGGTGATTTCCTGTAAGGAGGAAAAAATAGCCCTAAAATAAAATTGGAGCCCTTTTTTTGTAGACCGTGTGCGCACAATTAATATGTAAGTCATGTTGGCTATCAACTACAAATTATCTAAAACAATCAACAGAACAAGGATAAAGCAGAAGGTAGCCATGTCTCGGATATGTGTATATCCATCGTTTAAAACTTTCCATTATTCATTTACCATCACTTGCAACACAGACTTAAATGTGCTAGGAGTTCATCATAATAGAACGAGAGAACTCCAAAGTGTATGGCACAAGCCTTTAGCGACAACAAGTATGAAATTTGGGGAAAAAGTATGAAAAAAGTCATAACCCTATTACATTGGTACCAATTCAGTCCAAAATATGTCAATTGGACCAATTTAGTCCTAAACATTTTACATTGATATCAATTCAGTTCATCCGGCAAATTTCGGCCGAAAATCTCTAACATGGATGTCGATCATTCTAACATGGCATGGTCGCTACTAACGTGGACATTTTTTATTTTTTTTTAATTGTTTTTAATTTTTAATTTTTTAATTTTTTAATTTTTAATTTTCTTTGTTTTGTTTTCTACAACTCTGGCCAGCAAGGTTGTTGACCGACCATTGTGGGCCACAGGCGAGGGCTAGCGACACTCGCTTGGTCTGGGCAAGGGCGTCATGGCCCTCGCCGGCCAAAGTTGTAAAAAAGAAAAGGAAAGGAAAGAAAAAACAAAAAAAAAGTAATAAGAAATTCATAAAAATTAAAAAATTGTTCACATTAGCAACGGCCATACCACATAGAATGGCCGATGCCCTTGTCAGTGATTTTCAGCCAAAATTGGCCAAATGAAGTGAATTGATACCAATGCAAAATATTTATGATTAAATTAGTTCAATTGAAAGGTTTATAACTAAATTGATACCAATGCAATATATTTTGAGACTTTTTGGTACTTTTTTCGAAATGTGAAGACTGTTCTTCAATTGATCAAGAATTAAAGTCATTTATTTTTTTGGAAGGTGTAAATTGTAGGCCTTTGATACCGATCATCTAAATTTAGAGGTGGCAGAGCATAACCCACTTTTTAACTCATAGTTGCCGGATTAGGCAGTTTATTAGTTACACAAAATATAAAAGCCAAGTTGAAATGAGTTAAGAAAAACTAAAGACCAACTACATTTAGGTGTTAATATGTTTAAGACATCATAGATTTTCAACCCGTTTTGAAAACTGAAGCCATTACTGTCCGGAAAAAAGGAGTCAATCAGAGAGACTCCAAGAGAGAGAAGGCCCACCTCTAGCTATGATTTTTGTTGCCGGCAACATTGCCCTCGGCGGTGGATCTCGCGGGCGATGTTACTTGAAGCAGCGGCTGTATCTCCAATGATCTCCAACACCGGATCTCTCCCTCTCAATCCACCCGTGACCCGTCGACAATGAGCTTACGACCTCACAGTGAGCTCCCGCTCAAGCACGACGCAGGGAGTTGACCTCAAGCTTGAACAATCACGGTGATTTGGTCTCTCTCCTTTATGTTCTCTATGCAATATTCCCATGAGTTGGCGGTTCATCTCGGAAGGTGTTCGCTGCGAGTTAACAGGATCCTGAGAGAGAGAGAGAGAGAGAGAGAGCCACTGTTGATGCCAGTGGTGGCGATGTCGACAGTGGTTTACCACCACTGGCAACGTTGCCTATGGCATCACCTTTCTTGGTCTGTAACTTTAAAAAAAGCCTTACCCCCAAGAAAATGCTGGCAAATAATCCAAGTCTCTGTCTTTCCTGATGTGCATCTATCCATTCTTCTGAAGATGTAATTTTGTTTTATTTGCTAGTTCATTAATTTGTCAACTTTCTCGGAATAAAAAGGCTCTCTCATTGGCCTAACATAAAGAATTTTCAGATACAAATTTTTTCACTTGATTTGACTTCGTAATCACGGACATATATGAATTATTTTGGCGTGCCCTGTAAAAGTTCTATCGCACGGAATGGACCAACATGAGTTAATGAGGTCAATTTGGTCAAAGCTCTTTTACGACCCACCCAAATCCGACCAGACCTAACACGTTTGTCCCATCTACCTAACTTGTAGCGTTGAGATCAGACTCAAGAGAGTACCGAGCATCGATGAGTGAATAGTTTAAAGATGATTCTGTAATTCTTCACGATACAACAAAAAACCCCTCGAGATGCTTGAGAAAAGACTGATGGCCGCAGAGTTCAATCCAATGCAATGGCATATGCAATGCCTCAAATAAGAATAAAGCAGTCATTCAGACTTACAATGTCGTTTAACTTTTGGCAAACATGTACAGTGTTGCTACATAGATAATTAATGCCACTAAAGAATGACTGAAATCGTCAAGAAGCTTTTATTGGGTGGAGAAAAAGATAGAACTAGTCACTACATCGCGATTCACCGGGTGCACAATGACTGTGTACCAATGAACTATTCGTAACCAGATGTATTGCTTTGTAGGAGGATCTTTACAGATTGGTCTTAGGCTTGGCAGTAACCCGTCTCGTGACCGACCTCATGGTTACGAATTCCTCCGCGGCAGAAGGATGGATTCCCACCTGAAAACGAAAATTAAGATGAGCCACATGGGCAGAGTCACTCAAATGGGAGTTGCCCAAGTCCACTTAGATATATCAGAGAATACTGGGTACATGTAAAACATCTGCACACGTCTCCGTGTACCTGTATAGACGTGCTCACATACCCCCCTCTCTCTCTCTCTCTCTCTGCATGTTATCTTAATGGTTCCATTACCAAGCATATGTTTGTAAACTTCTCTCTCTCTCTCTCTCTCTCTCTCTCTCTCTCTCTCTCTCATGGGTAACTTAAACGTCCATGTTTGAGTGTGTTGCAGCGGAACATTTAGATGCACAAGTAGATGATGCCGCGGTGATGTTCAAATCAAAGGTATAATTTGCATAGCAACTCAAGAGTTTCCAAAGTAGATAGAGAGAATAAATCTTACCGTGCTGTCGAAATGGGCCTTTGTTGCACCACACTTAAGTGCGACGGCAATGCCCTGTAATGAAAGTAGACGTCATGCAAATGGACAAAAGAACAGAAAAGGAAAAAGTTTCAATTAGTAAGTAGGTGAAGCTGGAACTGAGGGTACTCATAGGCTTTTGCCTCAAAATACCCAAGATTCCTGCTACTCATCAGCAACGAAATAAAATGAGCATGTACAAAACATTCTGCCAGTTTACGTTGCCCAGGATCTTGCCAACAAAAACTCTTCGCAGTGTGACGTTAAGAAAGAATTATTTAGACGTATACCAGGAAAAAAATGCTCGGTTGTAAAGTGCTATGGAACATTTTATCCCTTTCACTATCAATTGCCGACTTTTATTATATCCGCATAGCACCTCCAACGGCACAAACTAGAGAATAAGTACCTCCCTATACAGTACAAGTGAAAAGGTTCATATTCTCCAATTTATGTTTTTCCAGGATCAACATGGATATTCTTGAAAATGAGTCCCATGCTCCAGATATGGGCAAATATTAGCTCCCATATACATAAGTATTCATGAACATGAGTCCCATGCTCCTGATATGGGCAAATATTAGCTCCCTTTCACTATCAATTGCTGACTATTATTATATCTGCATAGCACCCCCAAAAGCACACACTAGAGAATAAGTAACTCCCTATACGGTACAAGTGAAAAGGATTCATGTTCTCCAATTTATGTTTTTCCAGGATCAACATGGATATTCATGAACATGAGTCCCATGCTCCTGATATGGGCAAATATTAGCTCCCATATACATCAGTTGAAAAGTGCAAAAAAGTTTAATGTTCATATATAAATGCCCCAAAATCCCAAAAAGATCTTCCAGGGCAATGTGTGTGTGTGTGTAGATATAGATAGCACACTCACACACACATATGTATATACTTTTTTTCCCTTTTGGGTTTCGCAGCAGCAAGATTGCTAAGTCCAGTTGACACTTCAGCAACTCCAATTTCTTTCATAAACCTCATTCAATTAAGTTGGTGAGCTATATAAGTGGCCTGGCTTGAATCCTTTTATCATTTCGCATTTTATTCTGTCTCAAGTCTTATTCTCCCATTCTGATAAATTTCTCAAATTCTATAGTGGACAAGGCAAGAAATTGCATGCACAAACAGCTAGTTCACATGCACAAACTTGGAAGCAGAAACTTTCCCAACAACAAAGCTTTTCGTTATAATTATATATCAGTAAAAGGCATTGCTAAAGGAACAACAGATTTTTATTTTGATAAGCAAAATGCTGATAAGTTAAAAGTTCGCTGGTATAGAAAATACAGGATGAACATATGAAAACAAAGGATTGAGGTCTCAACTAATAAAGAACAAAATCAGATGCATACCTGCATAATTTCAGGTGCATCTGGCCCACACATGGAAGCGCCAATAACTTTATCTGTCTCTGCATCAACCAGCAGCTTCATGACTGATTTTTCTTGCCGCCTAGAGCCAACAGTTCATGTTATATACATGTCAGAACACAATAATTGGAAGAAAAAACAATAAAGCTTTGTACATAGTATAATGGTGCAATTATCCATTTTGCAATAACACGTGTCATGTAATTTGTTCGGCTTTTTGAATTGAACTTTGCAACAAGAATTCACATTGTGATCTTGAAACATAAAGAAAGGTTTTTTCTTTTACCATCAGTGCTTAACTTAGTTGAAACTTAAACCTCAGTCAATCTAGCTAATGCTATATCTCAATTACTAATAAACTTCTACCAGAAAAATCTAGAATAAGTGGTTAATTTCTGAATAAAGACACCATAGTAAGGTAGCTTCATACTACAGATTCGCTTCAATGATAGCTTCATAAAATGCTAGGTTTTTGTCATAATCCATGGAGTTCATACTGTTCTATAAAAAACTGCTTTCCTACATCAAACACCTTGTCCACATACTATCCCACATAATAATGAGAATACACACAGTAGACTTGTCTTGTGAACAAGAAATTAGAATGTGACCTTCCAACTGTCAACCCAACAAAATGCAACATTTTAACGACCAGGTCCATTAGTCTATTCAGAGGTTATGAATTAATTTCAACACTCAAATCTCATACCAATACGTACCCAGAGACTGTGTTCTTCATTGGGTTGAATGTAGATGTGAAAACCAAAACTTCTCCATTAACTTGCTCTATTGCCTGCTCTTCACTCAGTCCAACCACAGATAGAGGAGGTATGCTGTGTGCAATTAAACAGGGAAGCAATAAATTAACATTATCTAATGGGGAGGACTAGCATACTTGTCACTCATCAACAATAAGATATTTTTTCAAGTAGTTATCAGGAAAAGAAATGCCACGGTTGTAGTTTTTACAGAAAGCGCTTTCACTTTGCATACATAGTACCAAGATGTATATCCCTAGAAAGATTCTCATAATGAATGCCATATATATAAACTGTGGGTGAATAGAATCATTTTTTTTATAGGCAAAGAGGGTGGGAAAGGGCAACCACCTTCGGCGACCCCCCTAGGTGTTACCACATAAGTTCTACACTCACTACAAAATGTTCGGTTTCGAGCCATTGCTACTACTGATTTTGAGCAAGTCCATCACCACCACCCCACCACAATGATAGCGAGAGTAGAGCCCAAGATATTTTACATCATGACATGGTCAAACCTAGATTGCAAACAAACCAAGGCTTTTTTTTTTTGAGCAAGCCCATCACCGCCACCTCATCATAATAGTGGTGGGAGTAGAGGCGGGGATATCATACACCATGACACAGTCAAACTTACACCACAGACAAATTAAAGTTTCTTGAGGCCAAGGAATGACTTGGGGTTTCAAACCCGTGACTAAGGGGGCCCTAAACCACTTGCAAGTAGTCTCTACACCACTAGGCCAACCACCAAGGTGGTTACAAATAAGTATCATTATATCAGCATAACTTGTGAAAGGCGAAATGTCACTCGGACTGGCTGAATAGTCCGCCAATGAGGAGACGACATGGATCAGCTAAAACTAAAATAATGTTCAATAACAGGAAGGAGAACAAAGATACAGCTCACAATCTATCAATCACAGTGCCTGACAATTGGACAAAGGTGGTTGATACTTGACCAGTAAAGCACGCTTCATCGTAATCAAAACCTAGTAAGAAATCTATTTCTTTCAAATTTTCTAACAATAATGCTAAACATCAATGTTCAGCTAACACATTAGCTATACTATGGATAGAGATGTTAGGTGGTATCTTCTAGATTTCCATAACACCTTAACTTGACATCCTAATCAAATTTGCAGTCTTAGACTCCTGACGATATTAAGTCTGACATGAAGAAGTTATTCTGCGTAAACCAAGAAATCATTCTGCAGCCCAAGTTCTAATATGGGGTATTTATTTCATGGTACGTACTCAGCAAAAGAATATCATCCTTTATTTGGTATTTACAGTAATGTAGAGAAAAAAGATCAGTGGTACTTACAGCAATGTAGAGAAAAAAGATTAGTGCAAAGGTGAAATCTTCAAACAATATAATCCAAGGTCTAAATGGAAGCTGACTTGTGTGCATGACATTGAACAATTTACATCTTTGCCTACTCAACCACCCCTTTTTCCCATTGGGAACAAAAAAGGAAATAACATCCCTTTTTCATCTTTATTACCAAATGTAGAGAACTTTAATTTGGTTATTTCAAGTATATATACATGCGAATGAACCTGCCAAAACTCCCATCAATGTTGTTTACAACCAGAAAACTCGATTTTGGCTACATTTTCTTCATATTATCAGTTGGATGGTCTATATGAGTACTGAAGAGGTCTTATTTACAGGTAGCAATTCAGTTTCGTAATCGATTCCTTTCTCTGAACACGGTTCAGTGCAGGTAAATCACTGGTACAAATAAAGCAGAGGACTTTTGTTAGGTAATTTTGATGACACCCAACCTTGAGGTCAATCAACACTAAACCTTTAACTCATCTGAGCCAACCTGATGTAATTGTTAAGCATCCCACATCCTGGGATTCGTAGGATTCAAAAGGATCTTATATATTTTCCACCCTCTAATAGTTTTAGGTTTTTGTTGGAGGTCTATCCTGTTGCCTGATCCAATTTCATGGGACCCTTCCAATGACTCATCTCGCATGTCAGTAATTACTCTCATCATTCTTTATTTCTCATGCCTCAACAACATTATTACGCATTCCACATCCCTTAATTATTGACTTCAATGTCTCCCTCCATCTAATAGTTTTAAGGTCTTACATTAGACTATCTAATGGTAATTAATGACTTATTCTCAATGGATTTATATTTCGCGTTTAACTGCCCACAAATTTTTTTTTGATCCACTTATTAACATGATTTATCACTTGAAGAGCCAACTCTCTGGATATTGCATCTTTTGTCTTTCAATTCTACTACTACATCAGAATGGCTGTTCAGTTGCACTCCCAGTAATAGTTCCTCTCATAAGTGCTAAGTCTAACTGTATCCAACAACGCTTAAATTGTCTCCATTCTTTTAGTCTTTTGGTTAGCAATCTTCCCAACCCAACTTCAAGGTCAACATGTAGTCTTACTTCAGAGATAGTGTATCTAGAAGGGTGACGGCCACAATAATCATCAATTTTGACGATTTTGTTCATTTTTTTGTAACTAAGTACCGCAAGTAACTACAGCAACTTCAGCAAGAATGCTAAAAAAAGTATGTCAATCTCATTGTTCCAAAAGCAAAGAGGTTATCACCAGAACACTGCGCAAGGTACATTGCTGTAGTCTGGCTTGGTAGGCTGCCCAGCAAATATAGTTTTCTGGAAATAATGGAGAAATAAATGAGCACGAAGTGAACATAGGAATGGATTGTAGAAATGAATTTAGAATCTGTAAAACAGAGCCATATAAAGCTGGCAAAGATGATGCGGATACAGTACAAAAAAGGACAAAAAGTTCTAGGACTTACAGCGAAGCACGTTCCCTCCATCAGAGCAATAGGGGTGAGATTCATCCGATCAGTAACATCACCAACAGCCCATATGCTAGGAACATTTGTGCATGAGTATTCATCCACCTGGAAGAAGAAACTGAAGCACATGATTTTACCGAACAACCGATAAGGTCAAGCTCAATTGTATGATAAGTATGAAAGTCGGTCTGTCTGGGATGAGTACAACTTTCAACTACTTTGCAAATCTTGCGACTCTTATACTTTGACTTTTATTCAACATGAGAGACTTTAAAACTTTACAAATACAAATACACGTAGAATTGTATACAATACTTCAAGACTAAAACATCTTCTGTTTTCAAATTTCGAAGAAAGGGTCACATGTAGAAGTTAAAGTAGAAGAAAATCCCTACCAAATGGCAAATGGCAAATGGAATACAAGTTGATATGTCAAGACCGATATGCTATTTAACTACTCATTGAGTAGTATCTGCATATACCAATGTAATTAATCATGTGACCCAAGTCCTCAATAATCCAATGATTGCACAAAACCAAAATAGAATTGATATATTAAACAGCTAAAATAGCATGGAAAAAAGAGAAAAGACATCAAAAGCCTACTTAACAAAGTAACGGCTTATCTAAGAACATGGATAGATGTGAATGAGGAGAAGCCATGTATCCCTGCTCATTAAATTTTAACCACTACATATTTATAATACCCCAGTGTTCATGCTCATCAAAACAAGTATAACCTTGATTGCAAAACAAAACAGCAGAAAAGAAGGATTAAAAGATCTAATGACCTTCACAGCACCCATCGTATCAGTTTCAACGCCCACAGAAGCCAAATTCAACCTCTTTGTATTAGGAGTTCGACCTGCAAACATCAAATGAAGACAGCCATCAATTATTCACCGCCATAAACAACTTTCGGGTGGAACTACCAATTCACCTCAGACATTGTACTTATTATTTTTCAAGCTCGACTTTAATTTCACTTCCAATCAAGTCACTTCTGGCACAAACCATTAGGAATTGACAGGGCAAAGCAGCCAGTTAAGTGGTTCTTTGACTGAAATCCAACAAAGTGACCTAATTACAATCTAAAAGTTAAAATCAAAGTTAACTGGCTTGATCAATGGCTAACATAAAACAATGACCGAAGTAAGATGTCTACAAAAGTAGTTTACCTTGGATACACCCAATCAGTTAAATTGCATGTAACTAATCAACTGGGCAAATCTTAACAAATTTCTGAACTTACTTCTTTTGCTGATTTCACTACCAAGCAAGTAGAACAATGAAGACCATGAATCAGTGACTACGTCACCAATCAGTTAAATTACTTGTAATCAACCGGAGCAAATCTTAACAAAATTTGAAACTGACTTCTTTTACTGATTGCACTACCAAGGATAGTAAAATATTAAGATATTGAATCGGTAACTACGTAACCAATCAGTTAAATTGCATGTAATTAATCAAATGGAGCAAATCTTAACAAATTTCTAAACTGACTTCTTTTGCTGATTTCACTACCAAGAAGTAACCCTGAATCAGTAACTATGTCACCAATAAAATGCTAGGCACATCACTTATCCAAAGCATGGAATTCAGGGTTATATTACTGCAGCTTAGGCTCTGGTGATGATTAGTCCAGGATGTAAAAAAGCGCAAAACTGTGTATACACGCGCCATATGCAGGGGACACCTCTATGCTACAGAAGAGAATCAATTTTCACATCCATGCAGATCATGTTTGAATTAGAAGAAAAGGGATTTTTCCTCCTATTTAAAATTTAATCTAAGTATATTGGCCAGTTCCAATTTGACAATGAGCATTGGTATCAATGTAGCAATTTAGTGTAATAGCACCAAAATTATTGAGCGGAAACCAGACTACAGTGTACAAGTATACTGGAACTTCCCATACGGATAATGGAAATACTAAGGACACAGGTCACCCACCACAATTGGCCCATCTAACCACTATATTATAAGTTGGGTAATATCTAACACTTGTAACTAGTACAATGATGGGGAAGAAAAAAGTATTGGTTCAGAGTAATAGCCCCACACACCAAATACAACGACAATCACATTTAATGCTTCAAATAACAGAACCCGATCCCACAAAAATAAAAGAACAATTGTTACCTCTCTAATGAGCTGTTTATCATCGTACTGATGAGACAAAGTGCTCATTATAGTTTTAGCCCATAATATTATTCAAATAAGCACAATCAAAAGTTAAGTATATCTTAAATCATAATTACCGGTGGCAAAGAGTACAAGATCAGCATGCAACTCTTCCCCGTGGTCTGTGATAACTTTTATGCCATCCTCCGTTTTAATCAACTGCAATTGCAGATTCAATTTTAGTGCAACAATTCAGTTAATGAAAGGCAAGACGCCAATGGTGAAAGGACTAAAAATCTACAGTCAGACAACGACTAGAGACATAAGCAATCACAACCTTGACCTAACAAGCAGGATGACGTACCTCTGTCAAGTTTGTCCTTGGATGCAAATTAATTCCCCTGCCTTCAAGATTTCTTGCAACAACTGCTCTCATTTCGTCGTCAAAACCTCTGAAGATTTGCCAAGTGAGAGTATTAGCGTAACACAGTAGCTATCTAGTGAAGGATATTGACAATAACTGGCTAAACACTAAACATCCTTTTCATCATGTTTAGAAGATGTAGCCACGATAACTAAAATGGCAGTTTGGTACTGAGTTGTTCATGGTGTCCAAGTAAACAGTACTGCAAATTTGGTTTGCAAAGTGCAATCCCTCGTATACATGACAAAGTTAAACAGCAGAAAATAAGAAATAAAAAAGCTTGCAATTTTTTAAAGCAAAGTCAGCATTTGAACCTCAGTGGGAGTTCCTTTCTGAAAAACACATCCACAGTGGCACCCAACCCACGCCATATTGAAGCAAATTCTACTGCAATGTACCTGAATAATCAGTGAAAGAACAGTTCCAAACATTTAATATACTAAGGACTGAACATCATGTAACAGGAAATTTGAGATATTAAGACAACAGACCCTCCTCCAAGCACCACAGCATGCTTCGGTAAGTCCTCCAAACTCAATGCTTCATCAGAAGTTATACCCAACTCCTAGAAAAAGAAAATTCATACAAGAGAAATATTTAATGATATTGGTGAAGAAAATCATACAAATATATGTATATTCACATCTTTGAATAACTAATTCAGTCATTTTCAACTTAAAGTACACATGCATGATTCATGAAATGCCAAAAGGATATAACCCAGGAAAACAGCATAAACACAAATATATGCTTTGTACGTTCGTAATAAATACCAGCTAATACTTGGAATTGATATGAGTGCATAACCGAAAATGGCATAGACATCAACAACCACAATTTCTATGCGCAAATTCTAATTTTGGTTGTCTAACAAGGTTACTTTCATTCATTATGTCCGATTTTTGAAAAAAAAATGTAGTTATCCAGTGGGTCGCCCCAGCTAGGATAGCTTTCCTAGGGCCGATTAGCCTACATCCTCGTATCCATTCCTTGCCTACTAACAAAAAGTTTTAAAAGCCTAAAGTATGCAAAGGAATGTACAAGCTAGGGCACAGTGGATGACATGATCATTCTTCACCATCAGACTATACTTTCTCTTCAGCACAAACAGTCCATTGACTACATGATTCTTGCAGAGTGCTTCAGAAGACCAGTTGTTTGACGTATGTACTACAAGATATATGAAGAAAAGACAAAACTTCTACCTGCCCTGGGATATTAGGACGTTGAGCTCTGCTTCCAGTCGCGATAAGAATGTGCTTTGCAGAGTAGCACAACTTCGTTCCATCTAGCTGTGTCACCTCAATTTCATTGGGACCAACTAGCTTTCCTTCTCCTTCGAATAATTTGACACCAGCACTCGACAACAAACGCTTGTAAATTCCATTTAATCTGGTAATTTCCTCTGTCTGTATATCTCAAAGAACAAATCCATGTCACATTGGGCCCTAAAACATACAAAATTCTTCACTTGCATCATTGATGATCTACGGAATGGAAAGAGAAGAAGAGCATCTAGTAACTAGATCAATATATTGTTACATTTACAAAGCCCAAGAGTGTTCAGATTGGGCACTGCATGATTGATATCAACACAGGTTTTCTACATGAATATTTAACTCGAATTAAAAATGGGGATAGAGAAAGAAAAGCAACAAAAGACTGTCATGGTGACAGCCAGAAAAATACCAATAAGCACTAATAGATATTGAGGTGAACAAAGATAATATACTTGTAATAACTGAGACCCAAAAGGCTTCATATAAGCATTATTCAAAAGATTCCTCCACCAAAAATCCATGCTTCAAGCAGTCAAGTTTACAATACAACAGATTAATCTTGCAGAGAGAGAAAAGCTATTTCCATCTGCCCTCTCTTAAGAAAGACCATGACAAAACTCATAAGACCCTAAAACGTTTGCACTGCAAAAAACTGATTTTAAAATGTCAATGACTTTCAGAGAGAGAAAAGCTATTTCCATCTGCCCTCTCTTAAGAAAGACCATGACAATACTCATATGACCCTAAAATGTTTGCACTGCAAAAAACTGATTTTAGAAGTCAACGACTTTCTGCTAATCAAACATGCTCCTGTCAGACTGCTTGATACAAAATTAACACCACCTAGCACAAATCTCAACAAAAGCTATTCTAAGGTCTAACTACATAAAGAAACCCTTGTGCTTCATGGATTTTACAATTCTATCTTTAAAGGCTTTGCTCTCAACCATTAGCTTCATTGTCAATTTCAATTTTCACCCACCATAAGTGCCTAGCAGTTAGCCACTATTTGCAGATGCGGAACTGACAATGTGTCGGGACATGGAACTTTTCAAACCAATTAAATTTTAACCATACAATGTCAAATAAGCAAGAAATAGCACATCAACAAGGGAACAAAACCAGTTAAGAAAAAGGAGCACTGGCTTGTTGCGGGTCACTAGCCATCAATATCTGCCAAATTGCTCATCAATGCCAAATGACCCATAACATGTTCAGATATAGGAAACTTGAAATAGGTGCTTGCATGTGTTAACTATCAGGTAGATTTAAACATTGAAGTTCAGGAGAAAGTCCTTAAAGATCAGGTAGAATTGAAAAGGCTTCAAGTAAGGAGTTTTTTGAGTAGTTAAGCCTTCTAATGAAATTCTAAATCTACCAAGTCCCTTCAAAAAAATATTTATACAACTCAAATCAATGACAGCAGATGTGACAACTAACAAGGTTCACCAAGACACTGATGTGACACAGACTTCTTCAAGAGAAGAGACCTTAAATATCTAATCAAAATGGTAAAGGAAATGCCACATCAATCAAGGGGACAAACAAAAAGGAAATAGAAGGGGTGTGGCTTAAGATATAGTACACCCAAAGAGACGCGAGCTACATCTGAGTTCAACCAAGAGATTATTGGATACCGAGGAATTAGAGACTCCCCTGAATCTGGCGGCAACATGCTAAGGGTGGTGGTCCTGCTTATGTGGCCGACCTTGACCCCTATTATTTGGAGGTCATTTCTAGTAATTCAAAAATATCAAGTGGAATCGGATGGATTCTTCTGCAATGAAAAAAATATTCAAATGGAAGGGCAAAGGGAAGGACCTTTCCCTATTGGAGTAAGAAAATCATGATCAGGTTACCGGCAATCAAAATCACCTATATTTGTTCAGCTTCATCAATGTCAAAACTATATAAACATTTGGGTATGTGATGTATAGTTATGTGCTTGTAGGTGAACTAATAACTGGATAGGTTTGGAAAATATATACATTAAAATTCAGTATAATCTAAAAATTTATATATGTGAAATCGAATTTAACACCCCTTAAGATGCACAGTTTTCTAAGTGATTAATCTATTTTTTAATGTAAGTGAATCCTGTACCAGTAGTCTCACAAAAAAAAATGATAAAAGACAAATCATTGGAATTTACATGCCGTAATCACTAGGATCTCTCATCAGTGAACTGCTAAAAAAGTCGATGTTCAAGCACTCCAATTGATAATTTAGGAGGAGACATAAAATGTTACCTTCTTGTGCAGAAGTTTTTTCCAGTTAAAGTCAACTTTCTCATTCAACTCCCATCCATAATTCCTTGCATCCTACAGAAGCAACCATAAACATTAGTCTGAAATCTTAACAATGAGAACGGAAGTAGATAACTATAATCCCCAATATGATGCAGTAGTTTACACAAAATAGGCACCAACTAAGGACCAATAAGGATGGAACTAATAAGCATGGGAATGCAAAATACTTTAAGAATGACGCTGTATAAATCAATTTCCGGTTGAATGCAGTAACTTCCAGGCTTCAGTTCAAGACATACTAATAATCTGACAATTATTGTCGAATACGAAGTTTTGCACTTTGAGTTTTATTTCCATCAGATAAATTCACTAACTACTAGAATGAATTACAGCCAATAGCTTTTTAAGCATTCTAAAAAGTCAAATACAACATATTGGCAACATAATTGTTTGGGTCACAATCCAGATCGTAGGATCACTGGGAAATAGATCCAGATCACAGCAAAACTTGTAAAAAGGTGCTATCATAAGTGTACCGCGATCCAGGATCAAGGGATCCTGATCCCACCCACGATCTTCACGGTCCTTGCCAAGACAGAAAATTAGTTCTTTCAGCTGAAGGAAACATAATTTTGGGCCTTGCTACTAGCCCAAGAGTCCAAGACCCGCCCTTTCTTGGGAACATATTACTTGGCTCATTAGCAAAATAGGGCCAATGAATCTGGGGTAAGTCTGAAGTGAAGCCCCTGTATAGAGTAAAGATTCCTGCCTACTGTCTTCTCCTTCATGACACGCTCATCAAGCTTCGAACTTAAACATACATTTCAATTAACCCATTTGTCTTAAGTTTTCTTCTCTATTCTTTTTTTTAATTAAAAAGTTAACTACTCTGAACCTTCAAACTTTTCCTTTGCATGCTTGTCAAAGCTGCATTCTTCATTCTTTCAGTTTTTTATTTTTCTGTTCGGTGCATGGCTCTAACCTATCTTAAGTTCTTTTCTCTGTTTTCTTTTGTTAAACCTTTTCTGGTGATTTTTTGCTGAATTAGTTTACTGGTTGTTGCTTTGATCAAGGGTTTGAATAATGTCCAGTTTGGGTGAGGATGATTTCAGTAAAGAGGTTTATAATATGATGAGAAGATGATAAGCCCAAAGATGAGGAATTTAGGGATGACTCAAATTTGGAAATGCTTTTTTTTTCCCCTTTCTTCTGGCTGAATAGAAAGGTGATAGTTGCCATAGGTGTTTCTTGAATATCTTGCTTTAATTCATTTGGTTTTTTAAACAACATGTAATGTTTGAAATATATAATTGCATATTTCTTCACGCTTAACTTGGATATGGAATTTGACCAAAAAAAAAAAAACTTGGATATGGAGATTAGAGAATGCAAAACTCAGAACTTGACCTTACTTGAGCTTTATTCTCTTTTTGCTGTAAATGGGCATTTAATTGGATAAAACAATGTCAAACTTTTACATTTTAAGTCTCAATTTGTAAATTTCTAGGAACTTACGATCCTACAATTTGATCTTCAAAGACCACCAGACGATCCTACCTAGGATCTAGATCCTGACAACCTTGACTGGCATCATGTACAACTTCATAAACATTTTCCTTAAATATTCTTTCATTAACAACACAGTCTTTACACTTGAGAGGGAATATCCTACGCAAGCTAACCCATTTTTTAACTTTTAAGCCAGAAAGTATAAGTTGTAAAAGTAATATCTCTCTTCTGATGAAGATGAACTCACCTCCAATTCACCCCCAAAAGCTGCTCCATACACCAATATTTTCTTTGGAACACAGCCACGAATCACACAGCTGCAAACCAAAACTTTTCAGTAATGGTATTCGTCCAGACCAGATGGTCCACATTCAAAGAGGAGACACATAAGATTTTCTTGGCAGCAAATAAATTGAAAGCATAGTCTGATCTATATCAGTCAAAAAATAAGTCAAATACATGCAACCAGATAGTCGATGGCAAAATTGGCCTCATGCCCCCGACCTAACATTTGAAGCACGAAATTCAATAATGATGTTGCCATTATGTATAGCAATCAATCACTTGCTACTGATAGTACAAGATCAGAAGGTCCAACCGTTCTGCAAGTTCTGCAGTTTTAGTTCAGCATCAAGGATTCATATCTACTCACAGCAACTACCTCAATAACTCGATCCTTCTAAGAAAGAATGATCATCAAGGAGTTGTTCATCAGCCACCTCAGTTTCAACACAAAAAAGACCCTTCTCAATTCAGAGCCTTTTTTCATAATAAATAAAGAGATATAGGGCACCCAGGGGGTGGAAGCCCATACACAAAAGAGCTCACTCTAAGACAAAGCATCTACAATGCCGATCAATGCACTTACATCCACAAATAATTTTCCACTATACCAAAATTGCCATATTTTGTACCAGTTGTCAACAAATACAGAAGAAAAGATGACTCCTAATTCAAAGGCTCTTTTCCTCTGCTCTTCCAAATCAGCCAAGATACAGAGAGAGATCTTTCTGGTTCAGACTCAAGAGTTACCAACAATGATTGACAGTTATTGGTTCCACATCTTTGACTATTTACAGAATCAAATAAAATAAATACTGAGCTAACAGTTAATGATGTGTCTGAAAGAATTAAGACCGATTAATCCAAAAGACTCTCAGATATAACCTCAACTGTAAATCAATCCAGGAACAGTACAACCATGTGAAGAGAACAATTGTCAAGTCAAAAAGTTCTAAGAAGCCACTTTAACCAAACTTTGGCAAACTTACGTTCCACCAACTCCTCCAATTACTTCCGAGCTTATTGGATGAAAAGGAAGTTCACAGATTCCAACCTAGAATAACAGAACAAATAAATCATTAGAACACAGAAAAAACTAAAGGCTAATCCATTTCGAAAGTGTGTATAAGGACAAAAAGAAGTTCGACAGGTTGTATACAGTCATGTCATCATAGAAAATAAAGGGATGTATTAGTCCATTACCCAAATGAGAAGCAACTACATAAATGACAGTAGAGGATGAGCTCCTCGTTTGGGAAAATAACTGAATGAATGCATACAATTACTGAAACTAGTTTCAAAGCCATATAGTCAGGGACGGACTTAGCTTATAAGAGTGATTAGTGAAGTTACTAATTTTTCCTTCATCTTGCCCCCACATTAAAGAATCAAAATAGAAAATTGTAATGTTTACACATACAATTGCTATTCCAATAAAATTTATTTAAGAAAACTTGAAACTTTTTCTTATCTATTTGATTATTTAATTAAAAAACCTTCATGTTAATTACATTAAATCAATCGAAATTTCATGAACGTCTAATAACTTATTAAGTTTACCCCACTAGAAAAAGGTTCTGCATCCGTCCCTGATTATAGCACTATATATACCCCCCCCCCCCC
>BCNH02000008.1:20285372-20304489 GCA_001662345.2 Metrosideros polymorpha var. glaberrima | reverse complement strand
TTTCTGGTGTGGTGTTAACTGTACTATGTGATCTAATCTTGGGGCATAAACAAGTGTGAAGAGAATCAACTACATAGTTTTACATTACAAACGGGGGACCCCGTTTGCTATGTCGTGGCTGAGTTACGAGGGTCCGGAATCTTGGATCGAACCATCGTTGAGCTCGTGAACGGAACAATTTTTTGCGGAACTAAATACACGCGTAATGTAGTGTTCAATCTGTTGATACAACTACGTATGCCTTTATTCTGATTTATGAACGGTCAAAAATGCATTGCATGTTTAAACCGTGGAATGATGCTTGAATCCAATTCTGGAGCAATCTGTTACCGATTTCTGAAACCAAATCAATCCCTTTTTGACTCTTTGAGTATGGCCGGTTTTAGTTTGATTCCTCCCTTAATTTCAAAATGTACTCACTCGACAAGTTATGATCTCTCAAGACTTGATTGAGACACCACCGAAGTGGTTGGCTCAGTGGTGAAATGCCAATCGTCTCCTGCGAAATCACGAATTCCAATTCATGTCGTGAAACGAAACTTCAAACGGCTTGTGCCGCACTGTCTAGCCGAACCACGCGTGCTTGACCTTTTCGTTTTGGGCAGCTAGCATCTATCTAGGCAAGGGCTGCGGCAGCGGATTCACAAAAACAAGGGTACGGACGGAGATTTTCCGACCTGGATCGCTCCACCCACCGCGACCACCGCGGGCCATCACGGGCCGACCATCTCCTTTCCATCGAAAGGGCTTCAGATTGTGAATTTACATAATGAAAGTGGCCTATGGTTCCAACGAGAAAGAGGGGACGTAATTCATGCTGACACTCATGGAAATTGAGCATGGGGTCGGTCACCTTTCTTTTTTGGGGGGGCCACGAATGATTTACGCCTTCAGCCAATGCCATCAATGTCGACTTCCAATTTGGCAACTTCGACAAGAAAGGGGATCATCAAAGCTACAGTAAATCAGGAAAACGACCGTACCCATAGAACTTCTTCAATCTCTCCTTTTGTGCCCTCTTTCTCGTGTTTCCGTCTAATACAAAATGGACAATTGGCAAAAAGGCTCAGCTGGATTTTATGCAAACTCGTTTCGTTTATTTTGTAAAAAATAAATAATCTAAAAAATAATTTTCCTAAAAATAATCGTTTCCATCACATAAAAAAAAAATAAACAAAATATATTTTTATCATTCACGAAAACATCTAGACACATTGTTGTCGATAATAAAAATATTTTTCATCGATAGTGAAGATATTTTTCGTTCATTGATTTTTGTACGTGATGCGGCAATTATTTTTAGGAAAATGCATCCGTTTGCGAAACATACGCATCCTTAAAGCTTGAAAACGCAATGAAAGACGAGAAAAATCCACGCCGAGTCATACCGAGGACCACAAAGCAATTGCTGTTATCAACTATGCAAACTATATCACCTTCTATATAAATATATCATAACCAAAAAAAAAAAATTGTCTCTTCAATGTGCCACCGAGGTTTGTGAATGGTAAGAATTGGACTTTCCTAACTGTGAGAAAAGGTTTTGGTGCTTTCCCCACCAAACCAGCAAAACACAGATGCACCAACTTTATTGCTCCTTATTTTTCTCCTCTCTTCGTTAATTTACCATTAGATTGTCACTAACTTGTATTTAAGAAATATTCTTATTTTAGGCATAATGACATAATTTGAAGTTTCTCCCATATCGGTTAGTAGACAAAAGAATTCTATTGTTTATATACATATCGGAAACGCTATAATATTTACGATATAATATTTACGACGTATTAATACTAATATGTTACGCTTGGCAACCTTCTATTTTTATACTAATTAGTTGCTTCGTACCGTAATCGGGCGACTATGCCGAAAATACCATCTAAGGCAAGAAAGAATTGGTCGGAAAACGAAACCAGATTCTTCCAAGGCATATTTGTTCTGCTACCAACAATCAACCATCGAAAAGAGGAGAATTTTTTTTTGCATCCCTGTAAATCTCGAAATGGCGAGGTCAACAGCATCACATTCGCATCTGGGCTCCTGCATCTTGACAAGTAAATAGACTGAACATCACAGTAGACTGTATAATTTTCAAGCATACTGAATAGAGTCAGTTTTTCCGTTAGTATAAAACTAGTCACGAAAGTGCAATTGAGTCCAAAACTTTCAAAAAAATGCAATTACATCCTAAAGCTTTCGCAAAGTGCAATCAAGTCTTAAAACTTGTCAAATTAATCCAATCAAGTCTTTCCATTAATTACACTTCTTGAAAGTTTTAAAACTCGGTTACACTTTCTTAATAAGTTTTAAGACTTGATTGCACTTTTTGAAAGTTTTAGGACTCATATTGCACTTTCAAGATAAGTTTTAGGAACTGATTGCACGTTTTGAAGATTTTAGGACCCCATTGCATTTTCACGACAAGTTTAAGGATTTCCAGAACACTTATCCCCCTAAATTTAGATGGAATATACAGTGAATGGCAAGGATAAGCATTTATGATTCATTCAGATGCTGTGCCACATCCCCTACTCTTTCATTCCCCAGTTACAAGGAATAAGTCTCCTTCAAACCTCCCCAGCAATTTTTTCCCTAGAAACCTCCCCCAGCATTTTACTCCCGCCAAAAGAGGTATCAAAGGAAGTAGAATGACATTTCTTTACAGATGACGAATAACTTGAGCGTGTAAGTCTTAACATGTACAGCGGAATGAGGAATTACCGAAGCACCCTGCTCTGGGAGCAGCTATCCGGACGCCTGATTCGTTGCCAGAGGGACGTGAAATCATAGGTGACGAGCGGATCCTGTCCATCATGTTGATATGAGGGGCCTCCATAATTGCCTTAGGTAGGGACAGTGCCCATTGCATGCCCCAAATTGAGAGCGGTCTCATGTATATTAAAGACCGGAAGTGTCCATCAATGGTCCAAGCCTCAGGTGTCTGGAACCAGTAACTGCATGCAGAAAAAAGAAACGCCATTAGCGAAAGTGTTATCCAATAATAAGATGATCTCCATCGAGGAATAGATCCTAATATTCTATCATGGGGAAGAAAGGGGTAATAACAAGATAAAGTTTGGGAGTTTCCCAAATCATGCAATAAAGCCCAGGTGTTTCCAAAATCAGGCAATCTGAGAAGCTCAATTTTCATGCAAGACACTACAGTTGGATGCAGCGTTTTATCACATCTCAAGCATGGTACAATATCCATGCTTTGGCGTAGAACCGGCCAATGCTTAGCTAGCATGAGAATTACAATAAAACCGAGTATAAAAACTTTTGGAGGGTTCAGGAACAATTGATGAAATTAACAAAGCCCCAATGCTGCCATTCTACAGAGTTCGGCAGCCTGTTTGGTGGCCTTTGAGTGACCTCCCATCTTAAATTAGTGCTTGATAGATATGAATTCTAATGAATGGATTGTGACTCACATACCTCATTCCAGAATTTTAACTCAGACTACTTCAAAATCGTAAAGACAATAATACTCAGCCTCTTTGTTTCTCTTTTTCCCTTTTTTACTTCTTTTATATTTGTAGAGGCCAAAACTTATCTTCAATGCATCAAATCTGTAAGTATTTTTGTATGAACCAAAAACAACCAAAAGCCAAAACCAAATGACAGAATGGAAGAAGGTGTTTCTGACTACTTCTGCTCATAGAGAACAGAATGACATCATCACATCAAAAATCACTGGTGAGACAACTCTAAGCAACAGACATCTGCACAAAGAGGATTAGCTACAGGTTTACTGCATTAGAGAATAACAAAAGGAGGAACTTCACTGCCTATTCTGCCTTTTTGGCAATAAAAATGGAAATAATCACAAAACAAGTGGTGAGCATAGAAACGAATCATCTGTCAAGGAGGAAAATGCTCTGAAACTTACCCATATCCTTCTTCTGACCACCCAGCAATAAAAATGCCTTCAGCAGTGGTAAATGCCTGTTCTTCCATACCAGCAAGTATCATATTTGCCGCCACTGCATAAGTCACCCCGGTCCATATTTCACGTGATTGCATGCAGGTCTCATCAACCTTCCCACTAGGATGCATCCCATTTACGGCACCCATCCTGCCACCCCTTACTTTCATTACATTGAAATCATAGATCTTCTGAAGGGAACTTCTTATCTTACCATCTTCAAAAAGAGGAGGCAAGCCGGATGATGCAGTATACCATTGCCCAGCAAGCTGGTCTGCTTGTATAGACTTACTGTTACTACTTGCACCACTGTCATAGTTGAAATAAGAACCATTCCACAATTTCGCTTCAAATACTGGCTTTGCCTTCATAAAAGTGGCTTTGCACCATTCAGCAAAGTCTCTGTCACCTATCTGAAGGGCCATTGCAGCTGCAGCTTGAAGTGCAGCAAGCCACAAGCACCCACAGTAGGCACTGACGCCATGAACTGTCCAAGCATCATATGTTTGGTCCGGAAATCCATCATTTTCTATCAGACCATCATTGTCTCTATCAAATTGTTCCATATACTCCATGGCAGCACGAACTGATGGCCAAACATCAACTCCAAAAGCCAAATCCCCAGTGGCAGAAAAATCTCTATACACTTGCAGCACAAACTTTGGGTTCAAATCCTTCCACTTACTCGTGTCATGAATGTTATATGCATTCATTTCATTCCATGGGTCATGTGTTCCCAGATCGTGAGGCACAGCTCCTCTAACCTTACGAATTCCCCAATTTCCTTCCGCAAGAAATCTTACTTTCCTTCCATCTTCAGATAAGACAGCTTTTGCAAAATCACGCTGAATACTGAGTTCAATTTTGGGAAAAAGCTCAAGAAGTGCAAAAGATGCATAAAAGTGAACATCATACGTGCACCACATAATATATTCTACTCCTTCCAAATACAAGAACCTGCCAACATCATCTTCCTCATTTTGTGGGTCTAAAAATGATAAGGAATGAGAAACATCAGTAGGATCTCCATCCTCAGTGCTCGCTGACTCATCTTTGCAGACTAAACCAGCAAGTACTGCTCTATCACTTTGATTTGATCCAAAAGTAGCTAAATGCTCTAAGTGCTCTGTGTAATCCACTTCTCTTCCTTTTACTCTCACGTTTTTCTCCTCTAGCTTTCTCGTTGTTCGTGGAAGACTTACTGTGCATTCTTCTGACGACTGAGAGTCTGCATGCGTAATAAATCTATCCATTCATATACTTCTGATGAAGATGCAAATGCCAAGTAAAAAGAAAAAAAAATTCAGGGTGATGGATCCCTTTAAGGAGATACGATATATAGTACGAAGACATGGTTTTCTACCTATCCAAACAGTTCCACCAGCAACTAAAAAATAGAGCTCATTGAACAGTGTGAACTTGTACCTGCAAAGGTCCAACAGTATATGAGATCAAAGAGGAAACACAAAAGGAAACATATAGTAGAATAGACATATATATACATATATAAAGAAATCCAAAACTAAGAAAACCTTGAATCCACATAAAACCTACATCTGTCATGGTAGGATCGAGTCAAAATATATTACTGCAGAAAACTTAAAGAGATTCTGACAATAAAACCTTTTCATCTTAATGCGACAACTGCTCTTGAGCTGAAGAACAAACAATACTAGCAACAAGCTTCTTAAACCCGCATTTGCTCTAGTCATTTAAATTAAAAGTAGGTCAATATGAATTTCCATAATTTGTTAGACAAATTCATTCGTATATGGACAAGAGTGCAGGCCTCATGCCCAATAATCTATAAATTCGAGAGCTTTAAACAATCCATACTTATGCTCTGGAAGGTACTCTAGCCAGCCAAAATAAGGTTACACAGGAACATCCCAAAAAAAAATATAAGCATAAACATTAGAGGGAACAGGATGAAAATTACCACTCTGGAAGTCTTTCATCATGGAGGACAGGATTTTGCCAATTCTCAATTTCCTCTTCCCATTGCTTGTAATCTAACAAAAGTTAATTTGATGTCAGGTATGATTTTGGACCAGTAATGAGTCACAATCTAGAAAAGGAAATGTGACATAACTCCCACACCATTTAAACAGTTTCTGTAAAGGTCCTATGGGACAAATTCATGATAAGATCCAATAGAACAGAAAACTAAGTGAAGTATCATGAGAAAATCCAAATAATAAAAAGGAATTGAACACAATACAGTGAAATAGAGCATACTTTTCAATGCATCATGAACCAACTGATGAGCTGCTCTTTCAGAAGTGCCATAATATTTGGTGTACCTCCTGCAAGTGACAGAAAAGAACCTCAAATCTGAATACATAATACTTTATTATCAGCACGTAGGCAGGCCAAAGAATAAATGAATTTTCAAATAGTTGATCTCAGGCTAGCATTCTGAGAGCATGTTCAAACTAATTCAAATAAAATCCATGATGCTTAACACTGGTGCAATTTAAAAAGCTGATTTTTCATTCTCCTGAGACAGCAAGAGAAAACATAAATATGGTTGAAAAGTTTTATCTCAGCTGCATATGATAAACATATAAGCATGAATTGTAATAAAACAGAATATATGCACAAACCAACCCCACAAGTATATATGTGCAGGTATCTCAAGACAGGTTTCATGGCTACAAGGTTACCTATAGTACAAGCTTCCCTTCAGAAATTTCACTTTCGGTGAGGACCATGCAAGAGCAAATGCAACAGTGCATTTCCCATGTGGTTCCACCCATGCAGAAGCTGATACTGCAGCGCAGAGCGTTTCTCCTACCAAGGAAGGCATAGTCGGCCCACTACTGAAATTCCCCTGATCGAACTGACCATCCTAGGTTGTGGAAAATAACTAACAAAGTCATGAGAGTGCCTAACATCGTTCAATGGAATCTTCAAATTTGACATATAGCTAGATTGCATGATAGCATAGTCAAATTAAGTTATTCTTCCTCAAGATTAAATCTTATGCAGGAGAGAAACGAAGCTTGACCATCCTACAGATTTTGGAAAAAAAATTACCCGAACCATAGTGCCCCACATGTCCTTTGCCGTAATGCAGCTCCCTTGAGAAAGCCCAAAAGAAGGCAAGACAGTGACATTTACGTTCTGAGTTTCACAAGCAGCTATTGCAAAAGTAACAGGAGGATTCCCTTTTGCTGTCCTGCACCCACGCAGTATCTCTGAGAAACACTATAATTTGCTGTTACTGACTCAGGAAGTACAAGAAAAACAACCATGCTTGCAGCTGGCACCCAAATGTCATCATTGCACACTTCAAAGGATCATATACACATTGGCAATTTAGGGATGAGATGAGTTATGAAGAGCAAAAGAATGCTTATCTGGCTGACAAAGACAGGTTAAGCACTGACTCATATGTCCTACCCACAATCAGACCAATAGCAACGCATATACGACTCGCGCATGTAAGCTAGAATATACTTTTGCATATTTGAAGAAATTAAATGTAACAAAATATTGACATGAAACGATATTAACTGGTGCTACAGAAGATCAGATTCAACCTAAAAAAGAAAATATTTATCATACCATAGGAAAACAGCAAATCAGCTTTTGTCTTAAATGCAGTAAGATTCATACGGATCCCAAATTGTGATATCTTCATCCAAGTTGTAAGACAGTAGCCTTTGCCCATTTTCCTTTCAAGTTATTTTCAGGGAGTATATTTCGTTTCTTTCAATGCACTGATAACATGTGCTTTTATGTGCTCCCACTTTCAAGAATTCTTGCCATCATCTTTGAGAGAGAGAGAGAGAGAGAGAGAGACGTGGACGGGGATGGGGATGGGGATGGGGCAGAGAGAAAAAGTCACCGAGATCCCAAGCTGTCCTATGTAATTTAGCCAAATTAAGTTCTTCAACATTTTGTGCATGTGATTTTTTAAGATTTCTATTCTTTTCTTTTCATCAGAACCCAATGGCAGGAAGTCGCTAGAGAGGGCTAAAGTTTCAGTCAGCTGCATATTCAACACTGGAACAGAATCCATGGAGCTGAGAACTGGAAAACTTAACTCTTGGGTCAGAAGAGCTTCGCTTTATGTGAAAAGGGGATTAGTCTGAGCTATAACAGCATGATACAAAAGGCTTTGAAATGTTTAATTTGAAAATAGACAGTCAAACTTTTCCATTCGTAGATATTAGATGAGCTGGAAATGAAGATAAGGCAAAATCCTAAGAAAAAGAACCCCAAGCTGTGAATTGGATGAGCATTAAATTAGAAGGTTCTGCAAATTAAACAAGCTAATACTGGGATTCGAAAATTAAGAGTCAAATTTGTTGGTCTCTCCTTAACAAATAAGCTAAACCAGCAAAGAAAGAACTTAGCGGCTAAAGAATTAAAGCATGTGTGAATTAAACACACAGATGTGTTCAAATCTCCACACCACCGAGTGCAGACAACCCAGATTTGAGCCACCATGTCTTTTGCTTGCATCTTACTTGGTCCATGGGGCTAGCTGTGTATTTCATGAGTCTTTAAAAGCATTGGTTATAGAGAAGCAGTGCTACTAATAGTCAAACATATATTCATACTTCATCAAATTTTTTGTACATGAGGTGAGTCTGCATTTCCTCCTCAGAGGAGTAGCATATTGATATAGCACTGCATCCCATGGATCCATGTATCACAAATTTGGTTCAAATATTAAGCAAGTAATTTTTATAGAATGAACTTTAAACTTTTTCCCTTTTTTTAACCAATTTACACTTTTCTTTTGGGGGTTTGATTGTGGGCATATCTTGGTCAGGGCAGGGGGGGTGAAGAGGGAAGGAATGCTGGAAGATTCACCTCAGACCTCAAGTTCGACCTCTCAAAGACAAGGAAATGAACAAGAGAAATCTGCAAACCAACCGTCACATAAAGCTACAGGGTTTGATCACTTGCTTGTGATGCAGTAGTACACCAGAGACTCCATCTTCACCACTATCATGTGAAAAGATCAAAGGAAAAGGTCAGACATACTTCAGAATCCATTTACAGGTAAAAAAACTGAAAGACATATGTCACATTCACTCACATGAATGGTTCATTTACATGGTCTCCTGACAAGTGTGAGATGCCACCAATTGAATTCTGCATGAGCAAATAATCATGATCTAACTGAATTTCTGAATACTCGCTATGTATATGTTAAACTGATGGAGACAGAGGAAAATGATCATACCGCCCATGTAAAAAGAAGACTCACTTTCGCTCTTTCCCTTCCAGTGTTCACCAACTACAGACAAATGAAAATAATAGATAATGGAATGAAACAGAATAATTTGAAGGGGTATTTAAATAGCTCAAACAGTTTGTAGAACCATCATGCACTCAAATCATGAGTAACCATATCTCAAATCTTCCTACGAACAGCAATTATTCCTTATAGCTGTCAAAACCAAATCTCTTTCTAACCAACAATAGTTGTGACTGAGAATCCAGTTCACTTAAAAATATGTTCACAGAACCACCAATTTTAAAGATAAGTTCATCCCACTGACAGGTTAGAGAACCAATTAAAACCTAAATAAATCTACAATTGCATGGTGAGGAATGTTCCAAAATTAGATTAGAAAAACTCCCAAAATAGGATTGGATGATTAATTTGTTACAACTTCAACATAATAAAACAGGGTAGACAGAAAGTGTAAAGTGAACCAAATAATTCTCTGCTCAACCAAAAAGAAAAAACGAAAAGAACTCCCTCATGGAAGTTACACCAGTATTTGCAGAATAGCGAAGAACTCACAATTCAGAGATAGCAGTATGGGTAACAGCTTTTGAGGGTTCAAGTGAAGATATACTACAAATTTGTGATCCTCCGCAAGCAACCTAAACACTTCCTATAGATGAAATGAGAATGAATTGCAACAATAAGTCACAAAAAGTATACGGGAAGTGTCTTGTATCCCTCTAACAGCACACTTGTCTAATCAACAAAATCGAAATCAATGTCCTTTAGAGGTGGCTCCGAACCTAGGAACCGCTATAAAGAAGGTATTCCCAAAATGCACACCAATCTAGTCCACTCAAGCAATCAATAATCTCAACCTTAGATGCTTAAAGAGAGTATTTATGCAGGATGTCTACTGTGGAAGTATTATCCCACTTAATTTTTTATGAAGTTTGTTTGGCCCTTCTATGTGTATAGTCATCCCCTACCTAACAATGCCTTAAGCTTTTGAACTGAACTTGATGATACGAGACCCAAGTTCAACCCCAAGTTTTGCAGCTACCCCTTCATCAATTTCACGTGTTGTTCTCGATCTAGTTTACACACGCTAAAAGATATTAAAATATCTCCTACCCCTTGTCTATGAAATTTCAATATATAAATAGTCTCCTTGCGCCCAATTGCTCAAGCTTTTGAGTTGGATATGCCATCATTATATCATAGTCAATCTTCACACCTATATCAAATATATTATTTTGCGTGTGGTTCTTGTTTGTCCTATATCCCCATTCGTCAATTTCACGTGCTGTGCTTAGTCCGATTTGCATGTGAGAAGAGGTGTTAAAGGATTATCCCACATCACTAGTCTATGAAGTTTGACCAGGCCTTGTATGTGTGTATAGTCTTTCTCCACCCAATTATTTAAGCTGTTGGATTGGATATCCTAAA
This sequence comes from Metrosideros polymorpha var. glaberrima, assembly GCA_001662345.2. Lineage (NCBI taxonomy): Eukaryota > Viridiplantae > Streptophyta > Magnoliopsida > Myrtales > Myrtaceae > Metrosideros > Metrosideros polymorpha. The sequence continues at coordinate 20,293,921 of BCNH02000008.1, read as the reverse complement.
AACAACATTGTTAGAAAATTCGATGTGTAATGGTAATGAGTTCACAAGAGAAATACCGTGTAAACAAAAACTGCTGTAGGGAGACTGCTATCTTTGTAATTATGCGGTATAAAAGGTGATATCTGACGACAAGACACCTTCAGATCTGGATCCGGTTCACCTGACAATTGACTGTTGTCAGTGTAACAAGTTATGGAAATTCAAATGAAGATTCTAAAACTTAAGTACCATCATATATTGTCCATGCCCTTGGAAATAAAGCATGATATGTAGAATTCTGGCCACTGAGGTTCCAACCCCAAGATGATGTTCCATAATCATCTTGTTTCCTACAAGATAAAAAACAAAAGTAAAAACAACAATTTGAGTATCTCCAATAAAAATTCCAAACTTGGAAGCACCGAAAAGCTATACCATAGTTTTAATCAATGACATCTTAAAAGTCCATGTATGGTCAAATTCTCAAGAAGATCCAAAAGACAGGAAATTAACAGACCTTTGGGTTGCTTGCATAAAATCAGCCAAGATAAAGTTCAGTTCTACAATAAATATGGAGCTACTCCTACATCATTCATCCTGTTTGCGGAATGATTGCATCTACAATTATATACTACCGAGATTTGGTTTTTTATATGCAAGGACAGGAAGTTTTTTTCCTATTTCTTGCCAACACACAACAATAGAAAAGATAGGAAAGCTCATTCATAAAGCCCAGACGCCAGTTCCAAAAGGCCTAGGCAACCTTTAGGACTGCAGGAGTATGGTTATGAGGGAACAACTCTCCTTGCAAGTTGCAAAAGTGGGAAATGGAAAAAGAAAAAGGAAACAAAAAAGCTAATAGACAACTATCATAGATCTTTTAAGGAAACCATCCCTAGGCTCATTATGCGCTGGTTCTTCACAAGTGGTTAATCGGCGACCAACAAGTGGCCATAGTTGGTCACAGGTAGAGAGAGAGGAGGGAGGGAGGGAGGGACCGTTGGTGAACATCACCGACAAATAATGATGAGGCCAACGACATCCATTAATAATACCAACATCTCTCATTTTGACAGCTCCTTTCTCCCTCTTCAACTTCTCTCTCATTGATCTACCATTATCTTCCCCCCACCACCCCCTCTCTTTTCCCTTGTCTTTTTCCCTTTCCCCTTTTATCCTATTCTACCTGGACTAGTCCGGCCGATCTCTGTCTTATTTTCTACATGGATTTAAAACCCCACTAACTGTTTGGTCAACATAGATTCAACTTTTATAACTACTCTGATATAAATCCATAAACGGGTAACCAAATACCACCCACAAGTTATGCTCATAATTCATCAAAGAAACTACTTCATTTTCTCCCGTACTATCAATGATATGAAGATAGTTAACAAGATGAAATAATCATAAACCACTGCGTTTACAATATGCTCACTGTCTAGATGTACTATTCCAACATTTCAGCTGAACTACAAAAGTAAAGTATGATTTCCAGCACAAATACAATTAGAAGGCAATCTAAGGTCTTACCCTAATCCTTCATGTTGGCCTGGAGCCAAAACTGATGCATATTTTTTGTTTCCCCCGTCACGAGATATAAAAATCTGTACGATCAAATAATTATCAGAATACCGGAAAAATTCAAATTGCAAGTTCTACACAAATGAAACTCTTTCAATCTAAGGCATCTTTCAATCAACCTTCAGTATGTTCCTGGAAGTATCATTTAAAGATAGGAATAAGTGCATTGGAAGTCCTAAAACTTATCACAAAAGTGCAATTGAATCCTAAAACTTTTAAAAAGTGCAATTGAGTCTTAAAATGTGTCAAATTGGTCCAATCAAATCCTTCCTTTGATTCCACTTTTTGAAAGTTTTAGAACTCAATTGCACTTTCATGATAAGTTTCGAGACTTGATTGCACTTATGAAAGTTTTAAGACTTGATTGCACTTTCGGGACAAGTTGATTGCACTTTTGAAAGTTTTAGAACTCAATTGCACTTCCGTGACAAGTTTCAGGACTTTAAGTGCACTTATCCCTTAACGATAAGTCGGGATGACAACAATCTAACAATTAGAAGAACACTACATTCAGGGTAAATTTGCTATTGTCAAGTCATAAATCAAAATCCTATAGCAATTACACGATAAATTTGAGGGAAGAGATTTACAGAGAATTGATTAGCCATGACAGGTGAGGCTTCGCGTATATTGGGAATAATTTGCCATTGCCTGAACTCCCCTCTGAATCCTCTCGATATACTGCCGCTTCTGTGGCATTTACATGATTTTACTCCATTTTGCATGAAAAGGTGCATCATATCATTAATCTTTAGGGGGGACAAGTACATTGACCCAAACTTACCCCATCCCTCCAAGAGGAACACCTTGAGATGCTGATGGTTTGCAGCTTTCTCGAGTAAAAGGATCGATAGGTGCTTTCTACATATACAGCAGAAGTATACTGAGAAATTTGCAGAAGCTTTTGATGTTAAAAGTATCCAGAAAAATTTGTATTTTCCTTCATATGAGCTTTAAAGTCTAGGCAGCCAGTAGCATGCTAAGGGAAGAGAGAGAGAGAGATACCCTCCCATAAGCTGCCTCCTCCCTGATGTAAGACCATAGGCGAATACCTAGTCGAACCTAGAAATTAGAAACTTTAAATTGTAAGAACAAGAATAGTCACCAAAAGAATACAAAACAAAAGGAATTGTCGTGGATGTGCATGGCTTTCCCTTAAAGTTTAATTGAAGGTACATATGAACACAACAAAATTCATACCATTTTTAATGCATCCCTAAATGTTACACTGAATTCCTTAAGAATATTTGCATGACTGTCTAGTCTTCTTCTCCATGCATGTTCTGGTGGCGCGGCACTATCAAAATCAAACTGCATTAAAGTCAGGGTAATCAGTCTGAGAAGAACATTAACAAACCAACGAGCTACTTAGATGAGGACACCAACTCAAAAGCTACAAACATGTTACACACCATATGTCAAGATTATCTTAAAGGTTGTAATACCCCTAAACAACAATGTCTCTGGCCCATTAATCTAGCAATGCTATATTTTGAAGGAATAAGCCGCCAAACGACAACTTCATTAGCAACAATAGCTGGTGATGAGAAAAGTTTCAAACTTCTCACTTTGAATATGAGTAAACAGATCTTTGACAAATAAATCGAGCTTAAACTAGAGAGCAAGAATTGCATAGAGCGAAAAGAATTTGGCTCCAATTGAGGAATAACGACAAAACAACCTCAGCCACCAGCCCAACAATCAATACCAAACCCAATTTTCATGAGAGAATTGACACTGCAAGATAGAACGAGAAGCCCACCAGCTGCAAAGTAGCCCTGCTGACATATTCTTCAGGTGGCCACGAATGCTTCCTCCGGTGGAATAAACTGCTACCCACCATGTCGACTGACTATCTCACTTCTTTGGCGACCTCACACAGCAATCAAAGTAAGACGAACCACTAACCACTCCTCTCTGCGACACACCCTCGAATCAATGAAGCCGCAGGAGAGCCCAGAGCCTCAAATCTCATAGCGGACAACATCTTCGGCACCTAAGCTAGTGTGCAGCGAAAGGGAAGCGACCAGAGACGGCCACTCCGCATGAATAAGACGGGAAAAAACACGCACGCACGCACAGCAATCATGGTCTTCACGGAAGATCTTGAACCGCAATCCACTCCTACATGTATCCCTCACTCCAAGCCTAGTTCCTGGAAACGAAAGCGAATCAAGAAGGAAGAGGGTGATGCTGATTGCGTTCTGGAACAAGGAATTTGGAATCGGAGAGGCTTCACGGAGGTGCTACGGTGGTGCCGCCAGCAGAGGATGGCCCGTCAGCACCTTGGAAAGCGGCTCTGTCTCTCTCTCTCTCTCTCCGACAGATGTTACGCAAATCGTTGCCAGGTGGTGAAGAGACTTAAGTGGAAAATAATTAAATAACAAGAATATTCTACTTGAGAAAATTGAGTATTACGAAACTGAATTTTTTTTTTTATGAGTTTTTGATTTGTGAGATTGCAAAAAAATTATTTTCCCATGTTCAATTTCGTTCCCGCATTGCATTGCGTGTGATCTCTAAATTAATCTCAGACGAAATAATTTTGATATTTTAGAAAGTGATGACTAAAGTTGAAGATCAACACGCAGAGCCGACAAGAGAAGGAAAAAGAAAATGTTAAGGCGAAATTATAGAAATAATTACGTGCATAATGAAATGCCCTTTAATCTGTGATATACTTAATCTCTGAATTAATTTTCGATCTCTATTTTACGACACGTTCAATGTGAATAAAAAAAAGTCGATTAAGTGATTATCAATATATGACTTTGACGGCACATGTTGATCTTGGATGCACGGTATGTGCCTTTTTATTTTTATCTGCATTCGGACGGAATTACGAAATTTATTCTAAAATTCGATCGGAGATTAGCTTAGGAAACAAATATGCCACGGAATAAAACACGTGACCCAAATTGAATGACAACAATCCCCTTCTCTTGTCTCTTGCATATTCGGCTTACACGTGTCCAACATTTTTAATCCACGAAAAGAGGATGTTAATTGCTTAAATATTCCACTTCAATTTTTATTGCTAGAAGAAAAAAAAAAAAACCAAGGAAATAGAATAAAACATATCACGTGCGCATGTACAGCCCCTCCCATTTCTATGAAAATACTTGTCTAAATCCGACTTTATTGGATCATAGTTTTGGCCTATGGTTGTTTTTTTTTTTGAATGGCCGATATTTCAAAATTTCAAAACCCTAACGGATTAATTTATATTGTTTTAACTTGAGCCAACCTTGGTCGATGCAAAACTCGAGGTGCCCCCACCAAAACTTGAAGAGCTGAACCAAGAAAGTGGTGAAATCCTGAAATGAATCAAAGCTGAAGGAAAACTTTTTCCTATGCGCATGGGACTCCGAAGTTCTTTAAGGTTCCGTTTATTTCACAAAAAACATTTTCCCCATTTTTCAACTTTTGGAAGTAGAAAATAAGCAAATCATGAAAAATATTTTTCACCCTTGAAAAAAACACCTTTAAAAGTGGAGAAAATGATTTTCTTTTTTTAAAAGAGGAAATCATTTTCCCCATCTTTCCTCCATCCACTCTTTCACATTCCTTTTCTTTTTATTTCTTTTTTATTTTTACTTTATTTTTTAAAAAAATTTCGATTTTTTTCTCTCTTTTTTTTCTTTCTTCTTCTCTATCGATTGCCGACCACGGCAACGGCTAGCGACCAGCCACAGGTGAGGTTCGGCCTCGCCCCAGGCCGGCGAGCTTAAGCCTCACCTCGCCGAATCTGGCGAGGCAAGGCTCAAGCGAGGCCGAGGCCAACGAGCTCAAGCTTCAGAATCTAGAGAGTCTCGAGCTCACCGGCCTCGCTCGAGGCCTCGCCTGAGACCAACGAGCTCGAGACTCGCCTGATTTCTCGCCGAAATCAGGTGAGTTTTGAGCTCGCCGGCCTCGGGCAAACAAGCTGGCGAGCTCGACCTTGGCTATGGCCAGCCGTTGCTCAAGCCGGCGACCGGTAGAGGAAGAAGCAAAATAAAAGAAAGAAAATAAAAAAATTGATTTTTTTTTATAATTTTCACCAAGAAAGTCAAATTCAATTTTTCATATCAAACGGTGGAAAATATTTTCCAGTACATTTTTAGGTTTTGGCCAAACACCGGAAAATAATGTCATTTTCCTGAAAAATGATTTTTTGGAAAACATTTTCCAGATGCACCACATTTTTCACGAAACAAACAGAGCCTAAGACTTCTATCAAATATTACTTTAAATTATGTTTGGAAATGTGAATTACAAAAATGGTTGAAATCACAAAAAAGTTGGACAACCACCAATTGGTCTAAAAGTTTAAAACTGTTAAATGAAGACATGCGAATGGTCTACTATTGCTTAGGCCTGGATTTGACCTAGGCTTAGAGCTTGACCTATTAGTTAAAAATTTGATTGGGTGGCAGATAAGGAGTTTGATGATGAGCTACCAAATTGTCGTTCCTCTAACACTGTGTGGATAAATTGTGGGACCATTGCAAATTGATCTAGAAGAAGAAGCGATGAGGTGAAGACATGGTTCGATATTTAGATGCCCACCGGAAACAAATTCTTCTATTTGATAAGATTATTCATCTTTTCAATTGACATACCCAAAGTCGATTTTACTTTACTTTGTGTTCGAAGGACTTAAATTTGGTCAGATTTCGGGTATCCGTTCTATAGTTCCTTCATTACCTGTGAGGGAGGATGAGTGAAAAGTCCAATGAGAAATTTTGGTGGACCTTCGTCCTTATTTTGGGATATAAATTCTGAGTTGGATTTTAGGAGGTGAATGTTTTACTCGGGGAATATGTGAAGTACCTTTTCTGGCCACTAGATCACTTGATGATGGGATACTATATTTGGTTTATAGGACAATCTTTGCTACTATCCGATCTTTTCAGGGATGTTGAGAACCTTGTTTGCTGATGATTTGTAAATAGACCTGCAAACGGGTGGGTCGAGTCGAAAATGATCCGACTCATATTGACCTATTTAAACCGTTTTAACCCATTTCCATACAATGCAAATCTAGTAACCTATACACGATCCGACCCATATTGCTAAAATACTTTCATATTTAATTCAATTTTTTTAAAAAAATGTTTCTTCTAAATTTTTGTTTATTATTATTTTCGTTCTTTTCCTTATTTTTCTAGAAATCCGGAGAGATTTCCTTCTTCCTTAGATGACCGGCGACTGGTTGATCACTGTCGACCCATTTTGCCTCCTTTAGGTGGGTGGACCGTGAAAAAATGGGTTAAAATATGGGTCACTTTTAGTGACTCATTTATGACTTTTTTGGGGCTTTAAAAAAGTGAGTTAAAATATGGGTCATTTTAGGAAAATAAAAATAAAAAGAGCTATCCATATTTGACATATTTAAGTAAATATGGGTTAATACGTGGATTTATAATCTATTTTGATAGCTCTATTCGAAAGTAATGCCTATTTCTCAAACATTCTCCTTGTTAGAATAGATAAGCCCACGAGGTAAAAGTGAAGTCCATTGTGATGCCACATAAAGGTAAGGGGATGGCTGGCTCCAACTGGTGAAATTCCTCCATCCTACCTGTTGCACAGTGAGGAACCTTATGCCGCGGTATGGATTTTTATCCTAGCTTGTCTCTGGCCTGTCAACTTTTCACACGTTGAGTACTAACATGCCAAGTGTGACAAAAACTTTCTAGTTCTCTGTTGACACGTGGAATGACATATGCCCATTGGTTTCAGGCATAAATCTAGCACCTGATTGGCTAAAAGTGACAATCCCACGTACCTGTAGCTTGTGGCACGCCTCGACAAATTGCATTCCACATACCATTAATGAAAGCAACTCGTTGTATGATAGCCATTCTTTATTCAGTGAGCTGGACTACTTCAAATCCTTGTAGTGAACTACCTTGCAAGCCGACTAGAAACCATCCATTGGCATGACTTAGCTGCCTTCCTCGTCACGAATCCATCTTGTGGTGAAAAGTACTAACTTGCTAATTTCCTTTAGAATCTTTTGATGATGTGTCAAAGGTTGTGACAGAACCACATGCCGAATTATGAACTATGCGACAACTAAAAAATTCACGCATGGATGCTTGACCAGATAATAACGTGATGATCTGAGGAAGATCAATGTTAATGATTTGTGGAACACATTTGATTATGAGGGTGCTCCCCTGCTATGTAAGTCAAATCGAAGCACTGTCGAGACGGGTACTGTCACTTTTGCTTCAATGAATTACCAAAGGATGTGAGGTGGAAAACTGTGAGAGGTGGATGGTGCTTGAAGTTGCCAAGTATGGCGGTTTGAACCCAATCCGAAGGTTTTTCTTTTCCCTCTCTAGAATAGTAATAATTCTATGTTTTTCACATTTGTTAATGTGATTTGGTGCATTGTAGCATTGGCGGATGGTGTGCATATATATTTAGGATTGGTGGCAATGAACCAAGCTGACATGATCAAATTCCAGAGGACCAGCCTGCAAAAATTGAAGCTCGCTTTGTTTGCAAAAATGACGAACATGTGCCCTTCTGTCCCCTTGCATTTTTTTATTTTTTATTTTTGGTCGGATGTCCCCTTGCAATTGAAAGGTGTAACTTTTGAGGACTAGTTCAAGCCACTTAAGAAGAGTGAGTCTCGAGGGTAATTGCTTCAATCATAAAAATACCCTCTCTATATTTCTAGCTAAAGCTCTCATCTATGGGAACTCATTTGGAGGAGAGTTGGCTAGCTTTGGTCCTTTTTCTTCCTAGTACATAAGATAGGAGGCAACTCGAAATCTAGAACCTAGATATTAAAAAAAAAAAAGGAGTTAATACCACAAAAAACCTTAAATCAGTATACATGTGACAAATTTACCCTAAACTAATTTTTTGACCACTAAAATCCCCAAATTAATATATATGACAAATTTACCTCAAACTATCATGAAAAACCCCAATTTAATACACAAATTTATCCCAAACTTAATTTTTTTAATAATAATAATAATAACTTA
>BCNH02000008.1:20262838-20285264 GCA_001662345.2 Metrosideros polymorpha var. glaberrima | reverse complement strand
AAAACCCCAATTTAATACACACAAATTTATCCCAAACTTAATTTTTTTAATAATAATAATAATAACTTAATTGACGTTTCTTTAATTAGCTCATTTTTTAGCGACATGGTTCAATTCATTTTTTTTCGACAAACCCTGAAATTTGGGGTAAATTTGTCATAGGTGTATCAATTTGGATTTTTTGTGATCAAAAAATTAATTTAAAGTAAATTTGTCACATATGTATCAGTTTTGAATTTTTTGTTGTCAAAAAAATTAATTTTTGGTAAATTTGTCACAGGTGTACTCCTAAAAATAGAGAGAGGTTTCTATTAACTAGGCCTATTGTCTGTTAGTCAGTCCACTTCTTTAGATACATAATATGCTAAGTTGGCTACATTTTGCATGTATTGTGAGGGTTACATTCTTGCAAATGAGCTGCTAGGTCAACCATTTATTTTTCCACAGGGTTGATTGGTGCCTGATATGCTTATCAAATACTGGAACAGAAGCCAATAACATGAAGAGCTTGATTTGTCCAAGAAGCCTAGGTGGATGTTTAAAGCATGTTCGACCATATTATTCAAGATGTTGGATATGAAATTAATCTCCCGTGCCCATCTAGATGGCTAGACCGAATGCCTTATTGCAAAACAGCCAGAAAAAACAAATCCCAAAAAATCCAAACAACCCCCTATATGTTTCAAGAACAAAACCACGAGGAGCAGGAGAATATATGGCTGGAAGTTCTTACCTAGTGCTCGTAGATCTATCAATCCAATGAGAAACAAGAGTTTCGGCAAGATTCTACAAATTCCTCTCTCTCTCTCTCTCTCTCTCAACATTTTTTTTTACTGCTTGTACTTCTTACTTTTTTTTTTTCTCTAATGAACTTAAGATACGTAGCCAATGCAAGAAAATCGAAACAAAGTGTGCACGGAACTCAACAGATGACGCCAAAAGGACTAGCGAGGCTTACCAAAATGTTACAATTTAATTTATTCCTCACCCCCAAATTTTAGGGTGAAATGTACATTCCTCTTCATCAAATCAAAAACCAGTCGGTAATCCAAGCTAAAAGTCCATAATTATTAGGCAACAACAGAAAGTGCAGCCCCTCACCACAAAAATGATTGACATCTCTTCACAATCGACCTTTGTCCGAACCCGACATTATTCATATGTAAACGGGTGGATTTCCATGACAAGATCTGAAAATCTTACAGCAAGGATTTTCTGCAAAACTATAAAAAAAAATGGAAGACTCAAATTTAATGAGGACCAGCATAAGAAGGAGCAGGTAGAAAAGGAAACGGTGCATAAGATGCATATGCAACCGGTGGTCGTGCTCGGGTCCTCGCACTCTTCTTTCTTAAGGAATAACTGTCTTCTTCTAATGGAGTTTCCAGAGAAGACAAGAGCTCGTTATATTTCAGTGAGTAGCTCTTTGAGAAATCTTGATGATCATCTGAGAGACGGTGAAACAGAAGGCCAGACATGAATATAGGAAGATACAATAGGCTCGCGTGGAACATTCTTCTTGCCTTTTGCATGGTACGGTCCCGATAGAACGAAAATGCTGTAGCACTTATAGTGAGCGTAAGGAGTGTTGATTCTAGACAGAACCACTCAGATGCCAAACCCCCTGCGGCAAGAATTTAAGTTGCCAGCACTTGAGCTGTAAGAATAGTAAATCTCCTTCCAGGCAGATACACAAGTGTCTAGAGGAAACTGAAGAGGCTCTTAAGAAAGAAACAACAAAGAGGCTTTTAAGAAAGAAACAACCATCATCAAAGAGATTGAAGAAAAAGATATGCCTAGATTATAAATGACACGCCCAATAAATCCACCTCACAGTTATACACCTACCTATAAGGGATTTATTTAGTCCAGCCAATTGACATAAAATAGCATGCAAACTTGTCCAATCACTGTTAAATTAAGAGGTAGAACGACAACTCTAGTCAGGTAAATTGTAATAAGAAAGTTTCATGAAACCTAAGCAGAAAAATAAAACAAAAGAGTGATAGCATCGGAAAAGAACAAAACTGAGAAGGTTTTTCATTTCTTTCTGGAAGGGCAAGGGGGCAAGGAGCACATAACATTCAAAGTTTCTTTTATTTTTTTACATAAATATAAGCTTGAGCTGGACAAGTTAATACAGACAAAAAGAAAATCTGTTCTCATCTGCCACTTATTTAATGGAAAACTTGTTTCCTTAGATACAAAGGGAAGGTCCAATAAAACGTTAATCCATTGCATCAAAGGCCTACTTGAGAAAGCTTTATATATTAGTCAATCTGACAGAATTTAACCACGAGGAGAGCAAATTTTTTCTTCATAAGTATAAAAGTTTAAGGTTTCAGGGACTTACAGTCATAGGCTAAATATCCCAAAGGAACCAGATAGAGGCAGTTCCTTAAGGCTACTAAAGAAGTTCTCTGCCCCAAAGCATCACCAAGGGATAGCATTTTAAACCTAACATGAGAGGCAAAAATGGAGATAGTAAGCCAGCAAAGACAATAAGCTTTTTTATCAACAAGGTACTTAGACTCAACATTCAGCTGTGAAGTATAAAATTACATGCAGACCAGAAGTAAAGGTGTTTTCAAGTATCCACAAAGGTCAGAAATAAAAGTTTTAAAACAAAGTCCACATGACCTCAACAATCTTAAAGCACTGAAAAAATTATGCCTTGTCAAATGACTCAATAAATTTTCACACTCGTATTTATCAGAAACTTGGACATACCCTCCAGCAGCATAATCATTGCGACACAAGTGTGCCAGAGCCATGAAATGGGGTATTTGCCAGAAATAGAGAGCAGCCGGGAGAATCATTGAGTTAAAAGAAATTTCACCAGAAGCTGCAACCCAACTGAAATACAAAAAAATCAAAAGCTCAAATGCATCATCAGATATCTATGCCAAACATAACAAATACATAACAGCTGCAAATAATACTTAGAAAATTAAAAGGTTGAACATTTTAGAACAACTGAAGAGGGGCCACTACATTCACTTTAGCCACCATTCAACAACTGAAGAGGAACCATTAAGGATCCAACTTGATGTTCTTTCATTCTTGATCAAGAAGTCACTGGTGATTTTTGTTTTGGAGGAGAGTTCAATAAGAAGGCTTAGGTGATCACAGAAATAATATCTGACCAATAGTTGTTGGTTAAAAGTAATAGTCATCTTATCTAACCAATACCCAATAGTGGGAAACTATTATTAGTCACCACCAGTAACCGATCACCGATGGCAGCATACCTTGTCACTATCAAATCCATTGAGCTGTCCTCCAAAGCAGAAATCACCAATGATTCTCGATCAAGAATAAGACTTACTCATGCTAAAGTAATACATTACGTGTCATGTATTATATTGCCCTCTCACAATCCAGAAATTCCCACATTCCAGTCTCTTCCAACTCATCTCAGGCTCAAGTCTGCACCTGGTCCCCCTGCATCCATTCTTGTGGACACTAGATAATTCTACCTGAAACTTTATGACCCTATGTAGTTATAAGCATAGGGTTAGGGTTTCTTCTTCTCAGATGAAGGGACACCGAGAAGTCTAAACATGCAAAACTATAGAGTTTGAAGCTTAGCATAGTATTGGTTAAGTTAGGCTTCAAACTTCTTGATGGCTAATACTGTATTCACAGTTTGAATTCAGCTACACAACCAAGATATTGAAATGTTGGGCCACACAACCAAGATCGTGAAATGGCCTATTAGTCAGCCAAACATTAAAATGTCCAAAAGAATTGGGAAAATAGCCCTGTTTGAACACCCCCATCTCCACCCTTTCTTCTTCCCTCGCAACTTTCTAGTAAAGAGACTTCAACTCTTTTACTTTTGAAAACGTTTTGTACTGTCACCCTTTCTAGTGTCCTTTCGATACCACCCCTCTTTACAAGTTCATACATTTCCACAAACAGTTCCATGGAGGTCAAAGTCAAATTAAGAGGGTTCTTAATGATCTTCTCAAAGATCACAAGGTTCAGAAGTGGCAGAGTGAACCGATCTATAGGTTTTTGTGAAAGGGATGCTCTTATCATTTTCTTTTCTTGACCAACGAATACAAATGACGTTGAAGCTGAGTAAGACAGGGGATCTGACCCTGCTTTAAAGAGAGCCACATCCACAGGTCAAATCACTCCCGACTCCTTCTTGTGCACTTCTATTGCTTTTTTCAGAATAAATAATTTAAAATTAGTTTCTTCCATAGTTAAAGGAACACATAGCCGGAAAGATATGTGCATAGCAGCTTCAACAATGACATTCTCAGTAAAAGCACCTCCAGAGCTGACTTTTTCTTTAGTTTTGTCGATGAGCAGTACACTACCTGATTCAATTGCCCTGCTTGACCCAGATTGAACCAGGTCAACCCCAGTTTGATCCAGTTTTTTCGCACTAACAGTTCATGCGTCCAGAACTGCCCTTATTGGATGGACTGGAACAATTCGATTCTCAAATCATTGATTATAACCAAATGTCAAGATTCAGGTCTAAGTACAACTGACATCAAGATTTAAGATCCAATCACATAAAGGAGTTTCCTATCGCTATGACCATGGTCCACACAGCATGAAGATCTTTTAGGTGAGAATTGTTTGCATTTCATATATTAAGATTAAGAATTGACTTTTAAACTCATTAACAGAAACACTGTAAGTAGATCAACAAAACCGCATAGATAAGGCAGAGAGAGTTAACAGATAGAACTACCCAAGAAGGGGTGGAATGGCACCAACAATAGCTCCAACCCAAGTATTTACAGGGTGAATCTGCTTCAGTGGAGTGTATACAAAAGCATAAAGAATAAGATTGGAAGCAGCAAATCCCGCAGCCAATGCATTAGTCTGAAACAACCTTGTCAACAGGACAGTCAAATTAGTCCTTTAAGCAAAATGAAATGTCAAAGTGAAAGAGAAGCGTAATATTCTGACTTCTGAGTCTAAACTGATGTTTCCAGAGCTATTAGGTAAATAATTTGGTCACCTTATATGCCAATAATGCAGTCCCAACTACACCGGCAGAAGATGCCCAAGCAACTGCATGAGGTACAGATATTCTCCCAGAAGGTAGAGGTCTTTGCCTTGTTCTCTTCATTTTAGCATCGTTGTTTATCTCAAAAACCTGATTAACAAGGCGTATAGAATTAAAAACTTCCTTTAGACGGATTATTTTATTCTACACGTCATATTAAAAGAAAGGACAAAATAGAGAACTAATTTGGCTCTCGATAGTACCAAAATATATATCTCCTTCATTTTATACCTTGACTTATAGTGAAAAGTAGCCAATAAACTAAATTAATCAGGGACAGACAACAGACCATCGTCTTCTCTTCAAGAACTTTCCTACATCATCTTCACTTTAAAGACAACTACTTTCCTTCTTGATTGGCAATAAAGACCACTAGATATTACAAGTGAAGTTACTGGAATTATACAATCCACAAATCGAAATGTGTGAATCAAATAGCGAATCATTATGAAATAATCTTAATTGAGGATGCAAATAGAAATCAGAAAAGAAATGTTGAATTTGGTTACCAGTCAATTCAATCAAGATTAACTGATTCAGTTGATTAGCTAAAAAGTTTCAATTCAGTGTGATATTTACTATTTACCTAGAATCTAATGTCATAATGACATATAGCTGATTTGGATTTTGAACCTAACTTGGATTTGATTAGTAAATAGTTTGGACCACCATACCAATGAGAAAGAACTCTCAAAGATGCATTCACTCATTTAAAAATGATAGGATACTCATATAACCATCCTAACTTTTGCCTATCTTCCTGTAAAACATTTGTCCCCACCAATCAAGAGCAGATTGACAAGGAAGTAAATGATATATGACCAGATTAATGATATATGACCAGATTGGTGTTGAACATAAAATTAATTCATTAAAGTCTACGCTTTTAAAGCCTAGTGGTTACATTAGGCATCTCTTTGCCTGCAATAGTCCAGGTCCCTGAGATTTGTCTCTGAGAGACTATCTTCCATGAATCTAAAAGGATGCAAATAGTCCTCCAGATGCAGTCACGTTTCTTCTTTTTCCTTGTTTTCTGAAAAGATTTATTGGTGACCTTGCAGCCTTTGTAAGCTTAAGACTTTCAGTAAAGATGCAGGTGTCTCTCATGAGGCAATCTTTCAGGTTCTTCATATCAGTTAAAAAGGTCATTCAGCTAGGAAGAAGCCCAAAAATAGCAAATGTGAGCTAACTCACGAGTTCCCCTATCTTTCCTTGAGCTAACTCGCAATCTTAGTACAAATCACGATACTTCTGTTCCTATTTAAGGGCAAATATTTTTCCCCACTACCTACATTCCTCCGAAAATTTGAAAAAAAAAATACTAAGTATGAAAAATGAAAGATGATACAACATGTAAATTTGAATATTTTGAAAGATTATAGGTGTTCCAAGTTAAATGAAAGTCAAATTATGAAAACCATAAAATTTTAAAAATAGAAAGTAAAAAGTAAAAAATCACTCCAAGTAGACCCCAAGTCAAAAATTTAAAGTTTCATCCAATGATGCCGTTATAGCCACCAGGCTTGGAAGAACAACAGGGTTCCAGGGCACTCGGTAAAGTCATTGCTAGGAGTGATTTGCTAGTCAGTTCATGATTTATTCAAGGTTTAGAGGGATCTTATCAGCAAGGGAATTCTGGAAAAATGAAAGAGAGGGGACTTTATTTACTAATGATCCATCAAAAGAAATACGGTAATGTTTACATTCGTGGATGACTCGGTTATAAGAAACAGTGATACGTGAAAAGACTAGCAATGAATGGAAAGTCTTGTGGTGAGTAATTTCAGGTCAGATCATACATGCAACATGCTTGGTTCTTGGATAGGGCTTTTGGGAGTTTGATCGAATCATCTTCTAAACAGGTTTTTAGTCTTGTTGTACCTTTTCCAATACCTTTTGGTTTATTTATACATAAAAGACCATGGGATAAAACCAGAATCTCTGATTAAACTCTAGACATTACACATATAATCTCATTATATAACAAAATGAACCTTCATGAAATGCTAAATGTCCACTTTCAGAGACACACTCTTGTCCAAGAGGAGATGCAAGATAAAAGCCTCGTACTGCAAGATAAAAGCCTCGTACTATATAATCACTTAACCAGGAAAAGTATCCGCTCAACTGTTCACGAAAAACGCAGAGAGCAAATTATCACAACAATGAGAATTATATTGAAATACCTACCTGATTCAAGGAGTTTGCAGCAGCTGCGACCATCATGGTGCCACCACATGTCCAACAAAGCCCTGGAATGTCAACCACACTTCCACTCCCAAGAACAAACCCAGTTCCAGAGGTAGCAACAACTAACAAACTAAAGAGAGAGATTTTAGTTCTAAAATGCGCACAATGAGAGCAGTTTATGACTAATATGAAACTTGTCTATGCTCTAAACTAACTACACCCATTTAGCATGTCCAAGGAGGTATCAATCCAACGTAACTAGTAAAGAGGTTCTTTCTGTGTCACCAGGGATTGCCTATCTGCTCTATCAGTGTGAATTAAATGCTTTGAGAACCATGCAAGGGAATAAGCATCTAAGCACTACCTTATGTGTTGGTTGGCAAACACAAAAGTTTGATAAGATATAGATACAACTTAAGCGGAACCATTTCTCAAGGAACAGTGTATGCTCTGTGAAGTAGTTCGGATAAAACCAAATTTATCTGGTGGACTCTAAATAGAATGACAAGATCATCATATGTAGCTGGTAAAAACGAAAACGCCACAAAAGCAAATTGTCAGGTCACCCGCTGAGCTAATACATGCAGGATCATCTCTGTATACACTTTAAACGCGAGCATTGCTGTTTAGGTAAAGAGGTCCAAATGAATAAAATGAAGATCCTGAGATGATACGGTAACGAGTACGGAAGTAGATTGAAATGTCGATTGCCAGAGATTGCGCCATAAATTGAGCGACCTCCTAATTAAGAAAATTCTTAGGCCCTCAATAACCAAATTGCCATCAAGAATTCTGTGCATTCTTCAGAAACAAATAGTAAATCAAATCTAGTGCATTCTCAAGCATACATACATCCTTATACAATCCGCAGAACTAGCTTGTAATATTGGATCCCGCAAAACAGATCACATATCTCGAAACATAAAATCAAAGCATAAAGACGACAGTTTTCGCCCATAAGAATTCTGCCGTGTTTTTCGTCAAAGTTGAAGCTAGCAGCCCACGAAAATGCAGAGAACCACCCAGAGCAGTCGTCAAGTCAACGGCAACCTAGGCAAGTCGTTCAAGCTACCAAATTTCGAAAACCCAACAATAGAAACAGCAAAACCAAGAACATCTTCACTCAATTAATTAGAAAAAAAATCCAGATCGGAAAATCCCCAAATTTTCAGAAAAAAAAAAGGGAGGGGCGGCTAAAAGACGCTTTACCTGAGGCGAGCCTTCGACAGCTCCCAATAGCACCGCCCGTAGTGACGAGCCAAATCCACTGCCTCCCTCGCTCTCAAGGAAGCCAGCGAAGAGACGTCGAAGGCGGCGGCGGTGACAGCAGCGGTGACAGCAGCGGAAGAAGAGGAGGAGGCAAAAGCCCTGACTCCATCGGCTCCGCCGATAAGCCCTAACCCCGAATTCGCAGAAACCGACGAATTCGGATGCGACGATGGCGTTGCGGCGGAGGGGGGCGAGGATGATCCGGAGAGGGACTGGAGCGGTCGCACGGCGACACTGTAGAGCGAGTGATGGGTCGAAGACGACGGCGATGATGATGATGAGAAGAGCTTTCTCGTCGAAGAGAAACTCAGGGAGCTCCTCCACATGGTGGTGGCGATGAGGAGGGAAGAAGCTGGAGATCAGCACGTTCTGCTCGGGTCTTTGGAAGCTGCGAGCTGACTGGGGAAGAAGACATTCTGGTTTACCGAACAACCGATACGACACCGTTTTAGCTTCTCCACAAACTTCTGGCAATGAAGTTTGAACGCACCGTATCGTTTCATTTCATCGGTGTGGTTTCTCTCCTTTTTTTTTTTAGCCATTATGTATGTATTAATCCTATTTGCACTTTAGCAAACCTCTTATTTTTAAGCATATATTATTTATGTAAATATCAATTGTCTTCGCGTTTGAGCAAATCAGTATTCTAGACCACTTTGGCATATCACTTATTTATATTTGGAATTATGAATTATGACGGACTTTTGAGAGAGTTTAACAAAGTGGGAATACCCATCGTTACAAAAAGTTAATATAACGTAAAAAAAAAACATAATTTTATAGGGTTTTATCTTACATTTTTAAAAAATAAGGCACCCATTATGAAAAAAATATTTTTTTATCGTATTCCACTAATAGATGATATTAACAATTCAATAAATAAAACTAAATAAGGTGATAGCCCATATTTAACATATGAATAATATAATTACTAATTAAATTTGTACTAAATAAGGTGCTTATTAGGAGTTAAATATACAATGTCCCATATTTCATAAATATCACTAAGTGCATAATTAGTAATGACTCTTGTGGTCATAATCATAGATCATTTCTAATTTTCATATTTCAAAATTACACGTCAACAAACACGCAAAACAAACTAAGACCCTATACTTTATATTTCAGATTTTTGGATATGGTTAAATAAATATATCACTTTATAATTGATGAAGATAAACTTTAGATCAAGTATTACAATAAGTTTTCAAATAAGTTTTTGGAGTAGTTTCAGTATTATATGGATCCTGATAAGTCTTGAAAAAATTCTAGTATAAATCAATGGAATTCTGAATATGCATGCTTAGGAAAGAAATGTTGCCAATTTATTTAAATATACAAATTGAATTTTACATATTTCCATGAAATATCCAACAATCTTCTTTTTGATATTATATCATAGATAGAAGAAATCCATCAACTCTTGCCAAAACAAAAAATTAGACATCAAATTATTACAAAAAGGAAAATGGAGAATTTCCATAAATAAAAGTAAACTGAAATATATTAAATTGAAGGATGATTTTAAATAAATCACTTCCAACCTTTTATTCATAGAGAGGAGCAAATAAGGAAAAAAGAAAAAGCAATTTTACTCGCAAGAAGATTGCTAGCTTTTCCACACCAAGCCAACGGCACAAAGGCGAAAGATTCATAAAGATGGAGGAAAGCTATCATTTATGCTTTTATGTTTGTTATTGTTGCATCGTATTTTATGTGCTGAAATATTCCATGTACTTAAGATTCAACAAATATTGCAATTCTATAACTAATGTTTACTCTTAATTGGGAGATAAACCTACATTATTATTGGTTTCAAATCCACTTTAATGAACATTCGACGTAGACACTAGGATAAAATTTGATTGGTTTGAATATCCACATTACTATAATTTTCTACATATTATTTTTCTTGTAAACATTCACGTCGATACCAACTTTTAGAATAATATACCAATTTAATATAAGTCTTACTAGTTGTAGCTAAAAGATTGCCTTAGTATTTTATTAGTTACTGATTTTTAACGGTTAAGGTTTCATTCCCAAATGTTTTAATTTGTGGAATTGTGCTCTCCAATCCTCATTTGGAGTGAATCTACCATATTTCAGATATTATCCTTTGACTATTTGTATAAATAAAGTCGTTTTCTTGTATTGCTGTTGAATTGACCATGGTTGTTTTTCAATGATGGAGGCCTTCAGCTCATCCGCGAAACAATTGGTGTGTGATATCTCTAAATTTCGACCAACGTACTAAAATTGAATTTGATGAATTTTAACTACGAATTCTAATCCAATGAATAGTATTGGACGTTACGAAATCAAGATATCAAAGTTTATCGGTAAACTCTAAATTTTCGGATAAATGATGGTAAGTCGAAAATTGAGAACCAAAAAGACGTTACGGACTTGACATAAACCAATGGGCCTACTTCTTATGAAATTCGACCACCAAGATGCCATATAAGAGGAAATTGCCGTCTTGCTCTCGAAAACCCATTTTTGGCATAAATAAAGAGCTCATTGGATATAAAGTCCATTAAGTCTTTTAAATTCAAGCAAAAGTTCCCGTGAATAGTGCTAAGCCCACGTGAATAGTGCAAACCCGTATGAATAGTGCCAAGGGTGAAAATTACCATTATACCCCCTTCTAGAAACTTGGACTTTAAGAGGCAAATTAAAGAACTTAAGACAAGATTCATTAAGGCTTTGGCAATGGTCTTCTCTCTCTCTCTCTCTCTCCTTGCATTATTGGTCTTGGATTATAAGCCAAAGTTGATAAATTTTTAGGATTGCATTAATGAGGGACAATAATGCAATTTGGTGAAGAAGAAAAACAAAGCAAGACTACTCTCTCTTACTTGCACTCTCTCTCTCTCTCTCTCTCTCTCTCTCTCTCTCTCTCTCTCTCTCTAGTTTCGGCCACCCTTCCCTCTCCTCCATTCCCTCTCTTTTTCCTGTCTTTCTTTCATTCACCGCTGCCCGTTCACTATGCCAAGCTTGAGCCACACCCTTGCTGCGCCCCTTGTCGCCTTTCGGATAGTCGTTGCCGCCATTCAAACCTCACCATGCCAAGCCATCGCCGCACCAAGCCGCCGCTTGCCGTGTCGCCAAAGCCAAGCCGCTCGTACCATTACCATGCCGAGCCCAAGTCGTCTGCCGCACCATGTTGCCATTCGTCGCTGCCATCGTTAAACTAGTGAGTTAACTCCATAATCCTTGGTTAGGTTGTTAATTGCGTTTAGGGTTAGATTAAGTGAACTTTAGAGTTAACTTTGGTTAAATTAGTTAACTAAGGTTGAATTAGGTGATAAATTATCATGAAATGATAAATGAAAGTGATAGGTTATCAAAGAAATGTGATAAGCTATCATCAAAGGGATGATAAGCTATCGGAAAATAGATGATAAGCTATCAAGACTTAAGTGATAAGTTATCGAAAAATGGATGATAAGCTATCAAGGCTTAAGTGATAAGTTATCGTCAATTAGACGATAAGCTATCGAGGAATTATCGATAAACTATCAAAGTTTGAGCGATAAGCTATCAAGGTTTGATTATTAAGTTGTTAGTTAATGTGCTCCATGCTTGTGATATGCAGTGGTTCCATGCATGCTTTTGTGCCGTTTGAAGGGTAAGTTATCTTAGAAAGATGGTCGTCTCACGAACTATAGCTTTCTCGTTGAAAATAATGTATTTTTGATATATAAATAGTGATTTGTATGGTGTTGTGCTTAGATACTAAGTTTTACGTATTAGAATAATCTAGAAGGATTGAAAAATGAAGCACGTGAAGTTTGACGAGAAAAGCATGTTTGTGTGATCACGTATGATTATTTTATTGCATTTTTACGTGTGAAAATGGCAATAAGTTTGATGTATGAGCACGATCATGGCATGAGCATGTATCATTGGTACTTTGGCTAAAATAAAGAGAAAACGAGAATGGCATGCATGATTAGTGTGCTTGTGTGATCACAAAAAGAGTACGGACCCCCAAGAGGCTTGGGGATGATGCCTGATTTATCAGATTTTTTACGGGATCGGGATGATGATGATTTTATTGGATGGCCGGTGGGGTCGGATGATGAATCGCGATAGAGGCCGAACCGATTCTCCTTTATGGAATGCCGTCCATCTCCAAGGGAGGTTATGACGTTGCCATGCCCGATGGAGCGAGACGATGCACGATCATGCCGGAAGATGCCAATCGAGCGTTGTGTAGTGCCTTAAAATGGACGTAATCACTAGGCATAAAATTGGAACACGCTTGGATGTATTGCGCATGAGAAATTGTAATATGTGTTCTGATTATGTGCCTTGTCTAATTGCATTGTTTATAGAATACTATAACTCATATCATGTAGGGTATGTGCCAAGGCGAGGTAAGAATGCCTGCAGTTTGTGTGTTAATTGAGTTGAGTCACTCAAGCCTGTTATAGATGAAGTAGAGTAAGAATTCCTTGCTATTGATCTGTCATTAATAACAAGTCGCATGTTTAGGGTATGCTATTGGTGAATCAGCACCCTACACGAGGCTTAGGTTGTTGACTTATTGAGATTTTATTTCACTCGTTGTTGTTAACCGTTTTTCAAACCTGTAGTATGAATATGAAAATCATGCAATTCAGGATTCCTACGGACCATAGCCTCAAACACCGTACCTAATCCCTGGTGTAGACTACCGTTATAAGCTTCACGTTACGACGGTCTAGGTCAACAAAGGGTTGAGGCATATGATACCTCACCGTTTTAAGGCGTGGTTCGTTCGCTATGGTGATGCCCTCTTTGGTCCTTTGAAGGGTTTTGATGGACCAAGCAGAAGTGGAGCTTCGGGCGAAAGAGTTTGGGATCTTATGAACCAGGAGGTTCCTGACGACACTGTTGAAGATCTAGAGTCCGACCGAATGCAGAGAGCGATCTCGAGCCTCCTCCTGAGTACTACCTCTAGATCGGGCTTGGAGGACCAACTTTTTGGCATAACCCTATAGTAGTAGCAGAGATAAGTTAACCCCGACCCCGGTATCTTTTTTATTTTATTTTATGGTCTTCGTAGAAAGTGGCTCGAAGTGAGGGCTTGTACATATCACTTCCTAGGGTTAACAAGTACATAAATAAAGTGTGAGTTTTGCTAATGATGTTAGTTTTGTTATTTTTCCTACTATCTTTGTTGTCGTGATTGTTTGGGTGTTTATTAATTGTTTCTGCTTACATTAATCAAAAGATAAAAGAATGGGTCAACGACGCGTCATGGGACGTTGCATTTTTAATGACCGAAGAGAAGTGACAGGGATCGTTGCGCACTCAAGGGCCAAGGCGTGACATCCCCGTCCTAAATTGGTATCAGAGCATGGTCATAACCTGGAGTGATAAGGTGCGTTGGATTTTGGGATAGTTAGTTAGAAAAAAACACCCAATGTTTGTGATTGCTGATTGACTTTCGAGAACGTTGTTCTTGAGTTCTAATTTCGTGTCGAAATTTGACATATAGGATTTCAGGGAATTCCTACAAGATGAGTAATTCAAACCCAAGGATCCCTAGAAGAATGGTAGCCTAGGGCCAAGAAGGTGCTCGAGGAAGGCCACAAGAAGATCCCATAATAGATAGAATTCTGCAAGCTTTAGAAGCCATGGAAAATCTCACGAGACAACAAGCTCGGAATCAAACTGATGCTACTGCTGTGGCCGTCGTGCCCAATGAAGTCCCGTTGGCTGGAAATGGGAGTGACGATCAACCAATGCATAGGGTGGTTAAGTAGTTTTTGAAGCTTAAGCCGCCAAAGTTCACCGGAGCAGATGATCCCGAGACTGCAACCCTACGGATCAAGGAGTTAGAAAAGGCTTTCGCGTTGTTGAGATGCTCGGAGGAAGACAAAGTGACGCTGGTTGTTTACCAACTGCAAAGTAACGCTAGCTCTTAGTGGAAAGCCACTCGAGAAAGAGTTTTTCTTGAAGATACGGTCCCGGTGTGGAATGCCTTCATTTGAGCGTTCAACGAGAAGTATTTCTCGGATTGTGTGACGGAATAAAAGATGGCTGAATTTCAGCGACTTCGTCAAAACCATATGTTAGTAGACCAATATGAGGCGAAGTTCGCCGAGCTGTCTAGGTATGCACCAAGGTTAATTGAGAACTTGGTGGATAAGACAAGGAGATTTCGGGATAGTTTAAAATCAGAGATTAATGACCAATTGGTGCCCCTGAACCTCAAGGACTATAATGAGCTGTATAAAAGGGCCCAACTTATTGAAAGGAACATGGTAGAACATGCAGCCGCATCTGGATCGCGGTTTACACCCAATAGGGATAACCATCGATTTGGAAAGAGACCAATGATTGAAGGAAAGTATTCTGTTCCTCTCAACCGAAAGAATGGCGTTGGAAAGCCGGCATATAACTCAGTTGGTGTATGTCGAATCCGTAGTAGAAGACATGGAGCAACCCCATGTCCCCCTATGTTGGGAGCTTGTTTTGGATGTGGTCAGCACGGCCACCAAATACGGAACTGTCCACGTAGATCTTTTGGAGCACCAGCACTACCGCCGCAAGGAGGACAACCATTAAGGAATGCCCCGCAGAACAATCTGAATCGACCCTCAATGCAAAGAAGGGTTTATGCTGTTACTAGAAAAGAGGTGAAGGATTCGCCGACCGTTACAGGTACGGTCTCTTTGCACGATCATATTGCTTATGCTTTGTTTGATTCGAGAGCTACGCATTCGTTTGTTACTAAGCAATTTGTTAAGTCAGTGAGGTTAAGTCTAAAACCATTGAAAACGGTCGTTAGTATTTTGACCCCATTAAAGGATAAAGAATTATCTACAGTGGGATGTTCAAGTTGTAAGATAGTCATAGGCAGGCGAGAGGAAAGTATAGATTTGATTGTGTTGGCAATGTATGACTTTGATGTCATCATTGGTATGGATTGACTCACCAAGCAACGAGCTGCGATGGACTGCTATAGTAAAGTAATCAAATTTAACCTATTAGGAAGGGTTAGTTTTGAGTTCATTGGAAACTGAGGATCCCCTTCGATTCCCTTGATTTCGTCGCTTGAGGTGACAACCTTGCTAGATAAAGGTTTCTAGGGTTATTTGGCAATCATGGTCAATACATTGGTTGAGGAACTAAGGATGGATAACATCGCTGTAGTGCGAGACTTTTCCGATGTCTTTCTAAAGGAATTGCCTAGATTACCCCAGAAAGGGAAATAGAATTTGTGATTGAGTTAGCCCTTGGAACAGAGTCGATTTCCAAAGCACCGTACTGAATGGCGCTGTCAGAACTAAAGAAATTAAAGGTACAGATGTAAGAATTATTGAATAAGAGGTTCATCCACCTAGTGCATCGCCTTAGAGGGTGCCAGTTTTGTTCGTAAGAAGAAAGGATGAATCGTTGCGTCTGTGCATCAATTATCGGCAACTTAATCAAGTGATAGTCGAGAACGAGTACCCGTTGCCAATAATAGACGATTTGTTTGACCAACTTCAAGGAGCTTCGGTATTTTTCAAGATAAACCTAAGGACGGGCTATCACTACTTGAGGATCAAGAAGGAGGATATACTGAAGACGGCATTTCGTACACAGCATTTCGTACACGTTATGATCATTATGAGTTTACGGTAATGCCATTTGGTCTGACAAATATCCATGTTGCTTTTATGGATCTAATGAACCGTGTGTTCAAGGAGTATTTGGACTGGTTCATGATCATGTTCATTGATGACATTCTAGTGTATTCAAGAAGCTCAGATGAACATGAACAACACTTGAGGACAATTCTGCAGGCCCTTTGAGAGTATAAATTGTATTCTAAGTTTAGTAAATGCGAGTTTTAGTTAGCTCGTGTAACTTTTCTTGGACATGTAATCTCTGGTAAAGGAATTTCCGCAGATCCAACCAAGATTGAAGCAGTTATGGATTGGCCAAGATCAATGACTGTAATGGAGATTCAAAGTTTCTTGAGATTGGCAGGTTACTATAGATGATTCGTAGAAAGGTTTTTTGCGATTGTTATGCCTCTGACACGATTGCTAAAGAAGGACAAGCAGTTTGAATGAACATATAAGTGTGAGTAGTTTTCAAGAGTTTAAGCATAAGCTAACTACGACTCCAGTTTTGATAATACTATCTAGTCCATGAAGTTATGAGATCTATAGGACTGCGTCATTTAAGCGATTGAGCTGCGTTCTAATGCAACATGGAAGAGTGGTTGCATACGCATCTCGTCAATTAAGACCTAATGAGTTGAATTACTCGACACGTGATTTGGAATTAGCAACAATCGTATTTGCCCTCAAGATTTGGAGACATTATTTATGCGGAGAAAAGTTTCAAGTTTACACCGACCATCAGAGTCTCAAGTACTTGTTCTCTCAAAAGGAGTTGAACATGAGACAACGATGTTGGATAGAACTTCTCAAGGATTACGATTATGACATTCTGTACCATCATGGTAAAGCCAACAAGGTGGCTGATGTGCTTAGTCGAAAGTCAACGATTGCGCAAGTGATGGTTCAAGAATGACTTCTTCTCGAAGAAGTACGAGATTCATACTTTAAGTTTGAAGAAAGCCATCTATTGAGTCTCATGGCTACTTCAAGGATTAAACTAAAAGTGCAGGCAAAGATTAAAGCCTTACAATCGACAGACCCTATAATCGACAGACCTTGTAATCCAAAGATTCTGCATGAAGATTCAGCAAAGAGAAAAACTAATTTTCAAGTAACTGAAAACGGAATATTGATATTGCGCGGACGATTGTGCGAGCCCAATGATGCGGCGCTTAAGGAAGAAATTTTATTAGAAGCCCATCATAGTAGCTACAACATTCATCCTGGTAGCTCAAAGATGTATTAGAATTTGAGACAATATTATTGGTGGAGTGGCATGAAAACTGATATCGATAAGCACATGGCTAAGTGCTTAATGTGCCAATAAATGAAAGCATAACATTGCAAGCCTGGTGGATTGTTGCAACATCTCGAGATCCCAGAATGGAAATAGGAACATATCACAATGAATTTTGTAATGTGATTACCAAGAAGTCAACGAGAAACGATTCCATTTGGGTCGTGGTTGATAGATTCACGAAGTTCGCACATTTTATTGCCGTACGAAAGGATTTCACATTAGATAGATATGCTGACTCGTACGTGTGACAAATTGTTTGTCTTCATGGAGTGCTCGTGACGATCACTTCAGATCAAGATCCTAAGTTCACTGCAACGTTTTGGAAAAGCTTGCAGACTACCTTAGGAACAAAACTGTAATATAGCACAGCCTATCATCCGTAGACGGATGACCAGTTAGAAAGGACAATTCAAACGTTCAAGGATATGTTGTAAGCATGTGTTTTGGATTTTAAAGGAAGTTGGGAAGAACAACTTCTTCTTATTGAGTTTGCTTACAACAACAATTATCAACAGAGCATAAAAAATGACACCATTTGAAGTGTTGTATGGTAGGGCCTGTAGGACTTCAGTTTGCTGGGATGAAGTTAGTGAACGAAAGATCATGGGTCCTAAGTTGGTGCAACAATCATTGGACATTGTCGATGTTATTAGAGAAAGACTTAAAACAGCCCAAAGCCGCTAGAAAAGTTATGCAGATAAGTGGCATAGATTATTGGAATTTCAAGTAGGTGACCATGTATTCCTCAAGATGTCACCAATGCGAGGTACTTCGCGATTCGACAAGAAAGGAAAGCTGAGTTCGAGGTATGTTGGACTTTTTGAAATCTTAGAACGGATTGGGATTTTGGCCTATCGTCTCGCGTTGTCATCAAGACTTGCTCAAGTACATGATGTCTTTCATGTATCTATGTTGAGAAAGTATGAGCTTGACCCGACTCATGTGCTTAACTTTGAAGAAATAGAAGTGGACGATCGAGTGTCGTACGTGGAACAACTAGTGAGGATAGAGGACAGAAAAGAACAAGTGCTATGGAATAAGACAATTCCCTTGGTTAAGGTGATTTGGCAACATCACGGAACAAGGGAGCAACATGGGAAAGCGAAGAGATAATGAGATACCAATATCCCTATCTTTCTTAGGATGTCATGTAATTGTTTAAATTTCAAGGACGAATTTCTATAAGGAGAGAAGAGTTGTGATATCCCTAAATTTCGACCAATGTACTAAAATTGAATTCGATGAATTTTAACCACGAATTCTAATCCAATGAATAGTATTGGACGTTACGAAATTAAGATATCAAAGTTTATTGGTGAACACTAAATTTTCAGATAAGTGACGGTAAGCCGAAAATTGAGAACCAAAGAGACGTTATGAACTTAGCATAAATCAACCAGCCTACTTTCTATCAAATTCGGCCACTAAGAGGCCTTATAAGAGAAAATTACTGTTTTGCCTCCGAAAGCCTATTTTTGACCCAAATAAAGAGCATATTGGATATCAAGCCCATTAAGCCCTTTAAATTCAAGCCCAAACCCCTGTGAATAGTGCCAAGCTCACGTGAATAGTGCAAGTCTGTATGAATAGTGCCAAGAATGAAAATTACCATTATATCCCTTCTAGAAACTTGGACTTTAAGAGGCAAATTAATTGACTTAAGACAAGATTCATTAAGGCTTTGGCAATGATCTTCTCTCTCTCTCTCTCTCTCTCCCTTTGTGGTCGCCCCCCTCCTTTTGTCTCTCTCTCTCTCTTTCTTTCTTCTCTCCTTGCATTATTGGTCTTGGATTATAAGCCAAAGTTGATAACTTTTTAGGATTGCACTAATAAGAGACAATAATGCAACTTAGTGAAGAAGAAAGACAAAGCAAGACCACTCTCTCTTTCTCTCTTTCTTACTTGCATTCTCTCCCTCTCTTTCCCTCTAGTTTCGGCCACCCTTCCCTCTCCTCCATTCTCTCTCTTTTTCCTCTCTTTCTTTTATTCACCGCCGCCATTTGCCATGCCAAGCTCAAGCCACGCCCTTGCCGCGCCCCTTGTCGCCGTTCGGATAGTTGTTGCCGCCGTTCAAATCGCACCGTGTCAAGCCAAGCCATCGCCGCACTAAGCTACCGCTCGCCGTGTCGCCGAAGCCAAGCCACCCGTGCCGTTGCCGCGTCGAGCCCAAGTCGTCTGCTGCGCCGTGTTGCCTTTCATCACCATTCGTCATCGTCGCCGTTAAACTAGTGAGTTAACTCCCTAATCCTTGGTTAGGTTGTTAACTGCACTTAAGGTTAAATTAAGTGAAGTTTAGAGTTAACTATGGTTGGATTAGTTAACTATGATTGGATTAAGTGATAAGTTATCATGAAATGATAAGTGAAAGTGATAGGTTATCAAGGAAATATGATAAGCTATCATCAAAGAGATGATAAGCTATCGGAAAATGGATGATAAGCTATCAAAGCTTAAGTGATAATCTATTGGAAAATGGATGATAAGCTATCTGACGATAAGTTATCGAGGAATTATCAATAAACTATCAAAGTTTGAGCAATAAGCTATCAAGGTTTGATTATTAAGTTGTTAATTAATGTGCCATATGTTTTTGATATGCAGTGGTTCTATGCATGTTTTTGTGCCATTTGAAGGGTAGGTTACCTTGGAAAGATGGTCGTCTCCCGAACTATAGCTTTCTTGTTGAAAATAATGTATTTTTGACATATAAATGGTGATTTGTGTGGTGTTGTGCTTAGATACTAAGTTTTATGTATTAGAATAATCTAGGAGGCTTGAAAAATGAAGCACGTGAAGTTTGACGAGAAAAGCATGTCTGTATGATCACGTGTGATTATTTTATTGCATTTTTACTTGTGAAAATAGCAATAAGTTTGACGTATGAGCACGAATCATGGCATGAGTACGTACCATGGGTACTTTGGCTAAAAGAAAGAAGAAACGAAAATGGCATGCATGATTGGTGTGCTCGTGTGATCGTAGAAAGAGTATGGACCCCCAAGAGGCTTGGGGATGATGCCTGATTTATTGGATTTTCGGTGGGGTTGGGATGATGATGATTTTATCAGATGTTCGGCGGGGTCGAATGATGAATCGCGATAAACGTCGAACTGATTCTCCTTTATGGAATGCCGTCCATCTCCGGGGGAGATTGTGACGTTGCCGTGTTGGATGGGGCAAGACGATACCCAGTCATGCTGAAAGACACCAACCGAGGGTTGTATCGTGCCAAAGAGCGGGTATAATCACTAGGCATAAAATTGAAACATGCTTGGATGCATTGCGCATGAGAAATGGTAATATGTGTTCTGATTGTGTGCCTTATCTAATTGCATTGTTTATAGAATGCTATAAATAATATCATGTAGAGTATGTGCCAAGGTAAGGTAAAAATGCATGCAGTTTGTCTATTGATTGAGTTGAGTTACTCAAACCTGTTATAGATGAAGTAGAGCGAGAATTGCTCGTTATTGATCTGTCA
Source organism: Metrosideros polymorpha var. glaberrima (assembly GCA_001662345.2). NCBI lineage: Eukaryota > Viridiplantae > Streptophyta > Magnoliopsida > Myrtales > Myrtaceae > Metrosideros > Metrosideros polymorpha. The sequence goes on along the minus strand of BCNH02000008.1, from coordinate 20,264,376 downwards.
TCGATAATAAGTTGCATGTTTAGAATATGCTTTAAGTGAATCAGCACCCCACACGAGACTAAGATTGTTGACTTATTAAGATTTTATCTCATTCGTTATTATTAACCGCTTTTCAGACCTATAGTATGAATACAAATAACATGCGGTTCGGAGTTCCTACGGACCAGAGCCTCGAGATAATGTCATACCTGGTCCTTGGTGTAGACTACTATTATGAGCTTTACGTTACGACGGTCTGGGTCGACGAATGGTTGATGCATCTGATACTTCACCATTTAAGGCATGATTCGTTCGCCACGGTGATGCCCTCTTTGGTCCTTTGAAGGGTTTTGATGGACTAGGCAGAGATGGAGCTCCGGGTGAAGGAGTTTGGGATCCTATGGACCTAGAGGTTCTTGACGGCTATTGAAGATTCGGAGTTCGACCCGGATGCAAAGAACGATCCTAAGCCTCCTCCTAAGTAATATCTCTAGGTTGGGCTTAGAGGATTGACTTTTTGGCAGAACCCTGTAGTAGTAGTGGAGATAAGTTAACCTCAACTCCGATATCTTTTTTTTTTTTTTATGGTCTTGGTAGGAAGTGGCCCGAAGTGAAAGCTTGTACTTATAACTTCTTAGGGTTAACAAGTATATAAATAAAGTGTGAGTTTTGCTTACGATGTTAGTTCTGTTGTTTTTCCTGCTATCTCTGTTTTCGTGATTGTTTAGGTGTTTATTAATTGTTTCTGCTTGCGTTAATTAAAAGATAAAAGAATGGGTCGACAACGCGTCCTAGGACATTGCATTTTTAATGACCCAAGAGAAGTGACAGGGATCGTTGTGCGCTCAAGGACCGAGGCGTGACATGGTGAAACACATTGCAGGTAAGGGACCGAAGAGTTTTGATACCAAGATAAAGTCAGAATATGGTGCTTAATAATTTTTTAAAAGTTAAGATCATGAATTCAATTTGCATCATTTTTACCAGACCTACCCAGTCGAATAGTACTAGGTAAGGTGATGTATAAACAATGATGCCACCATTTAAATTTTAGAATCCCGTTTTAAGCCATGAAAATTATTTTAGGCTGGATGAGATTTACGATTGGCGGGAATTAATCGGATCGCTAAGGGCCTGTTTGATAACGATTTTGTTCTAACGAATAATTTCTGAGTAGAAATGAATTTTTCTATTTCTATTCCCGAGAATAAAAAAAATGGATTTTTTTCTTTTTATTTTTGTTCCAAATTTGTTTCCAAGAACAATTCTCTACCAGACAGGTTTCTGTTATTTTTCTCTTTCCGGGAACAAAAGAACAGGAATCAAAGAAACATGAACGTTACCAAATAGGGCCCTAAAAAATTCCTGAGCGCCCCATTGTTAGCAAAATAAATAACTAGATAAACTATTAAATAAACATTATCTTGGTGACGGTGACTGGTGGAGTGGTGAGACAAAGAATGCTTGAAGAGTTTAACAAAATAGGGACTTCCTTGTAAAACTATGCTTGATATGTCAATAGAAGGATACGTGATGATACAATAGAAAAAAAAAAAAAA
>BCNH02000008.1:20240840-20260005 GCA_001662345.2 Metrosideros polymorpha var. glaberrima | reverse complement strand
GTTTTATTTAATGAACATGGCGCGAGAGTAAGGGAGGAGGGGCAACCGGAGCAATCGAAGTCGCCGCCTCCAAGTTTCAAACTCAAGATCGGACCATTAGTTTCATTCCCGAATACCACTCGGGCAAGGCGTGAGTGGTGAAATCAAAGCGCCAAAATTTATATTTAAAGGAATCGGCGCGCTTCAGACGTCGTCGTTTTAGGTCAACAGAAACGACTTCAACTTTTGCAGAAAAACCCTAATTTTTTGTAGAAGAGACGTTTTGGGCTGGGCACGAACCGCCGGGCCTAATTTCTTTTATTTTCGGATTTCAAGAGGGCCCATAATGGAAAATTATCATTTTACCCCCGAAGCCCATTTTAAGAACCTATTGGGTTTTTAGCCCATTGGGCTGTCAAATTCAAACCCGAGCCCATGTGAGTAGTGTCAAGCCCACTTGAGTAGTGCGGGCCGTGAATAGTATCGAATGAATAGCGCCAAATTGGGAAAAGACTATTTTGCCCTCGTTGGCCCATTTTGGCCCAAAATGAAGAAACCATTGGATCTTAAGCCCGTTGGGCCCACAAAAATTTGAGCCAAGCCCACGTGAATAGTACAAGGCCCACGTGAATAGTGCCGGCCCGTACGATTAGTGTCAAGGGTGGAAATTACCCTTTTGCCCTTCTTGAAAGTGAAATTTTTGGAAGATTGCATTTAATGACCAAGACAAATCTAATTAAAGACTTGTCTTGCTTTTCTTCATGCACCCCCCTTTAGCCGAACCTATCTCTCTCTCTCTCTCCATTGCTTTCCATCCTTGTCTCAATTAATTGGATTGAAAGTGGTCTTGAAAATCAAGACAACAAGAGAGATATTTTGGAAAAAGGTTGCATTATTGCAACATAGGTTTAATGAAGTTGCAAGACCACTCTCTCTCTCCTTGTCCCTTTCTTTCTTGTCCAATAATTTTGGCTTGAAAGTTGTCTTGAATTCAAGAGGATAAGTTGCATTATTTGAGTGCAATAATGCAAGTTGGATAAGATTTGCAAGACAACTCTCACTTTCTCTCTTTCACTCTTCATTTCTCTCTTTTTTCCTCTTAAATTCGGAGCTCCCCCCTCTCTCTTCCATTTTCTCCACTTTTCCTTCTTGTTTTGGCTCCCAAATCTTGCCGCCGAAACCCCCAAGCCATACCACACCTTTGCCAAGCTCAAGCCGCGCTCTTGGGGCCGTTTGGAGCGCCGTTGCCGCTGTACATCGCCGTGTAACCACGCCGTGCCGAACCGAGTCGAGCCGCCATCAAGACCTATTTTCCGTCTACGCGCCGTAGCCAAGCCACCACCATCACCGTCTTCACGCCGTCGTCGCCGTAGTAGTCTCACCGTCAAATGGTGAGTTAACCCCCTAATCCTTGATTAGGCTACTAATTGCACTTAGGGTTAGTTAAGATGCAATTAAACTCTTAACTATGATTAATTTGGCTAAACTATAGTTAAGTTAAGTTAAGTTAAGTTAATCTTGGTTAGGATTGTTAACCTTGGTTAGGTTAAGCTAATCTTGGTTAGGTTAAGTTAATCTTGGTTAGGATAGTTAACCTCGGTTAGGTTAAGCTAATCTTGGTTAGGTTAATTAACCGTGGTTGGGTTAATTAACCTAGGTTGAGTTAATGGTTAGAATTTTGTGTTGATTATTTTGGACATGTTTATGATGAGATTGGCCATAGAATTTACCTTCCATATGCCTAAAAATATTTTAGTGGAAAATAATGTACTTTTAATGCGGCGTTGGTAATTGATGTGGAGATATGCCGAATGCTGAATTTTATGTGATCGAATAATCCACTAGGCTTGAAATGTGAGGCATGCAAAGTTTGGCATAAAAGGCACGTCGATGTGATCACGTGCGAATTTTATCGTGAAAATGGCATTAATTGATGTGTGAGCATGATCGTGGCATGAGTGCAGAAAATGTGGTATTTCCATGATTGTTTGATAAAATCAACCCTGAGGCGTGTTTACGCGGGGTTAAGGGTTATTACCCTAAGGCGTGTTTACGCGAGGTTAAGAATTATTACCTGAGGCGTGTTTACGCAGGGTTAAGAATCAAGCCTGAGGCGTGAACTTTACGCGGGCTACCCTGAGGCGTGTTGACGCGGGGTATAGTTGAGCCTGACGAGGCCAACTGTCGCACACATGAGGCGTGAACCTTACGCGGGTTGTGGCGACGTCGCACACCTGAAGCGTGAACTTTACGCGGGTTGTGATGACGAGTTATGGCATGAGCACGTTTTATGAGTGCGTTGGTTAAATGGCAAGAGGAAATGAGATTTTGTCTGATTACATGCCTTGGCTGATGCGTTATTTTAGTATGCGATTATAACTGATAATATACAGGGCGTGTGCATGTACCAAGGCAAGGTGAGAACGCCTGTGATTTGTTGGTTGAACGCTGAGTGAGTTGTGTGAACCTGTATTAGGTTGCATGTTTAGGAATGCTCTAAGTGAACTGGTATCCTACGCGAGGTTTAGGCGGTTAACTCGCTGAGATTTATATCTCATTTATTGTTGTTAACCATTTTTCAGGTCCGTAGAACGGAAGGCCGACGAGTATGGTTCAAGGTACCCTTGTGTAGAGGAGATAGGTTAACCCCAACCCTGGTACCTCTTTTGACGGTTCTGTAGGAAGTGGCCCGTGAGTAAGGGCTTGTAAAATAGATTTCCTAGGGTTAACATGTTGATAAATAAAAAGGTGTGTTTTGGTAATGCTGTTTTGTTCTATTGTTGGTGCTGCTATTTTTCCTGCTATCTCTGCCGTCAGAGGGTTGTTTTACGTTTCTGCATGCGCTAATTGAAAGATAAAATGAATGGGTTGTCGATGCGTCCTGGGACGTCGCAATTTTATTGACCCAATGGATAAGCGACAGGGATGGTCGCGCGCTCGAGGTCTCAAGGCGTGACAGAAGGTGCGTGGAATTGGAACATGGAGGAGAAGAAGCAGTTTCACTTTGTCCTGGACGAGGAGGAGTTGGTTCAACCCAATTCAGAAAGTCAATCTGAACTAGTAGCGGTATCGATGCAACTCGATCTGGTAGTAGAGACTCAGTCTGCTGAAACGCCCTCCCGTCCACGGCAAGAATGAGTTTTACCGGCTCGTTTGAGGGATTGTGTTTTGTCCAATGATGATGATCCCTCTGATGAAGAAATTATTAATTTTGCTCTCTTTGCAAATTGTAATCCGACAAACTTTAAGGAGGCTTCCCAAGATGATGGTTGCGTTCATGCTATGGATGATGAGATATATGCGATTGAGAAAAAATGATACGTGGGTGCTCACTTCTCTTCCTGAAGGCAAGAAGTCCACCGGTGTGAAATGGATCTATAAGACCAAGAATAAGCCTAATGGTGATGTTGATCGATTGAAGGCTCGTCTTGTAGTCAGGGGTTACAAACAAAAACCCGGGATTGACTATTTTGAGGTATTTGCTCCGGTTGCAAGAATGGATACTATTAGCATGATCTTTGCTTTGGCTGCTCAAAGACGTTGGAAAATACACCAAATGGATGTCAAGTCTGGATTTCTCAATGGCGTACTTGAGGAGGAGGTGTATGTGGACCAAAGGACAAGAGGGTTTTGTCTACAGATTGAAGAAAGCTCTTTACGGTCTCAAGCAAGCACCGCGAGCATGGTATACCAAAATTGATTCTTATTTCATGCATCATGGTTTTAACCGATGTCCCTATGAGCATACTTTATATGTGAAGATTGGCTTGAACGGTGAGATGCTCATTGTTTGCTTATATGTTGATGATCTCATATTTATTGGAAATTGTCAAGAGATGATTTTTGACTTTAGGGAGGCCATGACTCGTGAGTTTGAGATGGCGGACATGGGTCTCATGTATTATTTTCTCGGCCTTGAAGTTACACAATCGGAGGATGGTATTTTTATTTGTCAACAAAAGTATGTCAAGGATATTCTTGAGCATTTCAAGATGGCTACTTGTAAACCAATTAGCACTCCAACGGAGGAAAGATTGAAGTTGACAAAAGATGGAAGTGGCTTTGAAGTCGACCCCACATATTTCAAGAGGCTAGTTGGGAGTCTAAGATATTTGACTTCTACTCGGCCAGATCTTGCTTATAGTGTTGGGATGGTAAGCAAATTTATGGAGACTCCTAGACAATCACACTTGCAAGCGGCAAAAAGAATTCTCCAGTACATTAAAGGTACTGTGGATGATGGTATATTCTACACTGTTTGTAATGATTTTCAGCTTGTGGGATATACAGACAGTGATTGGGGATGTGATATTGGAGAAAGGAAGAGTACTTCCGGTTATGTTTTCTCTTTAGGAAATGGAATTTTTTCTTGGTCCTCGAAGAAGCAACAGGTGGTTGCTTTGTCCAATGCGGAAGTGGAATACATAGCAGCGGCTTATTGTGCTACTCAAGTAGTTTGGCTACGTTTGATGCTTGTTGAATTACGTCATAAGCAGGAGCATCCGACGGTGATTAATTGTGATAATAAGTCAGCAATTGCCCTTGCAAAGAATCCGGTCTTTCATGGAAGAAGCAAGCACATTGATATACAGTATCATTTCATTCGAGATCTAGTAAAGTCCGAGGAGATTGTGTTACAATTTTACAAGTCAGAAGACCAAGTGGCTGACATGTTTACTAACCCGTTGTAGATGGCCTCCTTCCTGAAACTCAAAAGAATGATCGGCATGGTCAAGATGAGCTCAGTTTAAGGGAGGCTGTTGGAAAGGAAAAGGACTTTTCGTAATCCAAGCTCATCTTGTGAATTGGAGTCTTGGAACTTATCACCTAGGAAATTATGTTTACTTATTGTGGCTTGTTTTCAAGATAGTTTTTAAATTGTTCTAGTTATCTAAAGGGTCTATAAGTATTATGTAATCCTTCAAGAAATATATGAACATCAATTACAAATTTCCTTCTTCCAACACCTCCCTTCATCAACTCTTACTAAGTCTCCAACCTTATTGGAGCCGGTTGCAACATTACAATCTTCTCCACTTTCTTTACAAGTAAGCTTGAACTGCTGAAAGACGGCTTTATCGACACTGTGCTTCTTTTCTACCGATGCTTTCTTTTTGCAGTCTTGCGAACCGCCCAACTCGCTCGCATCCCTAGTGCCCAAGAGTGTCGAAAAAGGCTTTACCTTGCCCTGCCAAGGAAAGAGCTTCCCTCTCTTAATCAATTGATTATTCAGGCCACCGAAAATGATTAAGTGGAAAGGAGCATGTGTTTGAACAAAATGGGTCTAGCCCAAAATCAAAATGACCTGACTAAAATGAGTGGAAGAACAATTCATATCCAGACAAATGCCACATATTTTTCTTGTTTGGTAATTTCTCATAAATAAGTTAAGCTATTGCAAAGAAGAAATTGTCCCAGAAACCTAGTGCTCGGGTTCTCTATCTGGGAGCTGCTTCTGGGACCACAGTATCTCATGCTTCTGAAGTTGTTGGCCCTGTAGGTCGTTTGTTTTGGAAGAATGATTCTTTTACCAAATGACTTCATTAGACGACCGACTTATTGTCCCGTGTTCCTTTTGGCAGACAGGAGTGGTGTATGCGGTCGAGTTTTCGCATCGCAGTGGAAGGGACTTGGTCAACATGGCTAAGAAGAGAACGAATGTCATTCCTATTATTGAAGATGCTAGACATCCAGCCAAGTATCGTATGTTGGTTGGAATGGTGGATGTAATATTTTCAGATGTTGCTCCACCAGATCAGGTATTGACTTGTCTTTGCCTATGAAAGAAATTGAGTATATTCTTATGAAGGTCTTCCATGCCTAAGTGTAGGTCCAGGACTTCATCTTGCCTCTGGATCACCGAAAAGAAAATCCTATAGCATGCATCCTACCTTCATTTCTGTTTGACTTACTGCATGGTTTTGTTATATGCTCGTAGCAACTTGTTTCTCTATTTGGATTTTTCTTCTTTTATGAAAATGCAGATTTATTACCTTTTGATCCTTTGGAAATAGATTCCGTGAATTGTCGACTTTTTATTTCTGATAATGCAAATCAATGCATTTCTTTGCAGCCTTCATTTTTATTTTCGTGATTAATTTCATCTTTGTGGGGCTTCATATTCATGCCATGGTTTTTTTTTTTTTGTTTCTTTCCTCATGTATTCGTGAGGCTTTGTTTTGTATGGACGGAAGGACTTGTTATGTGGTAATTAACTTCTTGGTTTTGTGATTTACCTTTTCTTATATATATATATATATATGTATGTATGTATGTATGTATGTATGTATGTATGTATATACTCCTGTAACTACACTTTTTTTCATTACTATGTTAATCGTAAACGTTTTTGCCAGAAGCGGATTGTTTTTTTTTTTTCACCAAGAGGGAAACTTATGCACATGAAGAATTAACTCGGATTCCCCTTCAAGACAGCATGGGTGATGCTAGCTCGAGTTTTCTTATGCATATCTGCTTGGCTCACTCCATAATTTTTTTTGTTTTCTTTAGTTCTAATTTTTTTTTACTACAATGTGTGGCTTCCCAAATTTTTAAGTTTGGTTAGGTCCTTATTCATGTAATTGTCCTCTTGACCAATTGCTGATATAGGTTACCGTTTCAAACTTCATTGATAAGGTTAACCTGCCCTCCAGATTATAGCACGGTTGTGTACATTATGTTGCCTTTACGACTTTGGGCTAGGGAATCTTAATTTAATAATTACTCAAGCATATGCTAAATTATAAACTCGCATGTCTTGTCGGATTGCTTGTCCTCTTATTTTTATTTTTGATCTAGTGCATGCAATGACAAGACTTTTTATGAAGTGGTGTTGGATGGATGCACGTGATCTGTCTCTTTGATTACCTGAAAGGTCTTTTTGTATGTGCATATGATAAAAGTTGCTATGATAATACTCATGGAAGTTTCTCGGATTTGACTGTTTATCAAGTGAATGCTGGCCATGAAAACCCTTGCATGACTTGTTGAAGCTCTGGGTAATGAAGTGTGTTCATTATACATCAGAGGGAGAGAAATGCAAGGTCTTTAGTCTTTTATTTGAACAACCTTTCTGCCTGTTTAGAGTGCTTTACTAGAAGATGTCTCTCGTTACTATTTGATGTTCAATGATGTGGTTACATCTCAAGCAAGAATATTGGCTCTAAATGAATCATATTTTCTCAAGGCTGGAGGTCGCTTTGTCATCTCAATTAAGGTCTCTCTCTCTCTCTCTCTCTCTGGATAGATGCGCATTGGGTTTTTCTTAATTATATTTCTTGAGATGTAGCTTGTTGGATTAGGGGACTGTTGGTCACACTTCTATTTCTTTATCACTTTATAATTCCTTAGAAATTAAGACGAGTAGCTGGTGTAAGTTTTTGCAAGCCTACGAGACAAGCTGTGACATCAAAAATGATCTCGTCATATTTGAGGGAGGGTGAAAATCATTCAATCCACTTGGGAGAAAGAAACACTAGAAATGTTATTTAAATGAGAAGAGATGGGTAATCAATTCCTTTTGGTTGTGCTTGTTTTTGCAGGCAAACTATATCGATTCTACTGTCCCAGCCGAGATAGTATTTTCCTAGGAAGTGAACAAGCTGCAAGCGGAGCAGTTCAAGCCTTTTGAGGAAGTTACTCTCGAGCCCTTTGAGCGAGACCATGCTTGTGTCGTCGGTGGCAATCGCATGCCGAAGAAACAGAAAGCCACTCCTGCATCATAAAACGTACTAGGCCACCTTAGCTGTTCAATCTATCTTTAAGTGTCTTGGGATGCACTTGAATGTCAATCTTGATGTATATCTTTATTAGATTGGAAGTTGGAACTCCTATGAGGTTTTTGGTAGGTTCTTGTAATGGACCAATATTTTGAAATGAGTTCAGATTTTTTGACCTTAAGGCCGGTAGTTCAGTTGATATTTTTCATGTCCAATTATCTGAAACGATAATTTATTGCGTTGTTTAAATTTTCGACATCTAATTTTTTTTTTTGTTTTGGGTCTGACAACATCAAGTTGAATAAGCTGCACACTTGCATTTCAAATTAATGAATGCTCATCAAAATTTTCAAAAAGGGCCATAATACTCATTATTTTCATATAAAGAAGAGAACTTATGGATCAGTGTAAATCAATTTGAGATTACAGTGGATGACCAAGTACGATCATAATATTTGAGTTCCACAAGATATTTCGATAAAGCTAAACATATCTGGACTTGTTTTGCATAAACCGTGTGAATAATAGATCATAATAGGCTTAATGATAATTAATTTGAGGTTATATAGAATGGAACGCAAGAACACATCCGCTAATTTTTTTCAGATTTTTATCTTTTGCATGAAATAAATTGTTTTCAGATGGCGAAAGGAAATTCTTACCGGAAAATGTCTAATGAAAAGAAAATGCACGTAATTAAAAAACTTTTAACTTTTGCCAAGCACCACAAAGGTTCTTTACGAACTATTGTTAGTGAAGAACTCAAATTATTATGCGTGTTCATGATTAAAAAGTATGCAAAATCATATGGGGCGGGTAGGAAATTTTACTAGATATTTCATAGTATAGTAGAATAATTACTAAAAATTGTAACAGCTCCTTCCTATCCCTCGCATAAGAAATCACCAATTGTATCCTCAAAATGCTGAATGCATATGTGATGAAAAACAATCCCATTTGTCAACAATTTTTAGTTGGTGAGTTTGCCAACTAGATTGCTGCAATCATTGCCACACCAACGGCCTAGAGAGTTAAAACACCCTCAATTGAGGCACTTCACAGCTCACATAAGAGCTCGCTCTAATTCTGTGTTCACAATAACAGTTGAGACTCATACTACATGTACAAAGTAGTTGGTCTGCATGGACAAATTGTTCACAGTGACCGTAGTAGTGAAATCCTGCCCATGCATGAGAAATACAATTTTGAGAGCTAGATAGGATTATATGATTTGCTTTTCAAATTCCTGCATAGCCCTACGGAAGAATTGTGCATGAAAAGGTTTGCGAAAGAAGGAATGCATCGAGCCGTCATTAAATTTAAAAAGTTGTTTGCAGTTCTTGCGACAATTGGGCTGAAAACCGAGTTTTATTGAATAACAAACAATATTGAGTTCTCATTTCATGTAGTAGCCGAGATTGGAGAACCGTTGCCATGCATGCCCTTTTTCTAGTGCTAAGTATGGAGGAAGAAAAAAATCCTACTGAAATTGCAAGATCTGACTCCAAGCACTCCTGAGTTTATATAACCTGGAAGAGATATGTAGATTTGATTATTCAGCAAAGTTAATATGTTTTCTTTAAGCATACTCGTAATAGAGCTCCACAAATGTACTAAAGCCATCGCAATTTGATGCCACTGCAATGCATATGTTGAACATATCTAAGGGATGGAGGTTTATGATTAGCCTATCAATTGCTTTGATCACGACAATTTCCTCATGCTACCCTTGGCATTTTAACAATGATTCTATAGGATGCATTCTCTAAGTCTGTAATGTGCATTCATGTGATTCAGTTGGCAATTCATGCCTTTTTTATTCACACAAAACTAGAAAATTGAGAAATCATGTGTGCACTTTTGAGTTTATTCACACAAGCAGGCACATGAATGCATGTCTATCGGTGCATAAATGGCAATGATCGATCGTCCTAAGGTAAGTAAAAAGCAAAAAAGCCATTGATCTTATATATTACCTATCCTTGTAAGCCAGCTGCATGAAGTTTATCCCTGATAAAATGCAGCTGAGCTGCGACTTCCATGATGTTCATCCGCTCTCTACGTGCTTCGACTGAGCAGGCCAGCCCGATTCTATAGACCATCTCCAGACATTCGCGAGCTGCATCCCCTCTGCCAGTGCCCATGTGGCTCTCCATTTCTTGAAGTAGAAGAGGATCGGTAATCTCTAGGAGTTGTTCAGGCCAGGCTTCTTTGACGAAATTTTGAAGGTTTAAATTTTCTCTGAACATTTGGTTTGTTGGACTCACTCCTGTGAACATCTCAAGCAAGAGAATTCCATAACTATAAACATCGCCTTCTCTTGAAACCACGCTTTCCATTCCATATTCTGCGCTTCATTCGAATTGCAAATAAAAGATAAATAATAGCAGCAGAACCAGTTGAGGCCGAAGGAAATAGAACACACACACACTGCATTTTTATTGAATGTAATGTGTCCGTTTGCCTTTAGGGGACAAAGGAGAGGAGACTCACCTGGAGCAGCATAGCCGACAGTTCCTCTTACACCAGCAGAGCTCATTTTCGCTTTAGTGTCATCAGTGGATTCAATTGCGACTCTTGCCAAACCAAAGTCTCCAACATGTCCAACCATTCCGGCATCTAGTAGGACGTTGCTTGGCTTCAGATCACAATGGATAACAGGGCTCTGCAGGTGGTTATGGAGATAATCTAATGCTGAAGCAACATCGATGGAAATATTTATCCTCTGGATAAGACTTAATTTCTGCACATCCCCATCTACATTAGCTGATGATGGACTTGGATGTAGCCAATCTTCTAGGCTGCCATTGACCATGAACTCATAAACCAAGGCCTTAAACTCATTGCCCCTGTAATCAGTGCCTGAGCATACTGTTAGGACTTTCAAAAGATTACGGTGTCGAACGTTCCTTAAAGCCTCACACTCGGTTATGAAGCTCTTCACAGCACCATGAAGCGTCAAATTAAGTACCTTCACAGCAATGACAGTTCCATTCTCATCAAGGACTCCCTTGTAAACAGATCCAAAACTGCCGACCCCAATCAACTTACTTGAAGAAAACCCGTTGGTTGCTTTAAGGAGAATTCCGTAAGATAGATCCGGTGATGAATCATGTTTGGAACTTGAAGCTGATTTTGCTCTTTTCTTCTTCTTCAACCAACCAAGGTAAATAAGAGAGAGCACAAGAGCTATTCCAAGAACCCCAAAGAAAATCGAGATGGTTAGCTTCCACTTAGGGATCAGTCTTCGACCTGAGTTTCTAGGGCTGCATTTTGGCAGATGACATACGGGCAGTCCTCCACAAAGATTGTCATTTCCGGAGACAAAAGAAGCACTGACATTATTAAAGATCCCTTTTGTCGGTAACATGCCATCAAAGTTATTGTACGACAAATTCAGGATCTCTAAGAAGGGAAGAGCCTCGAAAAACTCCGGAATCTGACCAGATAAATTATTGTGTGAAAGATCTAGCTCCTTGACATTCCTCAACATACCAATAGATGAAGGAATAGAGCCTCGGAAAGAGTTCTCCTGCATTTTGAGCACTTCCAATCCAACACAACTGCCAAGACTGGTTGAAATGTCGCCTTCTAACATGTTTCTAGAGACATCCAGTTGAGCCAAAAGATTCAATTTCCCGACTTCCTTAGGTAGGACACCAGTGAGATGGTTCCGAGACAAGTTCAGAAGTATCGACAATGACGAGAGACCTATGGACTCTGGAGGTATAGTCCCATTTAAGTTGTTACTAGAAAGATCAAGCTCCACCAAACTTCGGCACTCCGATAGACGTGATGGAATGTAGCCGTGAAAGTTATTGTGATGGAGATGGAGTCGTGCCAGGTTTTCTAGGTTTCCTAATGATGAAGGAATTGTTCCGGAAAACTTGTTATTCGATAAATCCAGTTCCACTAGGTTATGTAGATTTCCCAAAGCCAAAGGGATCGTACCTGAAAACTTGTTGTGGTGCAAATACAACCTTTCCAAGTTGACGAGATTTCCGACTACTTGAGGAATCATGCCAAAAAGTAGATTCTCGTTCAGCCGTAGTTGCGAGAGAGTGATAGGAAAATTACCGATGCACTCAGGCAATGTCCCGCCAAAACTGTTGCTTTCTATGGACAATAACAGTAGGCTGGAGGCGTTAGTCAACGAGCAAGAGAAGCTCAAATCACCGTATCCTCTGCTTCCCAGATAATTAGAAGCGATGCGCAATTTTTGGAGCTTGTTTAAGAGGTCCAAAGGAGGCATGTTCCCAGAGAGTTTGTTATTATTGACTTGTAGCACTTGTAAAGCGGTTGCATTGGACATTGAACGAGGAATCTCTCCAGTGAATTGGTTAGAGGCAATGCTGAAAAGTTCAATGTTTGAAAGAGTGAAGCCTATATCGGCAGGAAGTTTCCCTCCTATTTGGTTTGAACAAATGTCAAACTGTGTCACAGAAGAAAGATTGAAGATAGATGGAGGAACCATGCCTGACAACCTATTTTCTCCTAATGCAAGAAATTTGAGTTTGGTTAGTTTTCCAAGAGGTTGGGGTATCTTCCCACCTAATTCATTCGTACCCAGATCGAGAGTCTCTAATGATGACATGTTTCCGATGGATGAAGGAACAATTCCTGTCAAATAGCTCTCAGCTAAATAGAGAAGCTCAATATTTGGAAGAGTGAAGCCTATATCGGCAGGAAGATTCCCTTCTAATTGGTTCCTACCGAAATTGAACACCGTTACAGAAGAAAGATTGAAGATAGATGAAGGAATTGTGCCTGACAACCTATTTACTCTTAATATAAGCACTTTGAGTTTGGTTAGTTTTCCAAGAGTTGGGGGTATCTTCCCACCTAATTCATTCATAGCCAGACTGAGAGTCTCTAACGATGACAGGTTTCCGATGGATGAAGGAACAGTTCCCGTTAGATAGTTCATAGGTAAAGCAAGATACCGAAGCTCTAGCAAAGAACCAAGCTCGATCGGAATTTCTCCGACCAGCAGGTTGCCTCCAAGGCGGAGCTGTGTAAGGCGAGGGCAACCCGACAGGTTTCTCGGGATTTCGCCTTCCAATGTGTTGTAGAATAATTGCAAGACACGTAAACTGTGCAAATGGGCGACTTGTTGCGGGATTTCGTGATGGAAACTATTGTTGTTGAGAATAAGGACTCTCAAGAAGCTCAAGTTTCCAATTTGAGGGGAGATGGATCCGGAAAGCTTCTGGGCTTGTAGGTCTAGTACTGTGACTCTTTGGTGTAGGCGACCGCACTTGACTCCATACCACCGACAATGGTTGGTTGTATGGTTCCATGAATTCAGCGCCCCGAAAGGGTCCTCAGTTATTGTGGCCTTGAATGCAAACAATGCGAGCTTGTCTGTCATGTTATTAGCTGTGGAGACCAGGCTAATGCACAGCAAAATAAATACACATGTGAAAAACAGACGACATGATGATGAGAATTCGAGAAAGGACAAGTTGAGAGGCACCATAGTACTTGAGGTGAAATCTTAATCGATACCGAAGAATGTAAGAAAGTTGAAGAAAAGAGATTTTGAGGAGCATGAACAGGTTTTGTTGTAAGTTGCATATACATGCTTCGAGGAAGAATATATATGTTTAGGAGGTCTTAGTAAGTCAAATCTCAGCTGTGCACGCCAAGTTCATGCACTACCCTGCTCCATGTATCAAGGCAAAATTGTAGTGTCGGGACAAAAAGGCAAGAAAAAGAACCCTATTTAACTTTTTTTTAAAGAAACCTTAACAGAAAGAACTTTTTAAAAGGATTCCCTTTTTACCTTTGGAGAATCATATAATTCCCTCCTATGTAATGATCTCACCTAATCCGATCTACTTGGAGAATGGCGGAGTTAGGATTAAGCTTCAGTAGAGTCCATTGATTAAAGCATAGGAATTTATCAAGATGATTATGTTATTGTTTCAAGGTAGAATATCAATTTGTAAATTTAGGTACAGATAGTGCAATATGTCGGTCCTAATAATCCCAATACATTTATGGATTAAAATTCTCTCCATGGACTAATTTGGGCGATAAATTATAAAGAAGATGATACACTAATCTTTAATTGACATTGATGTCTTGAAGAAATCAAGAATAGGGCCATTCAAACAAATCCAAAGTGCGCACATTTTCCTTGCACGTAGTGTGAAGATTTCCCCTCCCATTGGTGATGGTTGTCATCGTGCAGAGTACCCACCTTTCGAAGGTGGGATTTTTATCACAGATCGGAGTTCTCCCTATGTTAGGTGTTTAGACCCCATCATTTGTTTAGTAGGTTATATGATTTTAAAAAAAAGACACAAAAAAGACACAAAAATTTAAGTCAAATACAATAAATGCTTAAGCAAGTACAGTAGTTAGTCGATAAATCAATACAAAATCATCCAAGAAAGGAAGAAAAATCTAGACATGAGTAAACCCGTCAATCAATCCTTTAAAATCAACTCGCATTTTCCTATTCATAGAAACATGATTTGATTGTCGTCATACGGACTAAATGTGGTATATATACGTAAAATATCCATAAAATAATATTAAAGTATCTTGAAATTTTAGAGAATTCCATATTCTATGTCAAAACTCTTGCCGATTTTGACAAATACTTCAGCTACAACTAATCAAAATTTGGAGCATTAGAAACTTGATTAGAGAACTCATGCAAACTCAATAACTTGAGTAGATAAATTTAAAGTTTAATTACTAAAAATTTGCATTAGTTAAGGGATTAAAATTGGAATTTTATCTAAATCTTATTTCAGCACTCGTCGCGTGTCGCGTGTTTCCCAGAATTTCGACCCTTTTGCTTTCCCCACTTACAAAGCACGTCAAGCTGTAGTTTCCAACCAAACGAAGACTCAATGACTAACCTTAACTCCGCATGGGAAGGCTTCTAGTGCTCTTTTCGCTCGGCCACTTTCTGGGCAAATGCTTATATGGACCTGATTCACATATGAATCTGCGTCGATGAGCATAGACAGGTGATAAGTTCCGCTTTTCCTTTTTCAATCTCATTGAAAATAGTCTTCAAATGAACGCAACAAGTGACTAAGGGCGTGAAGGATAATCATTATGTTTCTCTATTTTTCTGTTTGCAAGAACAGATTTGGAACCGAAATTCGTTAGGTAACGAAATTTCACTTTTCTATTTCCAGTACAAATTTTTAGCCAGAAATAGGTTTGGAACGAAAATGAGAAGTATAAATTTTCTATTTTTCTATTTCTGCAACTGAAAGAGAAATAAAAACTCTTCTCTTTCTCTTCTCTCTCTCTTCATGACTCACTCTGCTCTCTCTTCTACCCTTGGGTGTCGCGAATTATCAAACGAATTTTTGTTTCGGAAACGAAAATTTTGTATCGTTATCAAACGCGTCTTTCTACTCAAAAACTTGTCTAGGGAATACAAATAGAAAAATATATTTCTTGCCAGAAATTGTTCTTGAAAAGAGAATAGTTATCATTCGAACCCTAATTATGCTTTTTATTTTCAATTTCTTTTGAAAACAAAAGCATTAGGCAAAAAAAACATCTATTGATATTTTGAGAATAGTCTTCAAATGATTAAAGAGAAATTGAAAAGAAGCATTGTTATAACTGTTTTGTCTAATGAATGCATGATAGATCGAGAATGAGAACATGTGTTTTGAAAGTGAAAAGTTTTGCCTCAAAAGGCACCTTCAAAGGTCACGAGCCCTATCTTTCTTATTCGACTGTCTCTACTTTCTACATTGGGGTCAAGAAAAACTTAGATGACAGGTTATAAAAAGAATTAACTCGAAACAGAATTGTTATTCTACGTGCGATTCCGTTTCTTTTGCTTGTTTCTTAGAAACAAGGTGGAATGCTCAAACTAGGAGTGCTTATTCCTAGAACGGCCATTCCATTCCTTGACAAAATATTAACAAAATAATTTTACACAACCATTTCAAGTGTAATCTTGATTTTTTCTTACACATTATAATATGTTAAGATGCTTTAGACATTCCGATACTATCCTTTCCATTCCAAAATCTTCCAGACACTAGAAAGGGTATCATCAAATTTTCTCCTCTTCGTTCCTTCACAACAAACACAAGAATTGTAGTACCATTTCATTCATCCTTTTATTCCATTCTATTTTATTTCGTCATATCAAATGTATTGCTATGCTACACAAGAAATATACTTTCTTCCTCTCATATGTGATGCAGAACGTAAGAAAGTCGAAGAAAAGGAATTTTTAGGAGCATAAACAAGTTTTCTTGTTGTTTGCATGTACATGTTTCGATGGAGAATTTATATTTGTTTAGGAGGTTTTTGTAAGTCAAATCTCAGCCGTGTACGTTAGGTTAATGGGCCTTCCCGCTCCATAAATCACGGCAAAATTCTAGTATCGGGATTAAAAGGCAAGAAAGCGACCCCTCTTTAACTTTTTAAAAAGAACCCTTTTTATAAAGGAAAGAAGACCTTTAAAAAGGTTCCATTTAATTTTGAAGAATTGTATAATACCCTCTTATGTAACAATCTCACTTGGCCCGATCCATCAGCACAATGGCGGAGTTAGGATAAAGCTATAGTGCAATCAATTGATTAGAGCGTAGGAATTTATAAACATGATCATATTTTTGTTTCAATGTAGAATATCAATTTGCAAATTTAAATTGAAATGGCGCAATATGTCGGTCCTAATAATCCCAATACGTTTGTGGACAAATATGATCTCCATAGACCAATTTGGGCGATCAATTACAAAGAAGATGACCCACTAATTTTTAACTAGCATTTATGTCTCAAAGAAATCAAGAATAGGGCCATACAAACAATTACAAAGTGTGTACGTTTCCCCCGCACAAAGTGTGAACATTTTCCCTCCCAATGGTGGTGGTTGTCGCAGTGCAGAGACCCCAGCTTTCGAAGGTAAGATTTTTATAACAGATCGGAGCTTTCCCTCCTGTTAGTGTACTTCATAACACAAGACATTCGCGAGATTAATCAACCCATGTGTTGGGTATTTTGACCCCATTGTTTGTTAGTAGGTTATGTGGTAAACCCCCCCCCCCCAAAAAAAAAACCAGAAATTTAAGTCGAATACCATAAATGCTAGGTACTCGATAAATCAAAATAAAATCATCCAAGAAATGAAGAAAAATCAGGACATGAGTGAAGCCATTAATCAATTATGAAGTCATCCTTTAAAATCAACTCGTATTCTAATATTCAAAAAACAGAATTCAATTGTCATCGTATGAACAAGTGTGCTATATATACGTAAAAATTTGCTAAAATATATCAAAGTACCTTGAAAATTTAGAAGATTCCATATTATTCATCAAAATTCTTGCCAGTTTCGACAAATACTTTTGCTCCAACTAATTAGATTTGGAGCAATAGAAACTTGATTAGACAACTCATGCAAATTCAATAATTTGATTAGACAAGTTAAAAATTTAACTACTCGATAGAAATTTGCGTTAATTCAGGGATTAGAAATGGAATTTTATCCAAATCTCCCTTTCCACCCACGTACGCCAAGAATTCGACCCCTTTACTTTCCCCAATTAACAAGCATTAGTTTTTTTCGTGACAGTCAACAATCTACACTACATTCCACGTCAAAAATCTTGCCGTTCCGACGAATACGTCAACTCCAACTAATCAGATTTGGAGCAGTGGAAACTTTTGATTAAAAACTCATGCAAATTCAATAATTTGATTATATAATTTAAAAGTTCAAGTATTTAATTAGAAAATTCGACCCACATACGCCAAGAATTTGACCCTTTTTGCCTTCCCTACTTGTAAAGCGAGTCACTTTGCGGTTGTTTCCAACGAAAAGAAGACTCATTGACTGTCAAGTCAACTATCAATCACTGGCCTTGACTCCGCATGGGGAATTAATCGGGTGCTCTTTCCTCACGGCCAGCTTTTGAGCGAATACTTTCATGGACTTCATAGATTCAATCACAGCCGTTGATAGAACATTTCTTTCTCATCCACTTAGGAGAGCGCGGGCACAATTGTGCAACAGGTGACTATTATGTTTTCTATTTTTCAATTTCATTCAAAAATAAAAGCGCTAGCCGAAATATACATCTATTAATATTTTGAAAATAGTTTTCAAATGATAATTGTTTACTCTAATGAATACACGACTTATGGAGAGTGAGAACACGGACTTTCAAAGCGAAAAATTCCGTCTCGAAATGCACGAGAAAATTACCAAAAAAGTTTTAAACCTATTGCAATTGTGCCAATTCAGTGTTAAGCATTTTTTTGCCCATTGAGTCCTAAACCTTTTGTATTTGTGCCAATTTAGTCCATCCGGTCAATTTTAATCGATCAGCATTAACACGGACAATTTTTAATAATATTTTAACATTTTTTTTATAATTTTTTTCCTATTTTTTCTTTCCTTCTTCTCCTTCCTCTAGCCAGTCGCCGGACATCGGCAACCAACCAAAGGCGAGGGACCTCGCTAGCCTTGGGCAAAGCTCACCCCCGCCAGACATTGGTGAGGCTCGAGCCTCTCCTTGCTTGAGGCCGTGGAGGTTGACCTCACTAACCCTTGCCTCTAGTCGGTCCCTGATGTTTAGTGACTGGCTAGAGGAAGAAGAAGAAGGGAAAAAAAGAGAGAAAGAAAATAAAAAAAGAAATAAAATAAAATATTATTAAAAATTGTCCATGTTAACGCCAATTCTGCAACTTCAGCACTAGCGGCACCACCTCAGCGATTTCTTGCCAAAATTGGTTGGATGGACTGAATTGAGACAAATACAAAATGTTTAGACTCAATTGGCAATGAATAAATAAATAAATAAAAAGATTTAAGAATAAATTGGCACAATTGCAATCGATTCAAGACTTTTTTGATAATTTTTCCCAAAAGGCAACTTCAAAGACCACAAAATCTATCTTTATGAATGATCCAACTGTTTCCATTTTCTACATTTTGGTCATGAAAAAACTTAAAGCACGCGTAGTAGAAAGGAATCGACCAGGATTGAAATTGTTATTCCGAGTGCCATTCATTTTCATTTGTTTCTTTCTTTCAAAAGATATGGAATGCTTAGTCTAGGAATGAGCTTTCCACCAAACAAAGGTCCACCTGTGGAATGGCCATACTATTCCTTGACAACATGATAAAAACAGAGGAAAATTATCAAAACAGTATTAAATATATTTGAATTGTGCTAATTCAATCATAAACTTTTTTTTTTGCAAATTCAGTCCTAAACCTTTTGCAATTGTGTCAATTCAGTTTATTAGACCAAAATAATAATATTTTGATATTTTAAAATATTTTTTCGAATTCTTTAATTAATTTTTACTTTTTTTCTATTTTTTCCTTCTTGCTTCTTGCAAGAAGTGTGGTTGGCAAGGGTCACGGCCCTCACCAAGGCGCGCAAGACTATGGGTGAGGCCACACCTTCGCCCGCAACCAATAGCCATCTGCCAACAGCCCATTCGATTGGTGAATCTAAAGA
>BCNH02000008.1:20198683-20240776 GCA_001662345.2 Metrosideros polymorpha var. glaberrima | reverse complement strand
AAATAATAATATTTTGATATTTTAAAATATTTTTTCGAATTCTTTAATTAATTTTTACTTTTTTTTCTATTTTTTCCTTCTTGCTTCTTGCAAGAAGTGTGGTTGGCAAGGGTCACGGCCCTCACCAAGGCGTGCAAGACTATGGGTGAGGCCACACCTTCGCCCGCAACCAATAGCCATCTGCCAACAGCCCATTCGATTGGTGAATCTAAAGAACTTGGGCAAGCTCGACTTGCCACTAGCCGAAACCAAGTGCCTTTGCAGCTCGTCGATCCATTTCCTTCTTCCCGAGGAACATCAGAAAGTTGGGGACTTTTGCTAGGGGGAAAATCAGGGTTCGAAGAGCGTGGGCTGGCGACGCTTGGTGTCGCCCAACGACGGTGAGGTTGGCGTCACCCACCGAGCCCCGCCATGGCTAGGTTCTCGCCCAGTGATGGTGAGGCTAAGCCTTGCCAGCCCAGATCTAGCGATGCTCGGCCCCGCTAGTGGTCGGCGAGGGTGAGCTTCGCTTGAGGCCAGCGAGGTTGAACTCGTCGGCTATCACCTCTGGCCAACTGGAGGAAGAAGAAGGAAGAGAAAAAAAGAAAGAAAAGGAAAAGAAAAGAAAAAGATATTAAAATATTAGGTCGTCGGACGGTTGGCGTTGGCCAATGTCCATGTCAGCGCCAACCGGCCAAAATTCGCTGAATGGACTGAATTAGCACAATTTCAAAAGGTTTATGACTAAATCAGCAAAAAAAAGTTTAGGACTGAATTGACACAATTGTAATAGGTTTATGACTTTTTTGGTAATTTTCCTGTAAAAAAAGTAATTATACAAAAGTATTTCAAAGTATAGTCAATTTTCTCTTTACACATTATATATTTTAAGACATTTTAGATATTTTGATATAATCCTTTCCACTAAAAATTTTTCAACACACGAGAAAAGGAATCATCATAATTTTTCCTCCTCAAGCCTTCACAATGAATAAACACAAGAATTGTACCTATTCCATTTCTTTCCTTCCTTTCTATAACAGTCCATCGTATCAAACATGATGCGTACTCTTTTCCTCTCAATTGTGAATGCATAATTATTGTGATATAAAGGGATTAACTTTGATGTACCTAATTTTTATCCAGCGTCCAATTAGCAAGTCGTACTATACATTCGTTATTGGGAAAATACAAAAAACCATCCTCACTTTTCACACCATTACTCCTTCCATCTTGTTTTTTTTTTGTCAGATATATGTCTCTAGAAATTGTAATATCCCGAAATTTCGACATTAGGAATTAATCAAAAGACGATTGTCGATTTAATTCAGAAAAAGTATTCGATCGAATTTTTTGACGTTTTCACATGGTCCAGGCAATGAAATGGAATTCGATGAATTGTTAATCATGAATTTCAAGCCGACGAAAAGTTTAGAACATTTGGTTACCGTTATCTCAAAATTTATCGGTAAACCCTAAATTGTCAGAAAAGATACGGTAAGCCGAAAATTAAGGATCGGAGAAATGTTTCGGACATGGCACAAACCAACGGGCCTATTTTCTATTATTTTCGGATTTCAAGAGGCCCGATAATAGAAAATGACTGTTTTGCCCTCGAAAGCCCATTTTGGCCAAAAATGAAGAACCCATTGGATATCAAGCCCATTAGGCCTGCAAAAATTCAAGCCAAGCCCACGTGAATAGTGCAAGCCCATATGAATAGTGCCGAGGGTGGAAATTACCCTTTTACCCATTCTAGAAAGTGAGATATTTTTGAAGCCTTAAATGATGCAAGACAAGATCATTAAAGAGTGTCTTGATATTTTCTTCTTCTTCCCCCTCCTTGTGGCCAAATGCATCCCCCCCTTCACTCTCTCTCTTGCTTTCTTTCCTTGTCTCATTTGATTGGATTAAGTTGTCTTGAATTGCAAGAAGACAAGTGAGATATTTTTGGAAAATTTCAATGATGCAATCTTGGATAAGATAAGGGCAAGACAACTCTCTCTCTCTCTCTCTCTCTCTCTCATCCATTTCCCTCTTGCAATCTTTTCCTCTCTTCCTTTCCCTTGAGTTTCGGTCACCACCACTCTCACCACCACCTCACCGCCGCCCATCACCAAGCCACGCCACCGTCCACCACCGCCATGCCAAGCTCACTGTCGCTCACCTTGCTGCCGTAAGGATTGTCGTCGTCGTTATCAAGCCGTGCCGCGCCGTCCATCGCCGTGAGCCGTGACGTCACTACCCAAGCCACCCACTTTGCCACCGGCCACCTAGCCAAGCCACCACCATCACCGTCTTCACGTCGTCGCCGCCGTCGTCAACGTAGTTGTCGTCGCCGTTAAATGGTGAGTTAACTCCCTAATCCTTAATTAGGTTGTTGATTGCACTTAAGGTTAGTTTAAGGTGCAAATTAGACTTTTAACTATGGTTAAATGGATCAACTATGGTTAGTTTAGTTAAACTATGGTTGGGTTAAGTTAACCATGGTTAGGTTAGTTGACCTTGGTTAGGTTAGTTAACTATAGTTGGGTTAGTTAACCATGGTTAGGTTAATTAACCATGGTTGGGTTAATTTTTCTATATGTGTTTTAGTAGGTTTTTAAGATGATGTTTGCCTTGGATAAATAATGATATCATGAATTGAGAGTTTATAGTAGAAAAGAATGTATTTTGGCATGAAAATGGAAAATGATGTGGTGCCGTGCTTAAATACTGAGTTTTATGCTTTGAAACCATTTATTTGACTTGAAAAGTGAGGCACGTGGAGTTTGACATGAAAAGCATATTTGTGTGATCAAGTGTGATTTATGTATTGCATTTTTCGCGGGAAAATGGCAATGAGCATGACATATGGCATAAGCACGTATCATGAATGCATTGATAAAAAGAAAGGAAGAAATGAGATTTAAATGCATGTGTGCTCGTGTGATCATAAAGTGTACAGATCCTCAATGGTGATTGGGGACGATGCCCAATTTTATCGCTAATATTATTGGACACCCGGCGGGGGTTCGGATGACAGATCGCGGTAGAGGCCAGACCGATTCTCCTTTATGGAATGCCGTCTGCCTGCGGGGGAGGTCGGGGTGGGGCCGCACCTCGATCGACCAGGAGGAGACGTTGTCGCGCCTAATGATTTTAGGGCGATGCTTGGTCATGTCGGAAGACCGCCAACCTTTGGGTTGTGCCGTGGCTCGGAGAGGTCGAGAACCGCCAATCTTTAGGTTGTGCCGTGCCCGAGAGCAGGCGTAATCACTAGGCATAAAATTGGACTACGCTTGGAAATATTGCATGTGTGAGATGATGATATGCGTGTCCTGATTGCCTTGTTTGATACATTGTTTATATAATGCTGTGATCGATAACATGCAAGGCGTGTGCATATACCAAGGCAAGGTAAGAATACCTGTGAATTATCTATTGATTGGTAAGAGTCACCCGAACCTGTTATAGGTTGTATAGAGCGAGAGTCGCTCGCCATTGATCTACCATCGACGTCGAGTTGCTTGTTTAGGGTATGCTCTGAGTGAATTGGCACCCTGCGCGAGGCTTAAGTTGTTGACTTACCGAGATTTTATCTCATTAGTTGTTGTTAACCATTTTTCAGATCGTTAGTATAAACACGAGAATAGTGCATTTCGGGGTCCCTACAGATCAGAACCTCGAGATTAAGACGCACTTGATCCCCGATAAGGACTACTTCTTCGAGCTTCATATCACGACCGTCTGGGTCGATGAGGGGTTGATGCATTTTGTTCTCCACTAGTTCAAAGCATGGTTCCTGCGTCATGGTGATGTCCTTCTTGGCCCGCTGAGGGGTTTTAACGGTCCTAACGGAGGTGGACCTGGGAAAGCAGCGTGGGATTCTGCGTACATGGAGATCCCAGACGGCGTCGTAGAGGATCCAGAGACCGACCCCAATGCCGAGAGCGATCTCGAGACTCCTCCTGGATACCACCATTTTTAGGTCGGGCTTGGGAAAGCTGATCTCTTTTTGTTAACCCCGTAGTGTAGCGGAGATAAGTTAACTCGACCCCTGGTATCTTTTTGATGGTCTTGTAGAAAGTGGCCCAAAAATAAGGGCTTGTAAATATAGACTTCCTAGGGTTAACATGTTCATAAATAAAAATGCGTGTTTTAGTAATGCTGTTTGTTATGCTATTTTTCCTTCTATCCCTGCTGTCGTATATGTCGGGTGTTATATTTCTTTTGTTTCCGCATGCGTTAGTCAAAAGATAAAATGGATGGGTCGCCGACGCGTCCTGAAACGTTGCATTTATTGACCCAAAGAATAAGTGTATCCGGATGATCGCGTGCTCGAGGGTCTGAGGCGTGACAGAAATAACTACCAAAACCTCATTCTTTGTCTCACTGTCTTTTAATTAGCAACCAAAAGGTGACTTATATATTTCTCTAGAGATTGCTTTGACAATAGTCCCCAATTCTTTTATTTGGGGTTTATGCCAATTGCACAATTTGTGATGCGACTTTGGATGCATTTCACGGGCTTGAGTTCTATAATGGGGGAAATGGAAGGTTGAATGAGATCATAAGAGGCGAGAATGTGCACACCTGGATGAGATGTGTGGCTACGTGGTTTTACAAATTATGTTTGGAAAGGAAAAAGGAGAAGGAAAGAAAAGGATGAAGGGCATGAAAATAGAGAAGATGAAAGCCTAATGGACTCACATACCCAAAGGACAAAGGTGAAGCAATGAGTGCTAAACTTTTAAAATTAATGCTCCATTTTTTTCACGAAAAATGAATGATTTGAAAAATATTTTCATAAAAATAATTGTTTGTATCGTTCATAAAAATTGAATGAACGAAAAATTTTCTATTCCATTTTAATTTCCGCTTATCTCCTTTCGATATAAGGGTATATAAATGACAATTCTTGATATGAGTCTTGTTGATAGAAGATATGGGCTTATGGCAACAGTCTTGCTCAAGAACAGGATCAGACCAATTTTCTGTGACTAGTTCTTGAAACTCATCTCCTCTAATAGCCATTTGGAGTAACAAGTCTTGGCCTCTTATCTGTTTTCTCTAGTGGGTCTCACTCAGAAAGCTCATATTCCTTAACTAACATGGCATTCCCAGACTCTTTGAATTCTATGGAGACCTCCATTTTAAGAATTTTAAAGCATAGAAGTGAGCCATGTCAAAAGACTTCAGCTAGAACAAACAGAATTGATCCACCAGTAGTATGTTTTACACTGTATATACCTATCTCGGCCTTTTTGCAATGATTGAGTATATTTTACGCGCTATGATTCACAGATGCATGAGAAGAATGATGGGTAGATTCCTGTCACATTGTGCCATGAAAGCTGCACCTCCATGAAGCTTTGAAATACCCTGGGTAGTCACAGCAAAAAATCTCGAATTCAAACTGGCCATTTTATTGCATTTGTGAAACCCTGCAGAAAATGAAATCACTTAACTCATAAACGGCAAGATTTGAATTGAGTATGCAAAACAAAAATACATTTTCTAGTATGAATAGTAGAAATACACAATCTTTTATGTTATTTCGGCCGTTGCAAATACTGATTCATGAATTCTGTTCATAACTGGTGACAATGTAATTGCAGTGAGGGCATGTCACTTCATATATTTTTATTTTTCAGTAATAAATTCTAAGAATGGGCAAAAGATGGCAATCAGTTGTTGGATATTAATTGTTACAGAAGCTTTCTCAGGGCCTTCAGTCCTGCTTATCTGAAACTTAGCATATGTTTTCTAGATTCTGGTGGGAGCCGAATCTATATGTCTATCGCACGGGGCAATATAATTTCATTTTGGGGTTTAATGTTTGAACATCTCATTCATGCTTTCTACTTTGTCACCAGCTTCTATTAAGTGAGGCTGGCATCAAATAATTTACCTCATTAAACTTGAAAAGCAAAGGATATGAGTCTCTTTAAGGTGGTTGGCTTTTGTGCGTCACTGTCCATGGTCTGAAGAACGTCAGCCATCAAATTTATATACCTATTCATAGAAGGGATAATATTCAGCAGAACCAAGAATATGTGCAACATCAATCTCCTATTCTTAGTGCAACATCAGCGGAAAGATATCTATTTTTCGCAAAGAGCCATGAATGCACACCAATTAGAACCAAATGTATGCATCGATCAAAACGCTACCAAATCATATCAAGCATTTCACAACCAAATTCTCCATTGAAAAGCTATTGGTAATATCAAGGGAGGTGTATCACAAATCCTGTAAGTTTTAAATATAGGCAAAAAGAGGATGCCGTGTTAAAATTCAACAGACAACCTACGTGGAGAGTGAAGTAAGCTAACAGAGAAATGAGGGCCATCCAGTTACAGTAGCATTATTCAAAAAGAAGAGTAACTGGATTTCGTGCTAGCCTTGAATTTACAAGAGGATCTGCTGCTTTTAAGAATTCTTCTGACTTAAAAACTAATGCAGATGTTAACTACAGACTAAGTTAGGAATTCAGAATTATAAGGACTATCAGTGAATTTAGCTACTGACTTGTGTAGCATAGACAAGAAAGGTTCATAAAACCACATGGACATATATGAAGACAGGAAGCAAAATGTTTTACAGGAAGGAGACTAAGCAATTCCTATTTTTTGAATTCGAGAGGTAGATGATATTTTCCTGGTCAGGATATCACTATAGCTGTAGCTGTGAAAGTGAGCTTTTCAAAAGAATGTTGTGGATTTTAGAAAGGAAAGGTGAGTTCTGTCTCCCCTATGTATTCTGTAATCCAAACTTCTAAACAATGACAACTCCACCTAAAGTTAGAAAGTTGAAAAGAAAAACTCAACGATCGAAACACACCTGTCAAAGAAGCTGGAGCCAGCAGAAAGCTTCTTTGAATTCATTAGTGGGCTATAGCTTCACATCCACGGTGGGAGCTCTGTTGTGAGAAGAGCCATCAAATGGGTAGGTCGGCTCAAAAATGGTCCGACCTATATTAACCTATATCCAAGCAATGTAAATTTAATGACAATACCTGATCCGACCCATATTACCAAAACACATTAATATTGAACCCAATCTAGGAAAATCCTTACCGACCCATTTTACTCATTTTAAGCTCTTCAAGCATATAAGTTACTTGGATAAAAACTTCACATCAAATTAAAAAGTAAATTAATAAAATAAAAAATTAGTAAATAAAGTAAAAAATGTAAAAAATATATATATATATATATAGATTGAAATACTTATAAGGAGCTATTGATAACAGAAAGTTCGATCAGCTAACCATAAATCATTAAATGGGTTCTGGTTTTAGTTTTTAGTTAAAGATAGACAGGTTTTGGGCGTCCATATATCAAGAAACAGGTTCCAAGAGCAAATTAGAAAGAAACGCAGCATTGAACCCACCTGGCCTTGGTATTTCTACAAGGTTAGCAAACTCAACAAATCTCTATAGCAAAGTCTTGACCAAAACCCACCAAACCCAAAGTTATTTGTTTTACGAACAAGTTAAGGAAATATTAATTAACATTACTAATACACAGCGATAATAACAAGACATTTCCAGGAAAAAAGTTCGCATAATTGCGATTCGAAGAATGGCATGAATAAGCCCAGTGAGCTATGAAGAAAGCATCAATTTTTACGGTTTTAGGGCAACTTCAACTACACTAAAAGACTCGGTTTTAGCATTAAGTTCTTCCTCAATTGAGAATACAACCTTTCAATGCAGGTAGCAAACTTGCAGTACTCTTGACTAGTTTTTTTTTTGGTTGAAATACAGTTGACTAGTTGAGAGGCCATTAGCTACTAGTGCTCCATTTAGAATCAATTAAATCACCATCCCCGGAAACATCCTTATCTGGCAAAGGAAGCTGCAATAAAAGAGAGATTGGAATAAGTTCCTGCAAAATGTAGAACGAAAGTAATGACCAGAACAACGGAGTGACCACATCAAACCAAAACCAGCAAGCTTCCGCATGGCAACCAATATTAAAACAAATGAACAGTGATAGGCAAAACCTATTCTTACAACACTAGTTGGACACAATTCTCTCTCGTTTCCTGTTTCAGATAAGTCACTCTACATAGAATCAGATCAATTAAAGAAAATGATTGAGAACTCTAGTCAAATCACATTATACTTAGAAGTCATTGTGGTAGGATATCATCGAGCCAAGTCAACTTTTTCCTGAACAGAAGAACCTAGATATAGAACATCAACAATATACTGGTCATACGCAACTATAATAATGCCATTACAGATCAGATTCTTCAGCAATCAAGTTGGATAAACACAATTTGCAAACAAAGAACCATAGTTTGTCATGAGCATGAATCTTGTATGTGCTCACATCGTGTCTCTCAACCAAACCTCCAACACTTCCACCTTGAGCCCAAAGGCTCTCCACTACAGCAAGTACTCTTTGATTAACCCTCCATTTGGTACTTCCAAGTGTGTCCAAGGCCTGCTTACGGATAAGTAAAATGGTCAAACAGAATAAAAGTACGTAAACAAGGCATTAGAGTTCAACAGATAACCTTAGAATTGCCAGCATACAAGTACAAAGATTAATGCATAAAGAGGAAGTGCATGACATGTCTACACAATGATGCCTAGTCCATTCCACCACATAACAGAAGAAACAAATTTATCACCAGCCACTATATCGTGAAACAAATACACCACTAGATACACCCATGTACCTTACCACATAGTGCATTTGCTTATTGTTTGGTAAAAGAACTTTGTTACTCTTCCCATAATGAAATCAACGTTACCACAAAAACTTAGGGAGCAAGGTGCTAGCCTAATTAGTGGACAGAGTCACAGAAATGATGTGTTTAAATATGTAGAGAGTATACCCTCTATGCTGCTAATAATGTTATCGCGTTTTATCAGATAAATTGCGTCGACATTTCTTTGGATTAGATTGGCAGTAGCCAAATGCAACCAGCTTAATGATGTTGAATACAATGCCCCTACTCTGATACCATGTTAAGCATACAGATAAATCTGCTTATTTAAAGCAACTCTCAACTGGGTTAATCCATGGAAAATACTGGTAATACAAGCAAAAAGCGAAAGAGACTTCACACTAATCGACATCACTACCTTAAATGCATTATGCATTTGTACCTCGGACACATTCTTGAGAGCATCCTGCTGCTTTTTTGATCCATGAGTACGCATAACATAAGAAGGAAGGAAGAAGTACCCACCCTTGTCATTCCTACAAAGAATGAAGTACCCACCCGTGAAACAAAAAAGCCGAAGCCGCCGTCGTCCAGCTGCCCAAGATCTCCTCCCAGAACTCGGCATTCAGCTGCTCCTTCAGCGCCTACTTCCCGCACTCCAGCCCCGCCCGCCGGACATCTCCGAGCTGCTCGAGCACAAGCTCGTTCGAGAGACGGTGTCCCTCGTCCCGGTGCTGAGATTGCCAAGTCGGTAAAAAAAGCTCATTGCGTCGAAGGAGAGGCGGAGGCGCGAACTGGAGGTGTCCAGGGCTCCGTTCGAGGAAGAGAAAAGACACCCACGAGTCCAAATCCTATTTATGCTCTGTTTGTTTCGCGAAAAACATATCATTTTTAAAAAATATTTTTCACAAGATCATTTTCCTAGAACATGACTATATTTTTCGGTGTTTTGTTGAAACTTAAAAATAAATTGAAAAATATTTTTCAAATTCTTTATTGTTTTTACTTATTTTTTATTTCGATTTTTAAAATATTTTTACTTTTTTAGATTATATTTTTATTTTATTTTATTTTCTTCTTCTTCTTTTTTGGTGAGCTCCGTCTGTTTCCTCCGTCGGTTTTTCTTTTTCTTCCTTTTCCTCCACCGGTCGCCGAAGGGAGGCCCAGCAAGGGCCGACCTTGCCCAATCCTGGCGAAGTCGAGCCTTGCCGCAACTCGCAAGGCCTCGAACTCGCCGCAACTCGCAAGGCCTCAAGCTCGCCAGATCTGGCGAGCGAGCTCGCCGGCATGCTCGAGCTCAGTGGCGCTCGACTCATGAGGCCGGCGAGCTCAAGTCGCCTGAGGTCGGAGAGTTTGACCTCGCCGCGATTCGCGAGGCCGAGACTCGCCGGCCTCAGGCGACTCGCGAGGCAGAGATTTGCCGGCTTCTGGCGACTTGCAAGGCCGAGACACTCCAGTTCGTCTTCCCATTCTTGTCCTAGCTTCGAATTCAAAACTCGAAGAGCTGCTTCATGTCGAACCACTGCTGTGACGTCATCCAATCGACGAAGAAGTTCTTCAGGGACTGGACGTCGAGGTTCTGCAAGAGGGACTGCATCTGCGAGGCCGCATGGTGGAGGAACCCCTGAGGCGGAGGCGGTGTACGGGCTTGGGTGGCGCGGCTTGCGCCAGTTGGAGGAGGAGAGGGGGCTCTCCGAAGCTAGATTTGGGGGGGGTTGGAAGAAAAGGTTGGAAAATGATTTCCGTTTTTGAAAATGATTTTCGTTTTTGAAAAACGGAAATCATTTTCCTTAGTTTTAGAAGGAAAATTTTCTTTGACCGGAAAACATTTTCTTTGACCTAGTATTTTCTGCCCCCAAACACTAGAAATTGAGGAAAATGTTTTCTAGGAAAATATTTTCCGTGAAACAAACGGAGCCTTAGATCCAATTTTATAAGAAAGTATATTTGCATCATAAAACTTAAAAAAATACAATCAAATCATAAAATTTGTTAAATTGATTTATTTGAGTCCTTCCGTTAACTCCGTCTAACTTAACCAATATTATATCTCTCCTACATAATGATGACGTGAATAAAACGACATCTTTTTAATCTAAATTTATTTTTAATATAATTTTTATTGAAAATAAAATAAAATATTTATAATAAAAAAACTAACTTTTGAACCAACAGCCCTCGGTGCTGTCGCCACCCCACCATTGATAGTTCCTTTTTTTGTTGCTTATTTTTTATATTTAATTCAAACAAATTTTATATTAAAAATCGAATTTTGACATGTCAGCATTTTTCGTTAGTGAAATTGGACGGAATCAACGGAATGACTCCATTGCACAAATTTGACAAATTTTAGGACTTGTACTGCATAATATCCTTTTTTTTAATTTAAAACTAGTTTTGTTTTACATCTTAATTTTAAGCTCACTCAATTACGACCTACTTTCTCCGTAATTTGAAGTTGAAATATGAGTTTATGATCAATTGAAAATACTGATTAGAAAGTAAGGGGCAAAGAATTAGTGCAGGCACTCCGGATAAATTGAGTAGAGCTAAAATCTATTAGCTCCACTTCCAATAGCACAAGTGGCCACATTAATAGAATAGCATCTTGCTGCACCGCCCCTCTCCTTCAGTATCTGAAGCAACATGAAAGGAACATAAGTTTCGACAGTATTGTCACTAATTTGGGTGTCAAATTAAGCCATCAACATATCAATCAAAACTTCCTTTTCAGTAAAAGGTAGGAATTCTTTATTGCCATAAAATGGTGTGGGTCAAGATAAATTTAGATGCATTAACGGAGAGTTTAAACTTTAAGGTCCCTCAATTTTGAACACCAATTGTTCTGTACGATTTACACTTAGCTCATGATCAAGCTTATCTCATAAAAGTTTCTCTAATTGAAGCAGGAACAACATCATCTTGGGCAATGAGGTTTAGAGTGCGTTTGGCAACAATTCTGATCTGTTCAGAATTGATTTTTTCTGATTCAGTTATCTAAATGAGTTTTAGAGAATCAGAATTGTTCTCGAAATAGTAATGGGTTTGGTAATTGCACAAAGTTTATATTCCTGGAAATAATTTCTCTTCCCAGATCATCTCCACTTTCCCAATTTTTTTTCATTTAACTATAAAAATGTTAGTGAAGGCGGCAATTGTAGCGGGCAGTGGAAAGAGTGGTGACAAAGAGTGAGAGTAAGAGAAAGAAGTTAATTCTTTTTTAAGTGAGTTTGTTTTTTAAAAGTGATTTTGAAACAAAGAATCAATTTATTTTTTTTATTCTTGTTTTTGCTCCAAATCTATTTCTGAAAACAAAATAAAAAATTTAGAGAATCAGAATAATTTACGTTACCAAATAGGCTTCTCATCTTTTTCTGTGATGGTGGGCGGCGGCGACAGGCGGTGGACACATGGGCTACGGCCGATGGTGGAAAGAGTGGTGAGAAAGAGGGAGAGTGAGAGAAAGAAGTTAGATTCTTTTTTAAGTGAGCTTGTTTTTCAAAAGTAATTCTGGAACAAACAATCAAAAAAAATTTTTATTCTTATTTTTGCTCCAAATCCATTCTTGAGACCAAAATCATATATTTAGTGAATCAGAATCATTTACGTTATTAAATGGGTTTTTCATCTTTTTCTATTCTGGAAAACAGAATCAAAAAATCAGAATCGTTACCAAATAGGCCCTTAGACACTTTGTACTACATACAGCAAATCATGCCTCTCAGTAAACAAGCACCTCGACAAGAAACAAAAAAACTTGCCGTCCTATCCTTACAGCACATCTATCGAAAATCATAGGATTTAAAATTTCTAAGCGGGTCTCAAGTTCATGTCAATTCTCTAGCTGATTGTTGTGATGATAAAGTTAGAAAGACAAATTGGCATGAAAAAATGACAGTAGGTTATGCACAAAAGTTACTTCGAATCTTAAGTTCTTGCCAACACAACCTCAAGACTAAATATTGCCCTATCTTTCTCCCGTTTCAACATTTATAGACGCAAAGAAGTTTAGTTTACAAAATGCTCAAAAATCCTCTCTTTAGAGCCACTTCTTGTTATAAAGAAGATGCCTATATTTGAATGCTTATGTTCTTTTAGGCAAGAATCAGTTGGGAAGAAGAAACTGGTGCTAGCTGCGCAGGTGGTTAGGTGATCAAGTGTCGTGTCCAAGTACAGTGAACATCTCGACTTGATTTTCAAGACCCGATCAGTTTGAGAGGAATCAGCACATAAAACACAAAGCACTAAGCTAAAGGAATTTACCAACCTACCTTATGATCTAACACATGCTTCATTGTTGCTGGTAGTGTGTGATGACTAGACTTATTAGAGTCATGTTTAGCACAGGCAAGAACACATTGAGAACTATACAACCAACATTCACACAGCATGCGACTTATATGTTATTGGAGTTGACATAACCATTAATAAGGGGATCAAAGCCAAGTGAAGAGGAATCCGACTTATATGTTTTTGAACAAGAGACCATTGTGCTAACCAACTAATTCAGATCATTATTCTCCTTCTCTGACAATAAGTTAATTTCCACCTGAGAGAAGTCCAAAATCCGAATTAGAGACCAAAGCAACAATGGCGAAAGTTACAATAAAAATCCGTACTTGCATTGAAGTTGTTCTTTGCAAGCACTGTGTCACGCCTCGGCCCTCGAGCACGCGACGATCCCTTTCTCTTTTCTCTTGGGTCGTAAAAGAAACGCAACATTCCAAAACGCGTCGTCGACCCGTTCTTTTTATCTTTTGATTAACGCAAGCGGAAACGATTAATAAACACCCGAACAAACATAAAAACAGGAATAGCAGGAAAAACAACAAAACATTGATCATTAACAAAACACACACTTTATTTATGTATATGTCAACCTTAAAAAGTTCATATTTACAAACCCTCACTTTCGGGCTACTTCCTAAAAAGATCATCAAAAAGATACTGGGGTCAAGGTTAATTTATGTCTGCTACTACTACGGGGTTATGTCAAAAAGTCGGCCCTTCAAACCTAACCTAGAGGTAGTACCCGGGAGGAGGCTCGGGATCGCTCTGTGCATCTAGGTCAGACTCCAAATCTTCAATAGCACTGTCACGAACATCTAGGTCCATAAGATCCCAAACACCTTTGCCCGAAGCTCCACCTCTGCCTAGTCCATCAAAACCTCTCAAAAGACCAAGATGGCATCTCCGTGGCAAACGAACCACACTTTAAAATGATGAGGTATCAGATGCCTCAATCCTTTGTCAACCTAGACCGTCGTAACATGAAGCTCATAATGGTAGTTTGCACCAGGGACTAGGTACGGCTTTACCTCGATGCTCTGGTTCGTAGGAATCCTGAATCGCATGATTCGCATATTCATACTACAGGTCTGAAAAGCGATTAACAATAACGAATGAGATAAAATCTCAATAAGTTAACAACCTAAGTCTCATGTAGGGTGCCGATTCACCTAGAGCATACCCTAAACATGTGACTTAACATTGATGGAAGATCAATAGCGAGCAACTCTCACTCTATTTAATCTATAACAGATTCAAGTGACTCAACTCAATTAACAGACAAATTACATGCATTTTTACCACACTTTGGCACATACCCTGCATGATTTCTGTTATAGCATTCGAGAAACATACATCAGCCAAGGCAATCAGAACACATATCACCATTTTCCATACGCAATGCATCTAAGCATGTTCCAATTTTATGTATAGTGATTACGCCCACTCTCGAGCACGGCACAACCTAAAAGTTGGCGATTATCGACCTCTCTAGGCTACAGCACAACCTGAAGGTTGGTGGTCTTCCGGTATGACCGGGCATCGTCCCGCCCCATTGGGCATGGCAACGTCTCCTCCTGATCGATTGAGGTGCAGCCCCACCCCAACCTCCCCTGTAGGCAGACGGCATTCCATAAAGGAGAATCGGTCCGCCCTCTACCACGATTCGTTATCCGAACCCCCATCAAGCGTCCGATAATATCATCGATAAAATCGGGCATCGTCCACAATCACCATTGAGGGTCTATACACTTTGTGATCACACGAGCACATATGCATACAATTCTCATTTCTTCTTTCTTTTTGCCAATGCACCTATGCTACATGCTCATGCCATGATTTGTGCTCATACGTCAAACTTATTGTCATTTTCACACGTAAAAATGCAATAAATAAACCACACGTGATCACACAAACATTTTATCCCGTCAAACTTCATGTGCTTCATTTTTCAAGCCTCCTAGATTATTCCAATACTTAAAACTTAGTATCTAAGCATGACACCACACCAATCACCTTTTATATGTTAAAAATTACATTATTTTCAACTAAGAAATAATATATCATAAAACAATTACCTTTCTAAGGCAACCCTCACCTTAAATCATACCAAAGCATATATAGAAACATCACATATCACAAGCACAAAGCATACTAATTAGTAACTTATCAATTGAACCTCAATAACTTATTGCCTAATTCTCGATAGTTTATCACCCCTTTGATGATGGCTTATCACTTGCTTACCGATAGCTTATCATCCCTTTGATGATAACTTATCATTTTTCCTTGATAACCTATCACTTTCACTTATCATTTCATGATAATCTGTCACCTAACCCAACCATAGTTAACTAATCAAACTATAGTTAACTCTAAACTTCACTTAATCTAACCTTAAGTGCAGTTAACAACCTAACCAAGGATTAGGGAGTTAACTCATGGGTTTAACGGCGGCAGCGACGAATGGCAACACGTCGCGGCGAACGGCTTGAGCGGCAGCAACGGCACAGCTTAGGTGGCTTGGTTCGGTTCGGAACGGGCGCAGCTACACAACGATGGACGGTGGCAACGGCGACTACCGGTGGCTTGGCTTGACAGCTTGGCGATCCAAACGGTGGCAAGGGCGCGGCTCGAGCTTGGCATGACGATGAACGGTGATGGCAAAGTGAGCGGTAAAGTGAAGGGCGGTGAAGGTGGCCAAATTCAAGAGGAAATGAAAGAGAGAAAGAGGGGAAAAAGAGAGAGAGGGGAGTTGTCTTGCTTGTCTTCTCTTTTCAAGATTGCATTATTGCAACTCCAAATATTTATCAACTTTGGCTTATAAATCCAAGACAAATAATGCAAGGAAAAGAGAGAGAGAGAGATAGAGAGAGAGAGAGGCAAGGGGGCACAAGGGAGTGAGAGAGAGAAGATCACTTGCCAAGCATTAATGAAGTTTATCTTAAGTCCATTAATTTTGTCCCTTAAAGTCCAAGCTTCTAGAAAAGGTAAAATGATCATTTCCACCATTGGCACTATTCATTCGGGTTTGCACTATTCACGTGGGCTTGGGCTTAAATTTTAAAGGGCTTAATGGGTTTGATATCCAATAGGCTCTTTATTTGAGCCAAAAATAGGCTTTTGGGGACAAAACAATCATTTCCTCTTATATGGCTTTTTGGTGGCCGAATTTCGTAGGTAGCAGGCTCGTTGGTTCATGCCAAGTCCATAACGTCTCTTTGGTTCTCAATTTTCGGCTTACCATCACTTATCCGAAAATTTAGGGTTTACTGATAAACTTTGAAATATCGATAACGAAACGTCCGATACTCTTCATTGGATTAGAATTTGTGGTTAAAATCCATCAAATTCAATTTTAGTATATTGGTCGAAATTTAGGGATATCACATACTATCAGTCGTTGCCTCTTCTAAGATGATTAAGAGAGCAAAATGAAACACCAGGTGATTTGAGGCTGTAGAGGCTGATCAAGTGATGTGACCCGACGAGCTCCAGAGAAGGTATGGATGTGGTGGTGGCAGGGTGGACAATGGTGATGGTAGTCGTGGGTGGAGCTCGTGGCTTTGACCCAGGTGAGAGAGAGACGATGAGTTGGGGGAGAGAGAGATGTAGAATTTTGTTATTCCTTAATTTTTATTTATTATCTCTCTCTATTTGTTTTTTTTTTCAACCTTTTGCAACATGTGTTAAAGTTACATACTAATGATATCAGAGCATGTGACCACCAATTCAGGACTCGGTGGGAAATTTAAAAACGTAGCCTGACTTCTACCGTATAATTTTGGTTTGTGATGTGCCTAAATTTTGTAAACTCGTCTTTTGAATAGCATTTAATCAACCTAATCATGCCTTGGGGAAAGCCCATTAGTTACACTTCTATTTCTTAATCACTTTATTTTGTAGTTTCTTAGCTATTAAGACAAGTAGTTGGTGCAAATTATCGCAAGTCTACACAAGTTGTGACGTCAAGAATGATCTCATCATAGTTAAGGGAGGGTGAAAACGAATACACCGGAAAAAGTAACCTAATTTTGCCTTGTTCTCTTCATTTTAGCATCATTGTTTATCTCAAACACTTGATTAAGGAGATGTATAAAATAAAAAATTCCTTTAGACGGATTATTTTATTCTACATGTCATATTAAAAGAAAGGACAATCCCCAAATAGAGAACTAATTTGGCTCTCAATAGTACCAAACTATATATCTTCTTCATTTTATACCTTGACTTATAGTGAAAAGTAGCCAATAAACTAAATTAATCAGGGACAGACAACAGACCATCATCTTCTCTTTAAAGACAAGAACTTTCATACATCATCTTCACTATAAAGACAACTACTTTCCTTCTTGATTGGCAATAAGGACCACTACAAGTGAGGTTGCTGGAATCATACAATCCACGAATCGAACCGTGTGAATCAAATAGCAAATCATTATGAAATTATTTTAATTGAGGATGTGAATAGAAATAAAAAAGAAATGTTGAATTTGGTTTCCAATCAATTCAATCAAGATGAATTGATTCAGTTGATTAGCTAAAAAGTTTCAATTCAATGTGATATTTACCATTTACCTAGATGCATTCACCCATTTAAAAATGATACGATACTCATATAACCATCCTAACTTTTTGCCTATCTTCCTTTAAACACACTTGTCCCCACCAATCAAGAGTAGATTGACAAGGAAGTAAATGACATATGACCAGATTGGTGTTGAACACAAAATTAATTCATTAAAGTCTACACTTTTATAGCCTAGTGGTTACAATTCGCATCTCTTTGCCTGCAACAATCCAGGTCCCTGAGATTTGTCTCTGAGAGACTATTTTCCATGAATCTCACAAGGATGCAAATAGTCCTCTTGATTTAGTTGTGTTTCTTCTTTTTCCTTATTTTCTGAAAAGATTTATTGGTGACCTTGCAGCCTTTGTAAGCTTAAGACTTTCAGTAAAGATGCAGGCATATCTCATGAGGCAATCTTTTGAGTTCTTCATAGCAATTAAAAAGGTCATTCAGCAAGGAAGAAGCCCCAAAATAGCAAATGTGAGCTAACTCGCCAGTTCCCCTATCTTTCCCCGAGCTAACTCCCAATCTTAGTACAAACCCATGATGCTTCTGTTCTTATTCAAGGGCAAATACTTTTCCCCACTACTTACTATAAAATGTAGCTTTCAAAAGCCAAAAAAAAAAGTTGATCGAGTCAACATTGCTATAGTGAACAGTGCTCAGTTCACTTAAGTGACTGAGAGCAAGTAAAACGCAGGGGAAGAGAAAAACATAACAGAAGGAAAAGAGAGAAGGAAAGAAAAGAGGGAAAAGAAAGAAGAAGAGGAAGAAGAAAGAGCAAAGGGAGTGTGTCTAAGCCGTGGGGACCTCGCCGTGCTGATTCATCTCCGATTTGCAATGCTCAGTAAGCATTCGTGCCTCTCGTTCATCCTATCCGAGTTGATTTTGGATTTAGGGCAGAAATTAGGAATTATGTGAATTTTGAGTCGCGAAGTCCGATTTTGGAGCCGTTAAATTGATTTTTTTAAAGAATGATAGTTAAGGGTGTTGTATAGCTGTGAGATTTTACGAATCTTGATTTGGACTTATGGTTTGTAAGAAACGAACTTTTGAAGTTGTGCGCGTGTAGTGAACAGTGCCCGACCAATAGCCTTCCTGGTCTTTTTTTTGGTCTGTTTCCGACTAGTTTTGGGTTGGCGAAGCTAACAGTATTGTAGTACATCAAAAGATGTTTCTTTTGACTATAAGCTTGCTTGAATTGGAGTTCAATGAAGAGAGTTATGGCTCAAGAAAGTTTGTCGCTTAATCGGTCGTTTTTCGCATAAGTTTTCTCTGCGATTAGCCTTTCTTGAGGCCTTTTGTCAAACGGTAGTGAGTGTGTTGACTAGGAACTAGCATAATTTAGTCAAGTCATTAGCTAAAGTAGTATTTTACTCGATTTTGACGTCGATTCTAGTTTAATTGATAGGATTAGGAAATCGTCGAGTCGTCTAGCTATGCATTGCTTGATTTTAGGCATTCTTGGTGAGTGGTGCTATTTCTTCTTCGAATTTGTAAATTCATATTTTGAAAAAGAATATGGATTATATGGTATGAGTTACGGAATGGCATGATTATTGCATAAAAATCTGGATTTGGCAATTACTACCATTTTTGTATTGGAGAACAATGTGAGAAACATTTTGTGAAATGTATTCTGTTTGTTAAACATAAGA
The DNA here is from genome assembly GCA_001662345.2 of Metrosideros polymorpha var. glaberrima. Classification (NCBI taxonomy): domain Eukaryota; kingdom Viridiplantae; phylum Streptophyta; class Magnoliopsida; order Myrtales; family Myrtaceae; genus Metrosideros; species Metrosideros polymorpha. The sequence continues at coordinate 20,221,615 of BCNH02000008.1, read as the reverse complement.
TTATACATTTGGTTTACGAGATTGATTTTGAATTAAATTCTGATATTGGAGGATTGTTTTATGCTCAATATGACTATGGACCTAGGTAAGGATTTTTGGGGTATGCATACCGGTTTAGGATATCCTTATAAGCCGAGCCACCGACTTTGTAGGTAGAGACCTTGCTAAGGGGGAAATCTTGGTCGCCTTGTGATAAGGCATTGTGTCGTGACCATGGTTAGATGTAGAGCAATAGATTAGTTGATGTAAATGACCATCAACGAGTTATTGATGAGATTAGTCAATGGAATGGACCATTGACATTATTATGAATGAGATTAATCAATGAATTTGACCATTGATATTTTGCTTTGTATATGCATAGTGGTTGCTTGATTTGCTTAGAAAAAATGCGCTACTCACTGAGTTATGGTTGCTCACCCCTCTCGCCTTACATGTTTTCAATTTTCTCGGTTAGCCACAAGTAGGACGAGAGCACTACTGACAAGGGCTTCTGGTAGTAGGAGTTTGGAGTATGAGCTTAGCTAGTTTTGTTTTTTGGAGGTAATACTTGTTAGGTTAGCTGAGTTCTAAATTGTACATATTCTTTTGATAGATGATAGAAACTCTAATGTTGTAACCATCTACTGGCTCATTACATATATCTATAGTTTGGACGTATATATGTTGTTAATAGGTTTGTTGGTTATGTTGTGGCTCGTTCTTTGTATGAAAGACGGCCGTATCATTCTCCTTTTCTTGTGGATTTGGGGTATGACATCTTTGGTATCAGAGCCTAGGTTGTGATTTGTTTGGGTACAGAGTTTACGGGACGTTATGAGATTATGTGATGGTTTTAGTGCATTAATCTTATAGGTACTAAGTTTATGCTTCATTTTGAACCAGGTGACCATGCGTTCTAACTTAGAGACACTTGCCTTGCTTTGCAAGAGTAGTAAAGGCAAGGGAGTCATTACCCCTGATAACAGAGATACACCTCAAGGTTCTCGAGGCCCACCTTCAAAGAGGAGATTGGAGGATGAGTATGACAAAAGTCTCGAGTTTCAGAAAGTTAGTGAAGAGTCCCAAGAGCCCAATCCCTCAACTGATTTTACTCATGCGATGATGCATTAGTATCATCAGGTAAAGGAATTAGGTGGAAGTGGAGCCACTAGGACTAGAAATGATACATAATACACATTTGCCCAGTTCAGAAAGGCGAAGCCACCCACTTACGATGGGAAATCAAACCCTCTCCTGGCCAAGCATTGGATTAGAAAGATAGAGGGAATCTTCAAATCTGAAAGGGTTCCTGATGATCGGAAAGTTGACTTTGCCAGCCAATATTTAGAGGGCAAAGCTGAGTATTGATGGGAAGGGACTATGCCTGCCCTTGGAGGTAGAGATGCGACTATTCCTTAAGGAGACTTTGCAAAGGTTTTCAACACTCAATTCTTCCCAAAGTCTTTCCAAGTGAAAATAAGGGACGACTTTATAAACATATCTCAGGGTGACTCAACAGTAATGGAATATGCAGGCCACTTCACCCAGTCAAGTAGATTTGCTAAACACTTTGTGGCTAATGAGGAACTTAAAGCTGAACATTTTCAAAGAGGGCTTCGGCCTAAAAATACGTTCTAAGCTTACAGCTCTTGGATTGACCACATACCATGATGTCTTGGAACGAGCGGTCAGCGTGAAACGGAACATTTTGAGACGTAACATGTAGAGTGCTCATCAGCAAAAGAGACCCAAGTTTAACGAGTTTCAAAGAAACTGTGTAAATGGAAGTAGTAATCGAAGAAATAGTAACTTGCTAGGGAAGTTCAGAACCCAGAATACTCAGGGCCCTTGTAATACATGTGGAAAGCATCATGGTGGAGAGTGTCACTGGAAAGCATGGGTGTGCTTCTTATGTGGGAAGACAGGCCACATACGGTGAGATTGTCCTACTCAAAAGAATCCTGCAGTTGACAGTAGATTATGTTATTTATGCAGACAACTGGGATACCTAGCACACTATGTTCTATGAGGAGAAATGCTCCTTCGGTTAGTTGACTCCAAGAGAACAAGCAAAGACAAAGGGCATGTGGAAAAGTTTTTGCGAAGACAAAAGAGGATGCGGTAGCATCTAACACAGTGGTTGGAGGTAATATTTCTATTGCCTTGCAATGTACTTATGCGTTGTTTGACCCTAGTGTTACGCATTCCTTTGTCTCTATTGATTTTGCAAAGAAGCTTGATGTATTGCCTGAGCCTCTTGAATATGAATTGCGTGTTGATACTCCTATTGGTGATTTCTTGATTGTTGATCATGTGTTCAAGAGATGCGTGCCCCAATTGATAATGTTGAAATGTTTGTGGATCTAATGGAGTTAAATATTCAAGATTTCGACATTATTATGGGAATGGATTGGTTATCAAAGTATCACACTATTGTTGATTGTTTTTCGAAGAAAGTGATTTTTAGACTTTCGAATCAACTGGAGTTTTCTTTTTCAAGAAGATGTAAAGACACTTTTTCAAGATTGATCTCGACTTTGCAAGCGAGGAAACTTTTGAGAAAAGGTTGTTATGGTTATCTAGCTTGTGTAAAAGACACAAGTTGTAGTGAAGTTGGAAAATATTCTTGTGGTCAAAGAATTTGTGAATGTGTTTCCTGAGGACTTACTAGGTATGCCTCTTGATAAAGAAATTGAGTTCCATATTGAATTGATATCTGGTACAGCACCGATCTCTAAGGCACCGTATCGAATGGCACCTACTGAATTGAAAGAGTTGAAAATGTAATTGCAAGAGCTTTTGGATAAGGATTTCATCAAGCCTAGTGTTTCGCCTTAGGGAGCTCCAGTTTTATTTGTAAAAAAGAATGACGGTAGTATGAGACTTTGTATAGACCACCAATAACTTAGCAAGGTGATGATTAAAAACAAATATCATTTGCCCCAAATTGATGATCGATTTGATCAACTTTAGGGAGCTCAAGCATTTTCCAAAATCGACCTTCATTCAGGGTATCATCATTTGAAGATAAAAATTGATGACGTGCTTAAAACTGCTTTCAGAATAAGGTATGGCCATTATGAATTTCTCGTTATGCCTTTTGGATTAACGAATGTGTTTTCTGCTTTTATGGACTTAATGAACAGGGTGTTCAAGGAGTATCTAGACAAATTTATTGTGGTATTAATCGATGATATTCTGGTATATTCGAAGAGTATTGAGGAACACAAGCAACATTTGAGGTTTGTCCTGCAGACTTTACATGAAAAGAAGATGTATGCTAAATTAAGTAAATGCGACTTTTGACTTAATCATATAGAATTCTTAGGTCATATGATCTCGAAGGATGGCATATCAGTGGACCTAAAGAAAGTTGAAGGGGTTGTTCAGTGGAATCGTCCTATAAATGTTATTAAAGTGAGGAGTTTTCTTGGGCTAGCTAGTTATCATAGACGATTTGTGGAAGGATTCTAAAAAATTGCTGGTCCACTTTCTCGCCTAACTTAGAAGGGAGTTAAATTTGTATGGTCAGATAAATGTGAGTACAGTTTCCAAGAGTTGAAGGGTCGGCTAGTGTCAGCTCCTATATTGATTTTACCTTCAAAAACAGGTGGCTTCATAGTTTACTACGACACATCTAAAGAAGGTTTGGGTTATGTTCTCATGCAAGGTGATAAAGTTATTTCTTATGCCTCTAGACAGTTAAAAACTCATGAGAAAAACTACCCCACTCATGATTTAGAGTTAGCAGCTGTTGTGTTTGCCTTAAAAATATGGCAGCACTACTTGTATGGCGAAAAGTGTGAAGTCTTTATTGATCACAATAGTTTAAAGTATATCTTTACTCAAAAAGAACTGAACATGAGGCAGAGAAGATAGTTAGAACTTCTGAAAGATTATGACCTATCTATCAATTACCATCTAGGTAATGCTAACGTAGTAGTGGATGCCTTGAGTAGTAAGTTGTTTGGAAATATAGCAACTTTGCTCACTTCTCAGAAACATATTCTTGAAGATTTGAGGAAGTTGGACTTGGAGGTAATTGTGCATCAACTTGGTGCTCGATTAGCTAATCTTCGAGTACAACCAACATTGATTGACAGAATTAAAGCTAAATAGAAGGAAGATTTTCATTTGCAGAAAGTCAGAGAAGGCATGGAAGGGGGAGGATAAGCAAATTTCAGTATCCATGTTGATGGGTCCTTAAGGTTTCGTGGTCGGCTATGTGTTCCGAATGATTCTGAATTGAAAAAAGAGTTATTACAGGAGCTCATAGCACTAGATTCTCAATTCATCTGGGAAGCACAAAGATGTATACAGATTTAAGAGAGAACTTCTGGTGGGTTAGCATGAAGAAAAATGTTGTAAAATTTGTTAATCAATGTCTAGTTTGCCAACAAGTGAAGATTGAGCATCGAAAACTAGGTTGACAGTTGCAGCCTCTAGAGATACCAAAATGGAAATGGGAGCATATCAGCATGGACTTCGTAGTTGGTCTACCGAGGACACTAAGTGGTAAGAATGCGATATGGGTGATTGTGGATCGATTGACTAAGTCCGCGCACTTTTTAGCATATCGATTTGGCCTTTCACAAGAAGACATGGCAAAACGGTATGTTAATGAGATAGTGAAGCTTGATGGAGTTCTAATAAGCATTGTTTTTTATAAGGATCCTAGGTTCATGTCTAACTTTTGGAAAAATCTTCAAGGAGCGTTGGGTACTAAACTCAACTTTAGTACAACTTTTCATTCGCAAATAGATGGGCAATCAGAGAGAACGATTCAGACCTTAAATGATATGTTGAGATCATGCACTATTGACTTTGGCGGTTCATGGGACGAACATTTACATTTGGTTGAATTTTCTTATAACAACAGTTATCATTCAAGTATTAAGATGGCACATTTTGAAGCTTTGTATGATTGAAAATGCAGAAGCCCTATTTGTTGGGATGATGTTGGTGAAAAGAGACTAACTGGCCCCGAGTTCATCCAACAGTCAGAAGAAAAAGTCAAGTTAGTTCGAGAGCGTCTCAAAACAGCACAAAGTCGTCAGAAAAACTACACAGACCTTAAAAGACGCAAGTTAGAATTCAACATGGGGGATCACGTATTCCTAAAAGTTTCACCTATGAAGGGTGTTATGAGATTTGGCACACGTGGGAAATTAAGTCCAAGATACGTGAGACCATTCTTGATTTTAGCAAAGATTGGTAAAGTCGCTTACAAACTGGCCTTACGACCAGCGCTATCAGACGTACATAACGTGTTCCATGTCTCTTTGTTGCGAAAATATATTTCGAATCCCGATCATGTGCTGGATTTTATTCCACTGAGGTTAAAGGAGAACTTGACTTATGAGAAACAACCTATTCGCATCATCGATAGGAAAGATCAGATGTTGCGGCAAAGGACCATTCCTTACGTAAAGATCCAACGACAAAACCACACCGAGAGAGAGGCCACTTGGGAACTCGAGGAAAAGGCGAGACGCATATATCCTCTTTTGTTTGAAAGTTGAGGTAAATCTAAATTTAGAGGAGGAAATTTTCTTTAAGAAGGGGTGAATGTAAAATGTAGGTTTCAAAAACAACAAAAAAAAAGTTGAACAAGTCAACATTGCTATAGCGAACAGTGCTTGGTTCACTTAAGTGATCGAGAGCAAGCAAAACGCAGGGGAAGAGAAAAACAGAACAGAAGGAAAAGAGAGAAGGAAAGAAAAGAGGGAAAAGAAAGAGAAAAGAGAGTGTGTGTGAGCTGTGGGGACCTCGCCATGCCGATTCATCTCTGATTTGCAATGCTCAGTAAGCGCTCGTGCCTCTCATTTATCCTATCCAAGTAAATTTTGGATTTATGGTAGAAATTAGGAATTATGTGAATTTTGAGTCGCGAAATCCGATTTTGGAGCCGTTAAGTTGATTTTTTTGGGAGAATGATAGTTAAGAGTGTTGTGGAGCCGTAGGATTTTACGGATCTTGATTTGGACTTACAGTTTGTAAGAAACGAATTTTTGAAGTTGTGCATGCGTAGTGAACAGTGCGCGACCAGCAGCCTTCCAAGTCTTTTTTTTTGTTGGTTTCTGACTAGTTTTGGGTTGGCGAAGTTAACGGTGTTGTAGTACATCAAAAGATGTTTCTTTTGACTATAAGCTTGCTTGAATTGGAGTTCGATGAAGAGAGTTATGGCTCGAGAAAGTTTGTTGCTTAATCAATCGTTTTTCGAGTTAATAAGTTTTCCCCGTGATTAGCCTTTCTTGAGGTCTTTTTTCGAATGGTAATGAGTGTGTTGACTAGGAAAGAGCATAGTTTAGTCAAGTCGTTAGCTAAAGTAGTATTTTACTCGGTTTTGATGTCGATTCTCGTTTAATTGATAGGATTACAAGATCGTCGAGTCATCTAGCTACATATTGCTTGATTATAGGCATTCCAAGTGAGTTGTGCTATTTCTTCTTCGAATTTACAAATTTATATTTTGAAAAAGAATATGGATTATACGGTATGAATTACGGAATTGCATGATTATTACATAAAAATCTGGATTTGGCAATTACTACAATTTTTGTATTGGAGAACGATGTGAGAAACATTTTGTAAAATGTATTCCATTTGTTAAACGGAAGATTATACATTTGGTTTATGAGATTGATTCTGAATTAAATTCTGATATTTGAGGATTGTTTTATGCTCAATATGACTGTGAACTCGGGTAAGGATTTTTGGGGTATGCATACCGGTTTAGGATATCCTTATTAGCCGAGCCACCGGCTTTGTAGGTGGAGACCTTGCCAGGGGAAAAATCTTGGTCGCATTGTGACAAGGCATTGTGTTGTGACCATGATTAGATGTTGAGCAATAGATTGGTTGATGGAATCAACCATCGACGTGTTATTGACGAGATTAGTCAATGGAATGAACCATTGATGTTGTTATGGATGAAATTAATCAATGGATTTGACCATTGATATTTTGTTTTGTTATATGCATGGCGGTTGCTCTATCTGCTTAGAAGAAATGCGCTACTTACCGAGCTGTGGTTGCTCACCTCTCTCATCTTACATATTTTCAAGTTTCTCAGTTAGCCATAAGTAGGACGAGAGCGCTACTGACATGGGCTTCTAGTAGTAGGAGTTTAGGGTATAAGCTTAGCTAGTTTTGTTTTTTGAAAGTAATACTTGTTAGGTTAGCTGAGTTCTAAGTTGTACATATTCTTTTGATGGATGATAGAAACTCTGATGTTGTAACCACCTACTGGCTCATTATATATATCTATAGTTTCGACATATATATGTTGTTAACAGGTTTATTGATTATATTGTGGCTGCATCCTTCGTGTGGAAAGACAGCCGTGTCGTTCCCATTTTCTTGTGGTTTTTACTCTTGACGTATCTTTTGGTTTACTTATACATAAAATACCATGGCATAAAACCCGAATCTCTGATTAAACTCTAGACATCACACATATAACCTCATTATATATAATGAAATGAAGCTTTAATGAAATGCTAAATGTCCACTTTTAGAGATGCACTCTTGTCCAAGAGGAGATGCAAGATAAAAGCCTCATACTATATCATCACTTAACTAGGAACAGTATCCAGTCGACTATTCACTAAAAATGCAAAGAGCAAATCATCGCAACAATGAGAATGATCTCAAAATACCTACCTGATTCAAGGAGTTTGCAGCAGCTGCGACCATCATAGTGCCACCACATGTCCAACAAAGCCTTGGAATGTCAACCGCACTTCCGCTCCCAAGAACAAACCCAGTTCCAAAGGTAGCAACAACTAACAAACTAAAGAGAGAGATTTTAGTTCTAAAATGCGCACAATGAGAGCAGTTTATGACTAATATGAAACTTGTCTATGCTCTAAACTAACTACCCCTATTTAGCATGTCCAACGAGATATCAATCCAATGTAACTAGTAAATTTCGTCCATAAAGACAATAGTTTTCGTCCGACTTAAGTACAATAGAAGTGCCATAATTTGGCACGGGTGGACACTTTAGTGCTACAATTTATAAAATGTACACTTAAGTGCTAAAATCGGATAATAAATAGACACTTAAGTGCTAACGGTGAGTTTTTCCGGCAAAAATGCAGACCTGTCTTTTTCTGACGAGTGATTTAGATGATGTGGCAATTTTTTTTTAAAATGCAAGCCATGTAGACCTATCAAACGCATTGCTTCAGTGTCAAGTAGCTTGGGAGATTGGAATGACGTCGTTTAGACGTTGTTGAGGGGGGAGGGAGGGACCACTTCCAAAATCGGCTGAGGACCGTCGTGGGGGGAGCTGAAGTGACTGAGTTCATCGCTGTGCTGCTTGCCTTTGACGGACGCTCGATCACCACTTGATATTCACTAAGGTTCGCTCGCTCATCGGTCACCCTCTTCGGTTGCTCATAGTCACTCACTCAGGTTTGTCATCTTCTCTCCATTTGGCTAGTAAAATTAGGGCTTCGAAGGCGAAATTAAGGCTCGCCTTGGAAATTTTGGGCTTAGAGGGAGTAGATATAGGGATGAGCACTATAAGTTGGTATTGTGGGGACCATATCTTGCGAAATAGTGACGATGATGCCGTCGGTTGAGGACTTATATTTGTTTTCTTTCCACTAAACGACACCCGCGACACTTGCTCATTATTTATGCGATTGTGGGAACCTACATGTGCAATTGTTGTCCACATTTATGCAATGTGATCCCGAAAGTTAATAGTTTTGTTTTGTTTTCCTTGGTTGCAACATCAATATGTTGGAGAATAATATAGCCATTATTGTTTGCTATGGTGGGGACTTTGTGATTGGGGACGAGTAGGAGTATGAAGGAGGAAACAAGGGCACCATCTTTGTTGATGTAACCAAGCCATCTTACATTGCATTTGTTAGGGATATAATATATTTTTTGCGATGCAAAGTAAAGAAATTGTTTTATTATGTTCTTAGGAAGGAGCTGAAAGAGGAGTTGAGAGTCTTTTCAGATGATAGTGGTTTCAATGATGTAGTGTACCATTATCATCATGGTGAAGAAGCGAAGATGTACATTGAGGAGGAAGATGATGAAGATGATGATGGAGAGAGCACTCACATAAAAGAAGTGGGAGATGGTACTCAAGCTACTACTGAGGTTGGCCATGAAGGACAATAAGAGAAGCATGACGGGGAGGAGAGGGACGCAGAGCAAAGTAGTGATGAAGAAATCACTGGATTAATTCTAAAATTTGTTCATAGAATTCTCAATGCAAGTGAACGTGTCGAACAAGTAATATAATGATGAGAAAAGATATCGTCCCATAGAAATTGATGATTAATAAACCAATTAAATACTAAAAATGGACTAATTCTAAAATTTATCTAACAGATCAAAATAGAATTGAGAATAAATTGAAATTAACAAAAACTTGAAAGAAAAAGTTTGAAACTAAACGCAGTTAATCAATCAAATTAATACGTTAGAGCATCCGATTTCACCATAACCACTAGATATGAATTTAGATTATTACGCATACAAGAACGATATCAAACATGTGATAGCGGAATTTTCTCGTCTATTTACAATCCTATCTCTAGATATAGTAAACTTATTCAGTTTATCAATTCATCATATTTCTACGTGAATTTAAATAAACATAAGTGCATTAAAATTTGTGAATATTCCCAGTTTATAATAAATCTTCTGGACCACCTTATCATCGAAAGCCACACAAAAAACATAATATACATTTATCCACGTTTAATTCACGGTTATATATTATAATGAGCAATTGCATATTATCACTTCTCAGTCTCAAACATGCATATCAAATCATTCAAGTGCTGGCCAAACACGTAAAAGCATTAAGTACAATAATATATAACTCACATGAATGAAATCATCTGCAAAACATAAATATCATGAAATTCATATCATCATGGTCAGGCTACATCGTAGCCCTAACGAAAGAAAATTAAAACATAATAAAAGAAGAAACGAAAATATAAACTAAATCCAACATCTTGAATCAAAGAACAAGAATTCTGTCATCACTTTTGTCTTCTCTTCAAAAGATTGGAAAAACTTTAAGAGTGATGAAAGAACGATTTGAAAGTAACAACCCTAGCTCTCAATATTATCCTATATATATGATAGAATCCAAGACTCTTAAAAACAAGGCAATTGCTTATTTTTCGCATTTAAAAAGGGAACAAATCTCAGAATTCCTTATTTGGTCTCCATCTTATAAAGCTTCTGTGGATATGTATAGCATCTTCCTTTCCTTCTTTTTGCCAAATTTTCCTTATTTTCTCCATATCTCATTATTCTGCATAAACAAGAAAAATTTGAATAAATAGAGAGAAATCCAAATATTTTCTCAAAAACAGTACATTATTTCTTGCCTAAAATAGGTGAAATAACTCTATTTTTATAAACTTATCGGCAGAGCAAAGTAGTGATAAAGAAATCACTAGATTAGCTTGGGAAGTTGCTCAATCCAGTGATGATGATGCTGATGAAGCTTTGACTCTCGAAAATTTTCCAAGTGATTATGAGGACGAGGAGGTTGCACAGTCAAGAAAAAAGCATAAGAAATTTGTGACAAATAGATTTGTAGCTTTACATATAGGTGGAGAAGGTATAATCAGAAGCGAAGGAGCTACAGTTACTGGTGCTGATACTGACAATGAAAAAAGTGGCGACAATGCTAGTTCCCATAATGAGCTTGAAGAAGATCAAGTACTTGCGCGTAGAAGGAAAAGTAAGTTTCCTTCGTATAATCCATCTGTTGTCTCTCCTACTTTGTCCGTAGGTTTGAAATTTCATGATGCGAAACAATTCAGGGAAGTTATAGTAAAGAACTTCATTGCTGAACAGAAGACTCTCGAATTTATTAGAAACACTAAAAACTTTGTTAGAGCAAAGTGTGCGCAGCTTGGTTGTCCATGGAAGATCTGTGGTGCGTACATAAGGAAGAGTGGGTCCTTCCAGTTTAGGGCCTTCGAAAATCAGCATACTTGTTCTGTTAACTTTGACAATAAAAGGGTAACAAGTGTATGGTTATCAAAACACTTCTTTGACATGGTAAAGGTGATGCCCGACATGAAGACTACTCAGTTAAAGCAGTTGGTGAAGGAGCATGCTGGCATCAATGCATCAAGGAATTAGTGCAAAAGAACGAAGCAAAAGGTGATGAGGATACTCCTTGGTCAGTATAAGGAGCAATATGCCCAGGTTTGGGATTATGCTTAGGAGTATAGAATTCAAAACCCATCAAGTAAAGTATATGTAGAGGTCATGGAAGGCCACTTCCTGATCATGGGACCAGGTTTGATAGGTTTTATGAATGCTTCGATGCATGTAGATGATGATTTTTATCTGGTTGTAGAAAGATTACAGGTAAGGGAGAATTGTTGTCTGCAATTGGAAGAGGCGTGAATAACTAAATGTTTCTACTAGCTCGGGCTATTGTGAAGATAGAGAATAAGGACACTTGGTTATGGTTCCTTAAAAATATAATGGCTTACTTGGAGATAACTAATGGGGAAGGTTGGGTGTTCATGATCGACCAACAAAAGGTAATGTCATTGCCAAATTTTTGCTTTTTAATACCATTTGCCTATTTTTTTACTTACATTTCTCTATTTGAATTATTATAGGGACTTGTTCTGGTAGTAGCTAAATTGATGCCACATGCCGAACATAGGATGTGTGCGAGGCACATATACCCAAATTGGGCGAAAAACTATAAAGGGAGGCAGCTACAGATGCACTTTTGGCAGATAGTCAAGAGCACGAACATGGCTGAATTTAGGCTAGCCAAACAAGGATTACTTTAGTTGACCAAGGAAGGTTTCGACGCACTATTTCATACAAAACCGAAACATTGGTGCAAGGCCTTCTTCAACGAGGAATTTAAGTGTGATAGCATCAACAATAACCTCAGCGAAGCTTTTAATGGAACTATAATATAGGCCACGTACCAATTGTTGCCATGCTTGAAGATATTAGAGTTATGGTCATGACTCGGCTGCATAAACAAAGAGATTTGGCTGTAAAGTGGACTACGCAATGGGATTGTGAAGAAATTGGATGTGAACTTGGTTACAAGTAGATTTTATCATCCATGTTCGAATGGGGATGAAGGGTATGAGATCATGATGGGTGATGATAAGTATGTTGTGCACTTACAAACAAAGAAATGTTCTTGTCGAGCATGGCAACTAAGTGGAATTCCTTGTAAACATGCCATATGTGCCATCCAGAAAAGGGCAACAACATAGGCGATTACCTCAATGAATGTTACAAGAAACCCAAATATCTTGCTTTGTTCCAATTTATAATACAGCCTCTTAGAAGTGCTAAATTCTAGGAGCCAACCAATCGTGAAGCACCTCAACCTTTGCCATTGAAAAAGGCCATAGGAAGGCCGAAATGAAAAAAAAAAAAGAATTATGGAGAGGTAGGTCTTAGCTTAGAGGAGGATGGGTAGGACTAGTAAAAAGAAAATGTGCTCCTATTATCGTGTGGAAGGGCATAATAGTCATGTTGTCTATTGAGGAAGCACCAACAACAACAGTCCTGCGGTGAAGCCCCTGCTATAGACCCAATAGAAGGGCCATCTGAGCTGACTGTTCTTCAGCCGAGGAGGAGAAACTCAGTAAGTTATGATATTTGTGTTTATTTTTTTTTGTATGTTAGTACATGATCTGAATTTGCACTTTAACTTTTTTTATCTCTTTATCAAGTGAGACGAATGCCAGCTAAAAGACCAACCGAAGGGCCTGCTATGGGGTCAGATGAAGGGGTGACTGAAAGGCCAGCTGAAAGGATGACTAAAAGGCTAGCTGAAGGGCTAGTTAAGTCAACTACTGTTCATACAAGAAGAAAATACCAATAAGTTGAAGAATTTGTATTTATGTTTTATTTTTATTGATGTTTAACTTTTTAATGTCTTTGTCAGGTGAAAAAAAGGCTAGCTAAAGGACCAGCCGAAAGTCCTATTGTGGGGTTAGATGAATGGGTCAATCAAGGGCTAGCTGAAGCGCTAGTTGACTCGATTATTGTTCAAACGAGAAGAAAATACCCAGTAAGTTGAAGAATTTGTGTTGATATTTTTTTTATATTTAAATTTTTATTATCTTTGATTATTGTTCAGACGAGAAGAAAAGGGCCAAAAGAAGGGCCAGCTCAAGGGCCAGTTGAGTCGACTATTATTGTTCAAACGAGAAGAAAATACCAGTTAGTTGAAGAATTTGTGTTGATGTTATATTTTTTTTTATGTTTAACTTTGTAATGTCTTTAACTATTGTTCAGACGAGAAGAAAATGGCCAGCTAAATGGCCAATAGAAGGGTCTACTATGGGGTCAATTGAAGGGGCTAATGAAGGGCCATCTCAAGAGTCAAGAGAAGGGCCACCTCAAGGGTCAACAGAAAGGCTAGCTCAAGGGTCAATAGAAGGGCAAAAAAAAATCACAAGTTCTGTTTTTTCTATCATTTTTTTGTTGGAATATTATGGCTGAAATATGACTTTTAAACACCATTCTCATACGAGAACAAGGCCAAAGCCAAAGTGAAGAAGAGGGGCTGAAAGTGACGCTCAAAATCAAAAAAGAGGGGTTGAAAGTGATGCTCCTATGCGAACAAAAGGAGCTATTGGAAGGAGGCTAAGGCAATATGATTATGGCCTTTATACGGATGAACATACTGGAACAGCCGTTTTACATGTAAGTTTCGTATGACTTAACGATTTAATTTATCTTATTTCATTTTGCTAACAATTTAGCTGTGTTATTTGTAGCTTGGGAGAAGTTCAGAGATTGTTATCTCTCAAGGCCCAACGCAAGAGTCAATGGCTGCACCAACAAAGAAAAAGACATCAGTTGCAACTCAAAAACAGCCACCAAAACAGTCACCAAAATAGCCGCCATTAGTTCTTTCTCTTTCTCATTCTGATGATCCAGGAACAGCGAGAAGGCAAGTTGAAGAAGAAGTTGCACATCCAATTAGAAAGAGTGCGAAGATAATGAATCGAGGATCAAAAAGAGTACGAGTTAAGGGGGTTGTGCATATTGACTGATGAGATGGTGTAGGTGTTTAGTTAGTTTTTATTTGGTAGGCTAAAGTTTGTGTCCCCGCAAATTGTTAGTTCAATGTTTTGTTTCTGTTTCTGGTGGGAAAAACATAACTTCCTATGGATGATGTTTCCTTTGTTATACAGATTAAGTTCAATGTTGATGGAACGATAAAAATTTTTGTTTCTTCAATGTTTTTGTCATTTTCATATTCATGCTTTGTTTTGCTTTTCGTTGATGGTGGTGGTGGTGGCTGGTGGTGGATTGTGGTGGCAATGGTGGCTGGTGGTGCTATTAAGTTGCAGGGAAAGTGCAAGCTGCAAGCTGTTGGCACTGGGCACCTTACACCTTCAAAGTTGCTTTGTGCACCAGCACCAAGTCAAGGCTACAAATTTGGCACTTACATGCTGGCTTGTGGTGGCTGATGGTGGATTGTGGAGGTAAAGGTTCTGGTGGTGCTGTGAAGTTGCAGGGAAGGTGTTGGTGCAAGATGCTTGCACCTTCAACAAAAATCATGTGATTACTATCAACAAAACTTGGTACTTAAGTGATCACATTTTATCGCGACTAGCACTTATGTGATCCTTTTTATCAAAACTTAACACTTAAGTGATCACTTTTTAATCACGACTGGCACTTAAGTGATCACTATTCATAAATTATGGCATTGAAATAATCATTCGTGTATTTGTTACCACTCTGTCATTTGAACAACTACTACAGCAAATTTTACAGAAACCAGCAAACATTCAGCAAACATTGCAGTTGTAACAAGTCATTACCAGCAGCAAACCAAACATCTAAAGCAACAATTAAACAAACCAAAATTGACAATACACAATGAGGCAACAATTCTTGTAAGTGCTCAGAAACAATCAATTACAACCTTCCATATCCAACCATATAGCTAGCAAACCTCTTATTCCATTAAAAATTTACAGCAAGCCGAAGCCCCTTGCTGTAGTTACGATTAACTAATACAAATATATATTCCACTAATTATCAACTATGAAAGACTCAAAAACTACTTTTCATCACTCACTTGACATGTCGCCATAAAATAGGCTACAGAGCATAACAACAACACAATCAACGCTCAATAACACGTTCTTTCTATTTTCATATTCAAAACTTCGTTCTTCAAATGGTTAGCCAAAGATGCTAAAGCTTTCATTTCAGCTTGTATTGAGTTGACATCGTCCAACTTGTGCATCAAAATAGGTAGAGGTTGATGTCGTCCTTCAAGCAGCTCCAATATCACCTTTATTACTCGACCGAAGAATTTCGTATCAACCAATTTGAAATACTTGCACTTTGACTCTTCTTTATATCTGCTGCATCCATGAAATCTTCTTTCGGGATTCAATCGAGTCCACGATGTTCTTCTTGAACTCGGTAACCCACAATAACATAAACGCTTGCTTTCTCCTTCACTTGGTTGGGAGGAATTTGGGCCGCTACTGAAGGTGCTTCTCTCCATTTCCAAGGTTCGGCCGTTAAATTTGGGAGCAAATCGAAATAGGGCATCAATTTGGGTTGAAGGGCTCAGTTAGGATTTGAAATTGGGCGTTTTATTCAATTTGGATAATTTGGACGATTTAGGGTTCTTATTTGGGAAGACAACGTGCATAGGCAAAATATACATAAACACAGCAAAAATAAAAACCTATACACGTATCTTCAGAGGCATGGTTCGTGCGTTTCAATAAAAAATCAGAATTACAAAAATAGTTTTTCAGATTACCTCTCGTAGCGTGCCCCAAGCGACTTGGTTCAAATGTTCTTCAGTTCGAGCCCCACAAAGGTCAGACCTCTAGTTCAAACACGCCACTAATTTTTGACGAACGGAAGAAAGAAATCGCGATAGTCACCACTTTAATTGTGTTAGCAATCTCGTGGAGATAACTCTCCGCAATCTATAGTATTTCGTTTACGGCAACCACAAATTGAGAGAGAAAACTATTTTTCTCTTGCACACACTTTACAATTTTTTAACTTGCACCTATGAATAGCTTTCTGATCAGCAACCACATACACACGCAAGCACGAACTGATTGTGCAAGAACTGATCAATACATGCGCAAAGTGCAGAATTGATCATGTCAGTTCGCACACGTCGTGCAGATTGTGCACTTTGTGCACAACTACACACGCAATCAGCTTTGTTGACCGTGTGCAGTATATAGTTTTTTTTATACATATATATAATAGATATAAATCAATAAATATATCTCTATATATAAATATATATCAACATGTGTGCATTTTTGGGCACATTAATATGTGTCCACACCAGGTGTGCCTATGCATCATATGCATGTGTGTTCATGACAAAAAAAATTAAATTAAATCTTATTTAATTTAATTTCAGTTCGACTTAATTTGATTGCCGTAATTGCAAACATATATGCAATATCGTCTTTTCCGTTCAACGTCATCTTGAATTGGTTATGGTGTGTGACTTCCCTAGGTTCAGCACTGAACTGGTAGTAAGGTGGGTTTTCAGCATTCCCAAGGCTAGAATTTGGTTAAAAGCTGCTTACCAAACACCCTAGCATTTCCTCAAGGAGCTTTGAAGGCTGAAAACTCCTTAGCAATGTTGAACCAAACCCACCCTAAGACTTGCACTAACACATTAGTACTTCCAAGAGAATTTATTGTCCCGATCAACCTTCAGGTCCTACAAGTCATGATTGACATCTAGCAATATGTCATGACTACCCATACAATGTGAATACTTTAAGAACATAATGAACCTGTCAGCTTTGGTTACAATGTAATTCAATCCTTCTGTCTTACTATGTCCCGATCGAACAAAGACCATAGAATATGACAAACCTAATCGACATGCACTTTATACGAGACATAAACAATTTATTCTCGGTTGTAACCCTGATCGAGGATTTCAATGCAGTGTCACAATTGGATTGCATAGGACATCATTATTGTACATTGCATGTAACAAGGAGACAGATTCCATTTTGTGCACACGTGTAACTTCGTATGTGAACGAATTATGACCATCAAGTCTAAAGACGGATCAACGAACCGTCAATATGCGTACTTGTGAACCATAGTCATTCAACACACAAGTCAACACTGTACCTCAGGTCTAAGGATTATTTACACAAGACTAAAGCAAGAACAATTAGACATTGACCATGCTAAAAGGTTCCATGTTGTTAATCGTTCTATGCGTGTCATGTTCAGTGAACTTATCCGGTACAAGCACATGTATTCTAACTCAGGCATCACAATACCCAATGACTCATGACTCGTCATTCCTTTAAGTATCTAATACTTAATTGTGAAGTTACAAACACACCGGTCTCAACAAAATCATTAATATCCACTCAATGATCCATCGACCAAGACAGTTTAAAGATATAGTCTAACTGTGAACCCGTCACACATATTCTTAACGTCTCAAGAATAGGTTCAGTCACAACTGATCTTATGGAATCATTCATATATATAAAATAATTTGACAAATGAATGAATACGTCTTTTCCATTAATTAAATAATAAGAAAATACAACTGAAATCCTTAACATGTAACTCTTACATGATTACTTTAAGGCATACATCTAACAAAAACAAATCGAGATCGGAAAATCCCCAAATTTTCCTAAAAAGAGGAGGGGTTATGGCTAAAAGATGCTTTACCTGAGGCGAGCCTTCGACAGCTCCCAATAGCACCGCCCGTAGTGACAAGCCAAATCCACTGCCTCCCTCGCTCTTAAGGAAGCCAGCGAAGAGACGTCGAAGGCGGCAACAATGATAGCAACAAAAGAAGAGGAGGAGGCAAAAGCCTTGACTCCATTGGCTCCCCCGATAAGCCCAACCACTGAATTCGTAGAAACCGACGAATTCAGATGCAACGATGGCCTTGCGGTGGAGGGGGGCGAGGATGATCCGGAGAGGGACTGGAGTAGTCAGGCAGCGACACAGTAGAGCGAGTGATGGTTTGAAGACGACAGCAATGATGATGATAAGAGGAGCTTTCTCGTCGAAGAGAAACTCAGGGAGCTCCTCCACATGGTGGTAGCGATGAGGAGGGAAGAAGTCGGAGATCAGCACATTCTGTTCGGGTCTTTGGAAGCTGCGAGCTGATTGGGGAAGAAGACATTTTGGTTTACCAAACAACCGACATGACACTGTTTTAGCTTCTCTACAAACTCCTGGCAATGAAGTTTGAGTGCACCGTATCGTTTTATCGATGTGGTTACTCTCTCTCTCTCTCTCTATTTTTCTTAAAGCCATTATGTATGTATTAATCCTATTTGCACTTTAGCAAATCTCTTATTTTCAAGCATATATTATTTATGTAAATATCAATTGTCTTTCGCATTTTAACAAATCAGTATTCCAGATCACTTTAGCATACCACTTATTAATATTTGGAATTATGAATTATGATGAACTTTTGAGAGAGTTTAACAAAGGAAGGATACCCATCGTTACAAAAAGTTAATATAGCATAAAAAATCATAATTTTATAGGGTTTGATCTTACATTTTTAAAAAATAAGGCACCCATTATGACAAAATATTTTTATCGTATTCCACTAATAGATGATATTAACAATTTGATAAATAAAAAAAATCAAGTGATAGCCCATATTTAACAAATGAATAATATAATTAGTAATTAAATTTGTACTAAATAAGATGCTTATTAGGAGTTAAACGATGCTTAAATATCTTCTACGATATGATAGTCTATATTGGGGGAATAAATGATATTAGAGGATTAAAAAAACTATCAATCATCATAAATACTAAATCGTATTACATGTTGTACATTTAAATGAATATTAAGAATAAAAACACAAAACTAATAGAAAATCAATAGAAAAATATCCATTATTAAAAAAAGCTTATAGAATGAAAATAATAAATGGCTTAGACGGTTAGATCACACAATTTTTCACATTTAATAAATAATTATGACTAAGAGAACAATTTTTTATAACTCTTATAACAAAAACCCTTCATTTGGTAGAATTCCTTAATATTTGAATAAAATAAACTCCTAAATTTGATATCATTCGCACCATTTTACAGTTGATAAGAACAAAGTAAGTCAAACAATGTACAGAAATACATCTAATAAAGCATTTTGCCCTATTTTACAAATAAATAATGTTAATAACATCGACAAAATATCACATGATATGATAATCATAATAAACAAACGATGTACACATGAACTAAATAAGATGATAACGCATATTTTACATACAAATGAACATTAACAAATTGATACAAGTGAATATTTTAAAAGGATTCTATGGTTTGATAGTGCATATTTACACATGTATGGTGTTAGAGGATCATTAAAGAAGTCATATAACGTGATACCCTCTATTTGAAAATAAATGATGCTAGATTATCAATAAAAAAAATCATCACTTCTTATCCAAAAAAAAAAATCATTACTACAGAATTATAGCTCAACTCTCGCAGAAAGAAGAGTATCAGAAAATCAATAGAATAATTAATATAAAGTAAATAACATAGCCCATCACTGAAACAATTTTATTTGTACAAAGGTTAGGCTACATGATTGTGTATGTTGCCCGAATAAATATTACTAAAAGCATTTCTAACTAAAGGTTTTCATGGTTTCGCAGGATCCAGCTAGAGGAGAACTAGAAACAGAGAGCATTCTCCCTTTTTTTTGCCCTAACTCTTAGGAATGTTGATTTTGAGAATCAATTATTGCCTCTCCGCCCTTATTGCTCAACTAAGAGCAAGTGGGTAATGCATTCCACAAATTGAACATGATCCCATGGTCCTTCCGTGACCCCTAGATGCCAAAGGCATCCTCAAGGTGATACATTATATCCAATCTACACTTTAAGCGAAATGCAGCAAAAGGAAACAAAATCCATGGTTTCACCCATCACCCATCGTCTCCCTATTCCCAAACGAAGACGAGATATTGTAGGGAATTATTGAAACCGTTGAATTTAAAACACAGTAGACTTGCTCCAAGATGGGGATCTACTCCTTTGATCGGTGTCGCAATGGCTCTAGTATTCCGATCTATTACTTTAGAAATTTATAACTCTTATCATTTTACAATTCAGATACTTATAAAAGAGATTAATAGTATACCAATACACAACTTAAATAATAGTTTTACAAATAAATAATGTTAGACGCTGTTTGAAAAACTATAAATAATATAATAGTCCATATTTGAGGAATAAATTATGTAAAGGAATGATGAGAAGAATTACACATCGCTTTTACAAATAAATAAGTATTTGTAAAATCAAGAAAAATAAATTTTAGAAAACATATAAACCATAAATACATGATGGTAATAGAAGAAAAATATATATACAATATCCCATATTTCATAAATATCACTAAATGCATAATTAGTAATGACTCTTATGGTCATAATCATAGATCATTTCTAATTTTCATATTTCGAAATTACACGTCAACAAACACACAAAACAAATTAAGACCCTATACTTTATATTTCAGATTTTCAGATATGGTTAAATAAATATATCACTTTATAACTGATGAAGATAAACTTAAATCAAGTATTATTCAAATAAGCTTTTGAAGCAGTTTCAGTATTATATGGATCCTGATAAGTCTTGACAAAATTCTAGTATAAATCAATGGAATTCTAAATATGCATGTTTGGGAAAGAAATGTCACCAATTTATTTAAATGTACAAATTGAATATTACATATTTCCACGAAATATCCAACAATCTTCTTTTTGATATTATATCATAGATAGAAGATATCCATCAACTCTTGCCAAAAAAAAAATAATAAGACATCAAATTATTACAAAAAGGAAAATGGAGAATTTCCATAAAAAAGTAAAGTGAAATATATTAAATTGAAAGATAATTTTAAATAAATCACTTCCACCTTTTATTCGTAGAGAGGAGCAAACAAGGAAAAAAGAAGAAGCAATTTTACTCACAAGAAGATTGCTAGCTTTTCCACACAAAGTCGATGGCACAAAGGCGAAAGATTTGGAGGAAAGCTATCATTTATGCTTTTATGTTAGTTATCATTGCATTGTACTTTATGTGCTCGAAATATTCCATGTACTTAAGATTCAACAAATATTGCAATTCTATAACTAATATTTACTCTTGATTGGAAGATAAACCTACATTATAATTGGTTTCAAATCCACTTTAATTAACATTCCACGTAAACACTAGGATAAATTTTGATTGGTTCGAATATCCACATTACCATAATTTTCTACATATTATTTCTCTTGTGAATATTCACATCAATACCAACATTTAGAATAATATACCAATTTAATGTAAGTCTTACTAGTTGTTGCTAAAAGATTGCCTTGGTATTTTATTAGTTATTGGATTTTTAACGGTTAAGGTTTCAATCCCAAAAGTTCTAATTTGTGGAATTGTGCTCTCCAATCCTCATTTGGAGTTAATCTACCATATTTCGGATATTATCCTTCAACTATTTGTATAAATAAAATTGTTTTCTTGTATTGCCGTTCAATTAACTGTGGTTGTTTTTCAATGACAAAGGCCTTAAGCATATTTACTCTAATTGCTCAACCGGGAAACAATTGGTGAAACCCATTGCAGGTAAGGGATCGAAGAGTTTTGATACCAAGATAAAGTCAAATTATGGTGCTTTATTTTTTTAAAAAAAGTTAAGATCACAAGTTCAATTTGCATCATTTTTACCAGACATACCCAATTGAATAGTACCAAGTTAGGTGATGTATAAAAAATGATGCCACAATTTAAATTTTAGAATCCTGTTTTAAACCGTGAAAATTACTTTCGACTCAATGAGATTTACAACTAGCGAGAATTAATCGGATCGCTAAGGGTCTGTTTGGTAACAATTTTGTTCTTGAGAACAATTTGAGTAGAAATGAATTTTTCTAATTCTATTCCCAAAAACAAAAAAAAAATAGATTTTTGTTTCGCTTCTTATTTCTATTCCAAATCTATTTCCAAGAACAATTCTCTACCAAACAGATTTCTGTTATTTTTCTCTTCCCAAGAACAAAAGAACAGGAATAGGAAAAACATGAACGTTACCAAATAAGGCCCTAAAAAATTCCCGAGCACCCCATCGTTAGCAAAATAAATAACTAGATAAACAATTAAATAAACACTGTCTTTGGTGACGGTGACTGGTTGAGTGGTGAGACAAAGAATGCTTGAAGACTTCCTTGTAAAACTATGCTTGATATGTCAAGGAAGGATACGTGATGACACTACAATAAAAAATAAAAGAGAACTGAGAACATTGCGTATCAATAGGATCAAAACATAATCATACAGCTTTCCCTTCAGTGCCAATCTATGCCACCTAATGTGGTAGATCCCACCCCTTCCCACACTTCACTCTTCCCTACCTCCTCACTCTCAAAGCCCTCCATGCCACTGTCCCAAAAGCCTCCACCATTTGCATCTGGTAGCAGAAAACACGAAGCAAAATTTAGCCTGAATAAGTTAGTCATGGCCAAACTTCCCCATTTCGCTGGAAAAAAATTTCAATCACCCGAAATAGAACTTTAGAGAACTTGAACCATCTTGAGATGACATTGTTTTGATGCTTTCATTGGTAGGAGAGTTTAGAGACTTACAGTGGTTATAAAGAGGCCTTCTTTTCTCGTTCCGGCCAATACTCTCTGCCTTCCTTTGCTGCTCTGGAATTGGAGCTTGTCCCAGAACTACGATACGCTTCAGAGGAGCGACAGTTCCGCCTTGCAAGTAATACATGGAGTACGTTATGCATATATTCAAACAGTAAGAAGCATACACAGATAGAATCAGGGCATTCTAAGATGTCATCATGTGCATTAAGTTATGCTTGCTAGCAAAGTTCATTGCATCATGCTTTCGTGTTTTCATCTGGG
>BCNH02000008.1:20163802-20198543 GCA_001662345.2 Metrosideros polymorpha var. glaberrima | reverse complement strand
GCCAAACAAGCTAACACCGTTGTCGTAAATTCAGAATACACCTGCGTGTGCAAGATAGGATCAACCAAGCCACTAACATTTCGCAATCGTGGATGTGAAACCACTGAAAAACCAGGATGGAGTTCCAGTGTTGCTCTTCCAGGAATGTTCTAATGACTATGATGTGTCGTTTACGCTGATTATACAACTTTCATGCTCTATTCAAAGTTTTGATTCATACTCTTCCCAGTTTAGAGGAGCTCCATTTGTCGACAACTGAGGAAACACGGGGGCTTAAATGCCCATCATTTCAGCACACGTGCCCAGAAAGAGTTTTGGTATGACTGCAACCTCAGATAGGTAGGTTACTTTTATCTAATCAGTCATAGATTTGCTTATTCACCATCTTTCAATGCCCTCTGAACTTATTATCTTCAATCAGCAGAGCTTATTTCACATGGCTGCTGATGGACAGTAAAAACTAAAGTGATGGTGATTTTATAAGTCGTTAATCCCATAGATAAACGTGGAGGCCTTAATGCTAGACTAGACTCATGCTTGAAGAGCCAAATCTAGAGATAAAGGACCAATCTTTTGCTGCATCAGATTACCCAAAAACATAGTGAGAACGGTTGACAGTTCCGAGGTTTAAATGGTGAGAACTGAGATTAAAGCACCAACCTTCGAAAGGGTTCCTTCTCTTTCTGGACTCCCTCCCTTCATCAACTTCTACAAAGTCTCCCACCTTATTGGAGCCGGTTGCAACATTACAATCTTCTCCACTTTCTTTACAAGTAAGCTTGAACTGCTCAAAGACGGCTTTATCGACACTGCGCTTCTTTTCTACTGATGCTTTCTTTTTGCAGTCTTGTGAACCACCCAACTCGCTCGCATCTCTAGCGCCCAGGAGTGTCGAAAAAGGCTTTGCCTTGCCCTGCCAAGGAAAGAGCTTCCCTCTCTTAATGAATTGATTATTCAGGCCACCGAAAATGATTAAGTGGAAAGGAGCATGTCTTTGAACCAAATGGGTCTAGCCCAAAATCAAAATGACCTGACTAAAATTAGTGGAAGAACAATTCATATCCAGACAAATGCTGCATATTTTTCTTGTTTGGTAATTTCTCATAAACAAGTTAAGCTACTGCAAAGAAGAAATTGTCCCAGATTGGGCACGCACGCATTTTACCTGCAAATTAGACACGAAATTGAATCAGAAAAGAAAAAAGGAAACGAATCCTCCTACAGAGAGAGACTAAATTATCGCGAGGTTGGGCTGTGATTGGTTTCTACAAGCAACACCAGTCAAAGCGAACTTCAGGTTCTTATAACTACAATCTGTCGGAAACAAAGGGAATATCTGCAATGTCCACACAGAGATGGTAACAACAGTCCTAGACAATTCATTCGTCGCTCCCAATATGGCTTCCCCAAAACCCGACGCCCAAGTAGAATACGACAGGATTTCAAGACTTTTCCTTCGCTTTCTCGGCAGCCAAACACAAGGTCGCAGACAAACCGTACCTGAACCGTGCTCCCCGGCGAAGCAGCAGAGGTCCTTCGCAGTTTCCGATTGAGAAACTTGGACAGAGAGACGCGCGCCAAACCCGCTTTCTGGTCTCCGTTTGCGTCCCCCTCGGCATCCTTGCCTCTGATCTCACGACCCAACAAGAAAGGTAGGCACATGATGGGCTCATCTTACGGGTTCTTCGAAGAACAGAAGAGGGCCGACGACTTGATCGAACGCTGCCCGAACACTTGGAATGCAGAATCTCTGGAGCTCATTTGCGCCTGAGACTATAGCCCTCCGGCTGTTTCAATGTTCTGCTTTTGAGCTCCCCCTCCATTCTCGGCTTGTATTCGCGCTCAAGTTTTAATGGCGCCATCAATTCAAAATATTGGGAGAGGGTTATATCCTATTGGGCCTGCTGGCCCAAATATAATAGGTTCGACCATAATCAATTTGAGATTGTATAGAAAATATCAAAGAACAACTTAATCTTTTTAGACTGCTTTTTTTTGGCATCCAAATGAATAATTTTCAGACGACAGAGGGAAATTCTTATTGCAAATTTTCTTAGTGAAAAGATAATACATGTAATTTAAAACTTTTAACTTTCGCCGAGTGCAGCAAATGACCTCTATAGACTCTTATTAGTTGAATGGCTCGGGCAATTATATTTGGTGATCAAGATAAAAGTCAGGATTGAATAATTTTACTCTATTTGGTTTTTAGTTGCTATTCAAGACAAAATAAGGTCATATAAGATAGGGATAAAGTCCGAATTTTATTCCATGTGGAGAGTGTAATAAAGGTGGATAAAAATTCCATTAGGCTATTTCTATCCTATATGACCACACCTACACGTTCTTTACTAGATAGACAAAATCGACCGTAATGGTTTTCGTATTTGCACGGATGTCTTTAACCTAGGCATTTTTCTCAATAATTTCCCATCAAAATTGAACTTATTGCCAACACTCTTATTCATCATTACTCTTATCACAAGTAATTTATTCTTGGTCTCTTCCATCGCAATAGCTCACTTTTCCAGGTGATTTTTTATATATTTAAATTTCATTAGTACAAATAAATACCAAGTCCCTTTATTTACTACATCGAGGAAATTGTGTTTTTTCTTTAATATTGGTGAGACATTTTTAAGCATGCGAGATGTTATTGGAGTATCTAAAAGTACACTAAAAAAATCAACATGAAAATGTTATACATATTTGAGGCATCTTGATATTTTTTCATTAACGCTCCGTGAATGATTTTAATTTTTATCAATCCAAAATCAATGAAATTCCATTGACATGTAAAAAATATCTTATTTTGTGCAAAACTTCAATTTGAATTAGTTTCATGTTCTAAAGTTCCACGTTGAGGAGTGTAACTGTGATTTTATTTTGGAAATCTTTCAAGAGGTCCGATCATCTCATTATATGCATATGTAATAGACAATTGATAAGAAATAGTTTAATGGTGATATGCACATCAAAATAAAAGTTTATAAACACTTGATCATGTTAAGAAATTATTTGTATTAAAATCTTTCAAGGTTCTCCCTTAGAATTAATATATAATTATTGCTCAATGTCGCAAAATAAAACTAGATCTCTTGGTGATTTCTCTTTTCAACAAAACTGATTTTTAACAGAAGTAAAATTTGAAAATAGAAAAGATAAGATAATGTGTTTAATATAAACGAGATCTCCATAATAAACAAAAACAAAACATGTTCTATTATTAATTATGACAACTAAATTGTACATAAAAATAGAAAACCTAAAAAGAGTAGGGGTGTGCATGGTCTGAGTTGGTTCGGTCCTTGTATGAAAAGTGTGGGGTTGTTGTTTTCTGCTCCGGAGATGAGTTGAGGTTGTCTCTTTTTAAGAAATTCTGTTGATTTACACACTCGTGTGAGTCAATTTCATTAGACGGACCCTCAGCTGATGGTGACTGATTTTATGCTTCCGTCTCTGCTATGTTTTTGGCTTTCAATGTGCTATTTTTTTCGCTCGACTCGAAGACCTTAACATGGTATTCGAGCGCCTAATATTATCTGACAAATGGTCTCGTTTGGTCATTTGCAGGTCGTGGTGGCGGTGGTGGATTTTGGGGGGGTGGGGGGGTGTTGGGGAAGGGGTGATGGAGGAAGAGGCAGAGGTGGTGGCGACAGAGGCAGTGCCATGAGAGGGCGTGGTGGTGGACGCGGTGGTGGCCGTGGTGGAAGAGGACGCGGCGATGGTAGAGGCGGAATGAAAGGTGGAAGCAAAGTTGTGGTTGAGCCTCATAGACATGAGGGGGTGTTCATTGCTAAGGGCAAAGAAGATGCTCTTGTTACAAAGAATATGGTCCCTGGAGAGGCTGTCTACAACGAGAAGAGAATCTCTGTGCAGGTGAATATGTTTTTTCATTCATCTTGCTAGTGATTGCAAGGCATTTTGCACTGATTTAATTGGTTTTCAACTGTTAGAACTGATAAAGTCCCAATTCATCTCAAAATAGAAATTGAAAAAAAAATGGTGAACAACTTGCTTATCTAGGATCTACTGGTTTTTAGAATTTTAATAATGGTTCTAGGAATGCTAACTTTTATTTTTTGCTATCTATACTTATACTACCCGAATTTGATTAGTAAAGGAGGATCTGTCTTAGAGTTGATTCTTTGATTTGTGTGGGGTTCCTTTTGCCAGGGCTATTAAGTAAAGAGTTTTCTACTAGTAAACTTCGTTGCTACAAATGCAATTTTCTACTGTTTAGATCTTCCTGTTTTAGGAGCTTAATATTGTCGACCTCCCTTACATTCTTTGACTGTCATTCTCATGTTAAATTTAAAAGGTTCTTTTTTTCATTGACCAAGAAATGTAACTAAGCTGTGTTTCTTTGTGTTTTTTTCTCTTGTTAGAATGAGATGGAAGTAAAGTGGAATATAGAGTGTGGAACCCCTTCCGATCAAAGTTGGCAGCTGCCACTCTTGGCGGGGTTGATGAGATATGGATTGTGAGCTTCTCTCTTCCTTTTCCTCTGCTGTATTATAGATGTGTAGCTTCTTCCATATCACTGATCATGTTTCATTACAAATTCAGAAACCTGGTTCTCGGGTTCTCTATCTGGGAGCTGCTTCTGGGACCACAGTATCTCATGTTTCTGACATTGTTGGCCCTGTAGGTCGTTTGTTTTGGAAGAATGATTCTTTTACCAAATGACTTGATTAGACGACCGACATATTGTCTCGTGTTCCTTTTGGCAGATAGGAGTGGTGTATGCGGTCGAGTTTTCGCATTCCAGTGGAAGGGAGTTAGTCAACATGGCTAAGAAGAGAACAAATGTTATTCCTATTATCTAAGATGCTAGACATCCAGCCAAGTATCGTATGTTGGTTGGGATGGTGGATGTAATATTTTCAGATGTTGCCTATGAAAGAAATTGAGTATATTCTTATGAAGGTCTTCCTTGCCTAAGTGTAGGTCCAGGACTTCATCTTGCCTCTGGACCACCGAAAAGAAAATCCTATATCATGCATCCTACCTTCATTTCTGTTTGACTAACTGCATGGTTTTGTTATATGCTCGTAGCAACTTATTTCTCTATTTGGATTTTTCTTCTTTTATGAAAATGCAGATTTATTACCTTTTGATCCTTTGGAAGCAAATTCCGTGAATTGTCGACTTCTTTTTATTTCTGATAATCCAAATCAATGCATTTCTTTGCAGCCTTCATTTTTATTTGCGATATTTTAATGATTAGTTTCATCTTTGTAAGCTTCATATTCATGCCATGGATTTTTTTTTTCTTTCCTCATGTATTCGTGAGGCTTTGTTTTGTATGGACGGGAGGACTTGTTATGTGGGAATTAACTTCTTGGTTTTGTGATTTACCTTTTCTTATATATGTATATACTCCTGTAGCTACAGTTTTTTTCATTGCTATGTTAATCGTAAACGTTTTGCCCCAGAACTGGATTGTTTTTTTTTTTTTTCACCAAGAGGGAAACTTGTGCACATGAAGAATGAACTTGGATTCCCCTTCAAGACAGCATGGGTGATGCAAGCTCGAGTTTTCTGATGCATATCTGCTTGGCTCACTCCATAATTTTTTTGTTTTCTTTAGTTCTAATTTGATTTACTTTGTGAGATTTGAGAATATAGTTGAATCTTTTTTTCCTTTTCTTTTCTTTAAAGATAAATTTATCACAAGCCTTCTGGCTAGTAAACTCCATGCCTATTTCCTGTATCGATTATTACAAAGCATTTGATGAAATACTCAGATTCCCCTTCAAGACAGTTTGGGTGATGCATTCTCGAGTTTCTGATGCAGGGTTTATAGCCTTTCAAATTGTTTTTGTTGTATGAAGCTTAAGGATTTATGAAAATCAGGTTTGTCATTCAACTAGTGTACATGACTGTTTAGTGTTACGAGCAGCGACTACAATGTGCGGCTTCCCAAATTTTTAAGTTTGGTTAGTTCCTTATTCATGTAATTGTCCTCTTGACCAATTGCTGATATAGGTTACCATTTCAAACTTCGTTGATAAGGTTAACCTGCCCTCCAGATTATGGCACGGTTGTGTACATTATGTTGCCTTTACGGCTTTGGGCTAGGGAATCTTTATTTAATAATTACGCAAGCATATGCTAAATTATAAATTCGCATGTCTTGTTAGATTGCTCATGCTCTTATTATTGTATTTGATCCAGTGCGTGCAATGACATGACTTTTCATGAAGTGGCGTTGGATGGATGCACGTGATCTGTCTCTCTGATCACCTGAAAGGTCTTTTTGTATGTACGTATGATAAAAGTTGCTGTGATAATACTCATGGAAGTCTCTTGGCATTTGACTGTTTATCAAGTGAATACTGACTATGAAAACACTTGCATGACTTGTTGAGGCACTCATTACGTTAGACTTAAGCTCTGGGTAATGAAATGTGTTCATTATACGTCAGAGGGAGAGAAACGCAAGGTCTTCAGTCTGTTATTTGGATAACCTTTCTGCCTGTTTCGAGGGCTTTACTAGAAGATGTCTCTTGTTAATATGTGGTGTTCAATGATATGTGGTTACATCTCAGGCAAGAATTTTGGCTCTAAATGCATCATATTTTCTCAAGGCTGGAGGTCATTTTGTCATCTCGATTAAGGTCTCTCTCTCTCTCTCTCTCTCTCTCTCTCTCTCTCTGTGGACAGATGCGCACTTGGTTTTTCTTTATTATTTTTCTTGAGATGAAGCTTGTTGGATTAGAGGACTGTTGGTCACACTCCTATTTCTTTATCAATTTTATAATTCCTTAGAAATTAAGACAAGTAGCTGGTGCAAGTTTTTGCAAGCCTAGGAGATAAGCTGTGAACATCAGAAATGATCTCATCATATTTGAGGGAGGGTGGAAAGCAATCCACTTGAGAAAAAGAAACACTGGAAATGTTACTTCAATGAGAAAAGATGGGAAATCAATTCCTTTTGGTTGTGCTTGTTTTTGCAGGCAAACTGTATCGATTCTACTGTTCCAGCCGAGATAGTATTTTCTCAGGAAGTGAAGAAGCTGCGGGAGGAGCAGTTCAAGCCTTTTGAGCAAGTTACTCTCGAGCCCTTTGAGCGAGACCATGCTTGTGTCGTCGGTGGCTATTGCATGCCGAAGAAACAGAAAGCTGCTCCTACATCATAAAAAGTCCCAGGCCACCTTAGATGTTCAATCCCCTATCTTTTAGTGTCTCGGGATGCACTTGAATGTCAATCTTGATGTATATCTTTATCAGATTGGAAGTTGGAAATCCAATGTATTCAAGGTTTTTGGTAGGCTCTTGTAATGGATCAATATTCTGAAATCAGTTCAGATTTTTTAACCTTAAGGCTGGTAATTCAGTCGATATTTTTTCATGTTCAATTATCTGAAATGATAATTTACTGTGTTATTTGAATTATGAACACCTATTTTCTTTTTTTAGTCTGACAACATTTAAACGAATAAGCTGCAACTTGCATTTCAAAATAATAGATGCTTATCAAAATTTTCCAAAAAGGGCTAATAATACTTGTTATTTTCATACAAAGAAGAGAACTTATCGATCAGTGTAAATCAATTTGAGATTACAGAGGATGATCAAGTATGATTCTAATATTTGAGTTTCAGAAGGTGTTTAGATAAGGCTAAACATGTGTGGATTTCTTTTGTGTAAACCGTGTGAATAACAGATCATTATAGGCTTAACGATAATTAATTTGAGGTAGTATAGAATGGAACACAAGTTCACAACCCACTAAACTTTCTCAGATTCCTATCTTTTGCATCAAAATAAATTGTTTTCAGACGGCAAAAAGGAAATTCTTATTGTAAAATGTCTTTTAACTTTTGCCAAGCACCATGAAGGTTCTTTACGAACTCTCGTTAGTGAAATATTCATATTTTTATGCGTGCTCATGATTAAAAACACGCAAAATTGTACGGGGCAAGCATGAAATTTTGCTAGATTTTTCATAAGATAATAGAATAATTACTAAAAATTATAATGAGCGCCGGGTAGGCAAGAGACAACTCCTTCCTATCCCTCCTTGTATAAGCAACGACCAATTGTATCCTCAAAAGTCCTGCAAGGCACTTCACAGCTCACATAAGAGCTCGCTCAAATTCTATGTTCACAAGAACAATTGAGACTCATATTACATGTACAAAGTAGTTGGTCCGCACGGAAAAATTGTTCACAGTGACGGCAGTAGCGAAATCCTGCCCACGCATGAGAAATGCAATTTCAAGAGCTATCATCAAATTTGATTTGCTTCTCAAATTCCTGCTCAGCCCCACGGACGAATTGACATGAAAAGGTTCATGGAAGAAGGAATGCATCGAGCCATCATCAAATTTGAAAAGCTACTTGCAGTTCTTGCAGCAATTGGGCAGAAAAACGAGTTTTATTGAATAACAGACAAGATTGAGTTCTCATTTTGAGCAGTAGCCGAGATTAGAGAACCGTTGCCTTCCCTGGATCTACTATACTAACATAGCATGCATCCCTTTTTTCTGGTGCTCGGCAAGGAACAAAAAGAAAATCCTACTGAAATTGCAGAAACTGACTCCAAGCACCCCTGAGTTCATATAACCTGGAAGAGACATGTAGATTCATTTATTCAGCAAAGTTGATATTTTTTTTTTTTTCTGTTAAAAGCATATTCTTAACAGAGCTACATAAATAACCAAAATCCATTGCAATTTGGGGCAACTGCAAATGCATATGCCGAACATATTTAAGGGATGGAGGTTTAAAATTAGGCAGTCAACTGCTTTGATTCTACAGGATGAATTCTCTATTTTGTAAATGTGCATTCATGTGATTTAGTTGGCAATTCATGCCTTTTTGATCCACACAAAACCAGAAAATTGAGGAATCATGTGTGCATCTTTGAGTTTATTCACACAAGCGGGCACATGAATGCATGCCTATCGGTGCATATATGGCAATGATCTGGTCGTCCAAGGGATAATAAAAAGCAGAAAAGCCATTGATCTTATATATTACCTATCCTTGTAAACCGGCAGCATGAAGTTTATCCCTGATAAAATGCAGTTGAGCTGCAACTTCTGCGATGTTCATCCGCTCTCTGCGTGCTTCGACTGAGCAGGCGACCCCGAGTCCATAGACCATCTTCAGACATTCACGAGCTGCATCTCCTTTGCCGGTGCCCATATGGCTCTGTATTTCTTGAAGTAGAAGAGGATCAGTAATCGCTAGGAGTTGTTCAGGCAAAGCTTCCACTACGAAATTATGAAGGTTAACATTTTCTCTAAACATTTCGTTTGTTGGACTCACGCCCGTGAACATCTCAAGCAAGAGAATGCCATAACTATAGACATCGCCTTCTCTTGAAACCTCGCTTTCCATTCCGTATTCTGCCATTCATTTGAATTGCAAATACAAGATAAGTAATAGCAGCACAAGCGATTGAGGCAAAAGGAAATAGCGCGCAAATACTTACTCGATTATTATTGAATGTAATTTGTGCGTTTGCCTTAAGGGGACAGAGGAGAGAAGACTCACCTGGAGCCGCATAGCCGACAGTTCCTCTTACACCAGCAGAGCTCACTGTTGCTTTAGTGTCATTTGTGGAATCAATCATGATCTTCGCCAAACCAAAGTCTCCAACATGTCCAACCATTTCGGCATCTAGAAGGATGTTGCTTGGCTTCAAATCACAATGGATAATGGGGCTTTGGCAGTGATTATGGAGATAATCTAATGCAGAAGCAACATTGATGGAAATATTTATCCTCTGGATGAGATTTAATTTCTTCGCATTCTCATCCAAATCATCTGATGATGGACTTGGGTGTAGCCAATCTTCTAGGCTGCCATTGGCCATGAACTCATAAACCAAAGCCCTAAACTCATTGCCCCTGTAATCAGTGCCTGAGCATACTGTGAGAACTTTCAAAAGATTCCGGTGTCGGATGTTCTTTAAAGCCTTGCACTCGGATATGAAGCTCTTCATAGCTCCTCGAAGCATCAAATTAAGTACCTTCACAGCAATGACAGTTCCATTCTCATCGATGACTCCCTTGTAAACAGATCCCAAACTGCCGACCCCGATCAAGTTAGTTGAAGAAAACCCGTTGGTTGCTTTAAGGAGAATTCTGTAAGATAGATTCAATGACAAATCATGTTTGGAACTTGAAGCAGGTTCTTCTCTTTTCTTCTTCTTCAACCAACCAAGGTACATAAGAGCAAGAACAAGAGCTATTCCAAGAACCCCAAAGAAAATTGAGATGGTCAGCTTCCACTTAGGGATCAGTCTTCGACCTGCGTTTCTATAGTTGCATTTTGGCAGATGAAATACGGGCAGTCCTCCGCAAAGATTGTCATTTCCGGAGACAAAAGAAGCGCTGACATTATTAAAGATCCCTTTTGTCGGTAACATGCCATCAAAGTTATTGTACGACAAATTCAAGATCTCCAAGAAGGGAAGTGCCTCAAAAAACTCCGGAATCTGACCCGATAAATTATTGTGTGAAAGATCTAGCTCCTTGACATTCCTCAACATACCAATAGATGAAGGAACAGAGCCTTGGAAAGAGTTCTCTTGCATTTTGAGCACTTCCAATCCAACACAACTGCCAAGACTGGCCGGAATGTTGCCGTCTAACATGTTTCTAGAGACATCTAGTTGAGCCAAAAGAAACAATTTCCCGACTTCCTCAGGTAGGACACCGATGAGATGGTTTCGAGACAAGTTTAGAAGTATCGACAGTGACGAGAGACCTATGAACTCTGGAGGTATAGTCCCATTTAAGTTGTTACTAGAAAGATCAAGCACCACCAAATTTTTGCACTCCAATAGACGTGAAGGAATGGAGCCGTGAAAGTTATTGTGATCGAGATAGAGTCGTGCCAGGTTTACTAGGTTTCCTAATGAAGAAGGAATTGCTCCGGAAAACTTGTTATTCGATAAATCCAGTTCCACTAGGTTACGAAGATTTCCCAAAACCAAGGGGACCGTACCTGAAAACCTGTTGCGATCCAATAACAACCTTTCCAAGTTGACAAGATTTCCGACTACTTGAGGAATCGTGCCAAAAAGTAGAGTCTCGCTCAGCCACAGTTGCGAGAGAGTGATAGAAAAATTACCGATGCACTTAGGCAATGTCCCGCCAAAACTGTTGTTGCCTATGACCAAATACAGTAGGCTGGAGGCGTTAGTCAACGAGCAAAAGAAGCTCAAATCACCGTATCCTCCGCTTCCCAGATAATTAGATTCGATGAACAATAATTCGAGCTTGTTTAAGCGGTCCAAAGGAGGCACATTCCCTGAGATTTTGTTCTCATTGACTTCTAGCCACACTAAAGCGGTTGCATTAGATATTGACCGAGGAATTGCTCCAGAAAATCGGTTAGAGGTAATGGTGAAAATCTCGATGTTTGGAAGAGTGAAGCCTATATCGGCAGGAAGATTCCCTTCTATTTGGTTTTCACTAATGTCGAAATATTTCAAAGAAGAAAGATTGAAGATAGATGGAGGAATTGTGCCTGACAACCTATTTTCTCCTAAATCAAGGGTTTTGAGTTTGGTTAGTTTTCCAAGAGCTGGGGATATATTCCCACCTAATTCATTCTCAGCCAGACTAAGAATCTTTAACAATGACATGTTTCCAATGGATGAAGGAACATTTCCCGTTAGATAGTTCTTTGGTAAAGTGAGTTTTTGAAGCTCCAGCAAAGAACCGAGCTCGATCGGAATTTCTCCAACCAGCTGGTTGCGTCCTAGGCGGAGCCGTGTAAGGTGAGCGCAACCCGACAGGTTTCTTGGGATATCGCCTTCCAATGTGTTGTAGAATAATTGCAAGACACGTAAACTGTGCAAATGGCTGACTTGTTGCGGGATTTCGTGATGGAAACTATTGTTGTTGAGCATAAGGACCCTCAAGAAACTCAAGTTTCCAATGTGAGGGGAGATAGATCCGGAAAGCTTCAGATCTTGTAGGTCTAGTTCCGTGACTCTACGGTGCAGGCGACCGCACGTGACACCGTGCCACTGACATTGGTTGGTCGTATGGTTCCATGAATTCAGAGCCCCGAAAGGATCCTCAGTTATCGCGGCCTTGAATGCAAGTAACGCCAGCTTGTCTGTCATGTTGTTAGCTGAGGAGACTAGGCAAATGCATGGCAAAAGCACTAAACATGTGAAAAGGAGACGACATGACAGTGAGAACTTGAGAAAAGACGAGGTGAGAGGCTTCATAGTCTCAATTGGTACCTGAAGAATGTGAGAAAGTTGAAGAATAGGAATTTTCAGGAGCATAAGCAGGTTTAGTGGTGATTTGCATGTACATGCCGCGATGGAAATATATATGTTTAGGAGGTCTTTGTAAGTCAAATCTGAGCCGTGCACGCCAAGTTAAGGAGCCATCCGGCTCCATATATCATGGCAAAGTTCTAGTATCCAGATAAAAAGGCAAGAAAAAGAACCCTCTTTAACTTTTTAAAAAGAAACCTTTTTAAAAGAAGCCTTTTAAAAAGAAAAGAGCTTTTTAAAATGATTGCCTTTTAACCTTTGGATAATCATATCATACCCTTCTATGTAATGATCTCACCTGATTCGATCTACTTGGACAATGGCGGAGTTAGGATTAAGCTTCAGTGGAGTCAATTGATTAGAGCATAGGAATTTATCAACATGAATATGCTATTGTTTCAAGGTAAAATATCAATTTGCAAATTTAGATACAAATGGTGCAATATATCGGTCTTAATAATCCCAGCACATTTGTGGACTAAAATTCTCTCCATCGAAGATGATACACTAATCTTTTAACTGACATTTATATCTTGAAGAAATCAAGAATAGGGCCATTCAAACGAATCCAAAGTGTGTACATTTCCCTTGCACAAAGTGTGAAGATTTTTCCTCTTGTTGGTGGTGGTTGTCGCCATGTAGAGTCCCTACCTTTCGAAGGTGGGATTTTTATCACAGATCGGAGTTCTCCCTCCCTTTAGTGTAGCTTATAACAAACATGAGATTAGTCAACACATGTGTTGGTTGTTTCTACCCCAATATCTATTTAGTAGGTTATATGATAAAAAAAAAACCGAAACAATAATAGAAATTTAATTCAAATACAATAAGTGCTTCTCGATAAGTCAATACAAAATCATCCAAGAAAGGATGAAAAATCTAGACATGAGTAAACCCATCAATCAATCCTTTAAAATCAACTCGTATTCTACTATTCACAAAAACATGATTCAATTGTCGTCATGTGGACCTAATGTGCTATATATACGTAAAATATCCATAAAATGATATTAAAGTACCTTGAAATTTTAGAG
This sequence comes from Metrosideros polymorpha var. glaberrima, assembly GCA_001662345.2. Classification (NCBI taxonomy): domain Eukaryota; kingdom Viridiplantae; phylum Streptophyta; class Magnoliopsida; order Myrtales; family Myrtaceae; genus Metrosideros; species Metrosideros polymorpha. The sequence continues at coordinate 20,185,250 of BCNH02000008.1, read as the reverse complement.
AATTTCATATTCTATGTCAAAACTCTTGTCGATTTTGACGAATACTTTAGCTCCAACTAATCAAAATTTGGAGCAGTAGGAACTTGATTAGAGAACTAATACAAATTAAATAACTTGTGTAGACAAATTAAAAGTTTATATACTTATTAAAAATTTGCATAAGTTAAGGGATTAAAAATGGAATTCTATCTTCATCTTATTTTAGCCCCGTGTGTCGCGTGTTTATGAGAAATTCGACCCTTTTACTTTCCTCAGTTGTAAAGCGAGTCACTTTACTGGGCCCAACAAGCAGTATTTTTCAAGCAAAAGAAGACTCATTGACTTGACAAGTCAACTATCAATGACTGACCTTGACTCAGCATGGGAAGGCTTCTGGTGCTCTTTTCTCTCGGCCACTTTCTGAGCAATTGCTTATATGGACCTGATTCACATATGAATCTAGGTCAATCACAGCCGTGGATAGAACATTTCTTTCTCATCCACTCAAGACCGGGCGGACACACCTGCGCAACAGGTCATAAGTTATGCTTTCTATTTTCAATCTCATTGAAAACAAAAGCATTAGGAAAAAAAAAACATCTATTGATATTTTGAAAATAGTCTTCAAATGATAAAAGAGAAATTGAAAAGAAGAATTGTTATAACTGTTTCTCTAATGAAAACACTAATGATAGAGAATGAGATCATGGGCTTTGAAAGTGAAAAGTTCTATCTCAAAGAGCACCTTCAGAGACCACAACCCTACCTTTTCAATCAGGCTGTTTCTACTTTCTACATTGGGGTCAAGAAAAAACTTAAAGGATCCATAGTAAAAAAGAAATTGACTCGGAATCGAATTGTTATTCTGCATGAGATTCCGTTTCTTTTGTTTGTTTCTTATAAAAAAGGTTGGTATGCTCGGTCTAGGAGTGCTTAATCCTGGAATGGCCATTCCATTTTTCGGCAAAATATAAACAAACTAATTTTACACAACCATTTCAAGTGTTACTTTGTTTTTTTCCTTACACTTAGGACACTTTAGACGTTTCAATACTATGCTTTCCATTCCAAAATCTTCCGGATATCATCAAATTTTTCTCCTCTTCGTTCATAACAAACAAACCCAAGAGTTGTAGCACCTATTCCATTTCATTCTTTTTATTCCATTCTATTTCATGTTGCCGTACCAAATGTAGTGCTATGCTAAATAATTTATATACTTTCTTCCTCTCTCATATGTGATGCAGAATCTGCCCACATTGGAATCAATAATTTTGTGATAGAAAGGAAGTAGACTTGATTTTCCTAATAATTATTCTGCATCCAATTAGCAACTGGTACTACACATTTTTTATTGGGAAAATATCAAAAAGCACCACCATTCATCCTCTTTTTTTAAGTATATCGGAGTGTGAGGCGTGGTCAAGGGTGGCGGTGGGAGTGATGACGGAGCTTGATGACCATTGGCGGTTTCCAGAGGTTGCGGGCGGCATCTAACGGTGGCGGGTGGTCGTTGGTGTTTTCTGGAAGGGATGTGGGATTTTGTCGTGACATGCAAAGTGATATTTAAAAATAAAATAAAAATGAAAAGTGGTAAAAGAGAGAATTTAGTATTTTTCCTTCATTATTTTAGGTTTTTCCCACTAGGGGCATGTGCAAGTGGTTTAAGCAAGATTTCGCAATAGTAAAATCCATCCAGACTCAGTTTTTGTCTCACTGTCTCTACTTAGCAACTAAATGTGAGATTTATTTGTCTAGAGGTTGCTTTGACAATAGTCACCAATCCTTTTGCTTAGGTTTTATGCAGATTGCAGAACTTGGGATGCTATTTTAATTTTTAGATGCATTTCAAAGGATTGAGTACGATCACGAGGAAATGGAAGGTTGAATGAGATCATAAGAGTCGAGAATGTGTACATGGATGAGATGCGTGGCTACATGATTTTACTAATTATGTTTGAAGAAAAAGAATGGAGAAGGAAAGAGAAGGATGAAGGGCATGAGAATAGAGAAGATGAGAGCCTAATGGAGGATATATGTTATTGAGACTAGCTCACACCCCCAAAGGAGACAGGTGAAGAAGCATAGAGAATCCAACAGTATCAAAAGTGTGCTAAACTTTTGAAATTAAGAAACCGGTTGACATAACCATGCGATATATAACTACCTTCCTTGCCGTTCCACTTATTATGTAGAAGTAACTCGAGATAAATTCTAGAAAAAGCGAGACTAGTTTAGAGGGTGGAGAGATGGAGATGAAAGAACATACGAAGTCCCATACACCAGTTTCCAAAGAGTAATCAATTTTTATAGAACCCTGGAGCCAGTAGTTTGTTTTGGAAGGAGAAAATAAATCAAACTTGGGAGATAAAACTTGAAGTTACTAGAAGAATTATTTGGATGAGACAGAAATAGTTCTCTACTGGTAGTTACTATCATAAACTTTAGATTCAGCTCTAATATTGGTTTTCTTGACTCAATAATATAAGTTATCAAGGTTAAACTTCTCATTTTCGTTCCAAAACCGAGAGGAACAATAATAGTGAGGTAAAAAGACGCATAAAATATTTCTACAGTTTATATTCCACCAATCACCCTGCGCTTCTACTCATATTAGGGTATAGAAATGATGATTCTACCAGTTTTTGCAGGTCTACGAACTTATTTCCCCAGCTTGATACGAGTCTTTTTGGTAGAAGGTATTGGATTATCACGATAGTCATGCTTAAAAGCAAGATCAGACCAATTTTCTATGACTAGTTCTTGAAACTCATCTCCTCTAATAGCCATTTGGAGTAACAAGTCTTTGCCTCTCTATGTTTGTCTAGTAGCTCTCACTCAAAAAGCTTATACTACTTTGTAGCTAACATGGCATTTCCACCCTCTTTGAATTTTATAGAGATCTCCATTTTCGGAATTTAAAGCACAGAAGGGAGCCATGTCAAAGACTTCAGCTGGAACAAGCAGGACTAATCCATTAGTAGCATGTTTTACACAGCATGTGCCTATCTTGGCTTTTGCACAGAGATTGAGCATATTTTTACGCTTCATTATGTAAGTTTTCGAGCTGTGATTCACAGAGGCATGAGAAGATTGATGTGTAGATGATCGTCACGTTGTGCCATGAAAGCTGCACCTCCGTGGAGCTTCGAAGTACCCTGGGTAGTCATAGCAAAAAATCTCGAATTCGAACTGGCATTTTTATTGCATTTGTAAAACCCTGCAGAAAAGGAAATCACTAACTCATAACTCATAAACAGTGACCTTTAAATTAAGTATGCAGAACGAAAGAACATAATCTAGTAAGAATAGCAGAAATACATAATGTTTAATGCTTATTTCAGTTGTTGCGACTATTGATTAACGGATTTTGTCAATAGATGGTGACCAATGTAATTGCCCCAAAAGACATGTCACCTTTAGGCTTATTTTTAATTTTGTCCAACAACTTAATGGCCGCAGAAGCTTTCTCAGGGTCATCAATCCTGCATATCTGAAACTGTAGCTTATATTTTTTTAGATTCTGGTGGGAGTCGAAAGTCTCTTCGAGGAGGTGTGTTCCGTTGGAGTTTGCTTTCCAATCCAATAATCTATATGTTTGTCACATGGGTCAAAATAATTCCATATTGGGATTTAAAGTTGGGCAAATACCACCAAAAACTCCAAACTAATACATTTGTGCCACATTTACCCCAAACTAATTTTTGTATCACAAAAACCCTTAAACGGGTACACCCATGCCATATTTACCCCCAAACTAATATTTCTATCATAAAAGACCCCAAACTGGTACATCCACGCTACATTTACTCCAAACTGATACGCGCATGCTACATTTACCTCAAACTATGGTAAATCTGTGATTTTTTTAGAGTAAATGTGGCATGATTATAACAGTTTTGGGTAAATATGACATGAATATACCAATTTGAGCTTTTTATAACACAAAAATTAGTTTGGGGTAAATTGATACATCCGTGCTACATTTATCCCAAATTGTGATAAATCTAGGATTTTTTTTTGAGTAAATGTGGCATAATGTAACAGTAAGGGGTAAATGGCACGAACATACTAGCTTGAGGTTTTTTATGATACAAAAATTAGTTTGGAGTAAATGTGGCACGAGTATATCAATTTAGGATAAATGTGACATGGATATACCAGTTTGAAAGTATTTATGACACAAAAATTAATTTGGGATAAATGTGGTACATACTTATCAATTTAGGATTTTTGGTCGTATTAACCCTTTAAAGTTTGAACATCTCATTCTTGCTTCCTACTTTGTTACCAGCTTCTATTTAGTGAGGGGGCCATAAAATATTTTACCTCATTAAACTTGGAAAAAACGAATCTGAGCAAGTCCTTAAAAGGTTCAAGAATGCCTATGGGTGGTACCTCCTCAAGGATGGGAGACTCCATAAGCGTCATTCATATTCCCCCTCTCTTGGAAAGAAAAAGTTGGGAGGGAATTAGGAGGTGCAGGAAGTGCGGGCAACGGCACGTTAAAATAAGGAATGCATTCTTGCTGCCCACTGTCACTACAATCAAACGAATAAGCGGAGGAGGCTCTTGTAGGAGTTCACGCTCCTTTTCTATGGCGAGGTTACCCTGTAACCAGATACCAAAGATCCACAAGAAGCCCCTTGTAATCAATTTAGGATTTTTGGTTGTATTAACCTTTTAAAGTTTGAACATCTCATTCTTGCTTCCTACTTTGTTACCAGCTTCTATTATGTGAGAGACTCATAAATTATTTTACCTCATTTAACTTGAAAAAGAAAAGGATGTGAGTCTCTCTTTGAGGTGGTTGGCTTTTGTGCGGCATTGTTTGCGGTCTGAGTCTCTGAGAACCTTTAACCTTCAATTTTCTAAACCTATTAAGGAAAATGACACAAATGGTCTTTGAATTTTGGTTCAATATGTAATATGATCTTTGAACTTTCAATTTGACATAAATAGTTCGTGAACTTTAATTCAATGTTCAATATGGTCTCTGAACTTTTAATTTGACACAAAAGGTCCATGAATTTTTAATACATGTTCAAACTAATCTTTGGACTATATTAAAATATTTAATATGGTCCTCCAATTAATTTAAGTTCAAGAACAATATTGAACATTTTCATATAGTTCAGAGACTAGTTTGAATATGTACCAAAAGTTCAGGGACCATATGTGTCAAATTAAAAGTTTAGAAATCACATTAAACATTTAGCTAAAGTTCATGGATAATTTGTGTCAAATTGAAAGTTCAGATACCACATTATACATTGGACTAAAGTTTAAGAATCATTTATGTCATTATCCCCACCTATTATGGAGAAGGGACAAATATTCAGCAGAATCAAGAATAATAGATGCTCGAAGGCACATTTGAAATTTGCGTTAATTAAGGGAATAAAATTGTAAAGCGAGTCACTTTACAGTTGTCTCCAACCAAAAGAAGACTCGTTGACTGTCAAGTCAACTACTGCACGGGAAATTCTTCTGGTGCCCTTTCTCACGGCCATTTTTTGAGCAAATGCTTATGGGACCTGATTCACATGTGAATCCAAGTCAATCACATCCGTGGATAGAATATTTCTTTCGCATCCACTAAGGACGGGGTGGACATACTTGCGTAATAGGTGACTAATTATGCTTTCTATTTTCAATTTCATTTGAAAACAAAAGCATTAGGCACAAAAAAAATATCGATGTTTTGCGAATAGTCTTCGAATGATAAAAGAGAAATTGAACAGAAAAAATTATTACAACTGTTTTCTCTAATGAGAACATGATAAATGGAGAATGAGAACATAGGCTTTGAAAGTGAAAAGTTCCGCCTCAAAGAACACCTTTAAAGACCACAAACCCTATTTTTCCAATCCGGATGTTTCTACTTTCTACATTGGAGTAAAAAAAAAAAACTTAGAGGACGTGTAGTAAAAATGAATTGACTCAGAATGAAATTGTTATTTCACGTGCAATCCCGTTTCTTTTGCTTGTTTCTTAGAAAAAGGTTGGAATGATCGGTCTAGGAGTGCTTATTCTTGAAACGGCTATTCCCTTCCTTGGCAAAATATTAACAAAATAATTTTACACAACTATTTCAAGTGTAAGCTTGATTTTTTCCTGACACATTATAATATTTTAAGACACTTCAGACATTTCGATACCATACTTTCCATTCCAAAATCTTCCGGATACTAGAAAAGAAATAATCAAATTTTCTCCTTTTCGTTCCTTCACAACAAGCACAAGAATTGTAGTTCCTATTTCATTTCATTCCTTCTTTTATTCCAATATGTTTCTTTTCATCGTACCATATGTAGTGTTATGCTGCACAAGATATATACTTTCTCTCTCCACATTATAATTGGTAATTTTGTGATAGAAAGGGAGCAAACTTGATCTACGTAATAGTTTATGTGTCCAATTAGCAACTGGTACTACACATTTTTTATTTGGAAAATACCAAAAACCACCATTACTTTTGCCACTATTACCACTTAACATCCTTTTTTTTTTAATAATTATTAATGCATTATAATTATTGATACCTGAAGAATGTAAGAAAGTTGAAGAATTGAAATTTTCAGGTGAATAAACAGGTTATATTGTAATTTGTGTATACATGCTTCGATGGACAGTATATTTGTTTAGGAGGTATACGTTAGTCAAATCTCAGCCGTGCACGCTAAGTTCATGAGTCATCCCACTCCATATATCACAGCAACATATTAGTATCGGGATAAAAAGGCAAGAAAAGAACCCTCTTTAACTTTTTAAAAAGAAACTTTTTAAAAATGTTCCCTTTTTAACTTTAGAACATCTCATCTGATCCGACAATGGTGGAGTTAGGATAAAGCTTCAGTGTAGTCAATTGATTAAAGCATAGAAATTTATAAACATGATTATGTTATTGTTTCAAGGTAGAATATCAACTTGCAAATTTAATTACAATTGGCCCAATATGCTGGTCCTAGTAATCCCAGTACGTTTGTGGACAAATATGATCTCTATAGACCAATTTCAGCGATGAATTACTAAGAAGTTCCACTAATCTTTAACTGACATTTATGTCTTGAAGAAATCAAGAGTAGGTCCATACAAATGAATCCAAAGTGTGTACATTTTCTCTGTGCAAAGTGTGAAGATTTTCCCTCCCAATGGTGGTGGATGTCGCTGTGCAGAGTCCCCATCTTTCGAAGGTGGGATTTTTATCACAAATCGGAGTTCTCCCTCCCCTTAATGTAGCTTATAACACAAGATATTCATGAGATTAGTCAACACCTGTGTTGGGTGTTTCGATCCCATTGTCTATTTAGTAGGTTATATGATAAAAAAATAAAAAATAAAAAAACAGAAATTTACGTCAAATACAATAAATGCTTCAGCAAGTCCGGTATTTACTTGATAAATCAATACAAAATCATCCAAAGGAAGAAAAATCTAGACATGAGTCAACCCATCAATCGATCCTTCAAAATCAACTCGTATTCTACTATTCACAACAACATAATTCACTTGTCATCGAATGAACTAAATGTGCTAGATATATGTAAAATATCCATAAAATGCTATTAAAGTAACTTGAAATTTTAGAGAATTCCATATTCTATGTCAAAAGTATTGCTTGTTTTGATTAATACTTTAGCTCCAACTAATCAAAATTTGGAGCATTAGAAACTTGATTAGAGAACTCATGCAAATTCAATAACTTATGTAGACAAATTAAAAGTTTATATACATATTAGAAACTTGCATAAGTGAAGGGATTAAAAATGGAATTTTATCTAAATCTTAATTCAGCCCTCGTCGTGTTTCCGAGAATTTCGACCCTTTTACTTTCCCAGTTGTAAAGCGAGTCACTTTACGGGGGCCCAACAAGCAGTATTTTTCAAGCAAAAGCAGACTCATTGACTGACAAGTCAACTATCAAAGACTGACCTAGACTCAGCATGTGAAGGCTTCTGGTGCTCTTTTCTCTCGGCCACTTTCTGAGCAATTGCTTATATGGACTTGATTCACATATGAATCTGGGTCAATCACAGCCGTGGATAAAACATTTCTTTCTCATCCACTCAGGACGGGGCGGACACACCTGCGCGACAGGTGCTAAGTTATGCTTTCTATTTTCAATCTCATTGAAAACAAAAGCATTAGGCAAAAAAAAAAAACATCTATTGATAATTTGAAAATAGTCTTCAAATGATAAAAGAAAAATTGAAAAGAAAAATTGTTATAACCGTTTTCTCTAATGAAAACACGGTAGATCGAAAATGAGAAATTTTTTTTTGAAAGTTATGTCTCAAAAGGCACCTTCAAAGACCACAAACCCTACTTTTTACATTGAGGTCAAGAAAAACTTAGAGGACGCGTTATAAAAAGGAATTAACTCGGAACGGAATTGTTATTCCGCATTTGATTCCGTTTCCTTTGTTTGTTTCTTAGAAACCGGGTGGAATGCTCGGTCTAGGAGTGCTTATTCCTGGAATGGCCATTCCATTCCTTGACAAAATATAAACAAAATAATTTTTACACAAGTATTTCAAGTGTAATCTTGATTTTTTTCCTTTCACAGTATAATATGTTAATACGCTTTGGACATTTCGATACTATCCTTTCTATTCCAAAACCTTCCATAAAAAGATACCATCAAATTTTCTCCTCTCCGTTCCTTCACAACAAACAAACACAAGAATTGAAGTACCTATTCCATTTCGCACATCCTTTTATTCCGTTCTATTTTACTTCGTCATATCAAATGTATTGCTATGCTACACAAGATATATACTTTCTTCCTCTCATATGTGATGCAGAATGTAAGAAAGTGGAAGAAAAGGAATTTTTAGGAGCATAAACAGGTTTTGTTGTTGTTTGCATATACATGCTTCAATGGAGAATATATATTTGTTTAGGAGGTCTTTGTAAGTCAAATCTCAGCCGTGCACGCCAGGTTAATGAGCCATCCCACTCCATATATCACGGCAAAGTTCCAATATCGGGATTAGAAGGCAAAGAATTTGACCCTTTTGCCTTTCCTAATTATAAAGCGAGTCACTTTGCGGTTGTTTCCAACGTAAAGAAGACTCATTGACTGTCGAGTCAACTATCAATGACTGGCCTTGACTCCGCATGGGGAATTATTCGGGTGCTCTTTCCTCACGGCCATCTTTTGAGCGAATACTTTCGTGGACTTGATTCACGATGAATCGACAGCCGTTGATAGAACATTTCTTTCTCATCCACTTAGGAGAGCACGGGCACAATTGTGCAACAGGTGACTATTATGTTTTCTATTTTTCAACTTCATTCGAAAATAAAAGGGCCAGCCAAAAAAACATCTGTTGATATTTTGAAAATAGTTTTTAAATGATAATTGTTTACTCTAATGAAAACATGACATATGGAGAGAGAGAACACGGGCTTTGAAATCGAAAAATTCCCTCTCAAAAGGCATGAGAAAATTACAAAAAAAGTCATAAACATATTGCAATTGTGCCAATTCAGTCCTAAACATTTTTTCCCATTGAGTCCTAAACCTTTTTTTATTTGTGCCAATTTAGTCTACCTAGCCAATTTTAACCGACCGACGCTGATATGGATAATTTTTAATAATATTTTAACATTTTTTCAAAAAAAAAATTTCCTTTTTTCCTTTTTTATTTTCTTCCCTTCTTCTTCTTCCTCTAGTTGGTCATTGAACATTGGCGACTGGCCAAAGGCGAGGGACCTCATTGGCCTCGGGCAAAGCTCGCCCCCGCCGGTCACTGGCGAGGCTCGAGCCTCGCCTCACTCGAGATTGTGGAGGTTGACCTCACTAGCCCTCGCCTTTGGCCGGTCCTCGATGTTTAGCGATCGGCAAGAGGAAGAAGAAGAAGGGAAGGAAAAAAAAAATTCAAAAAATATTAAAATATTATTAAAAATTATCCACGTTAGCACTGATTGTGCAATGTTTACGCTGGCGGTGGCGCCACTGCGATTTCCTACCAAAATTGGCCGGATGGACTGAATTGACATAAATACTAAAGGTTTAGACTCAATTGTCAATAAATAAATAGGTTTAGGAATAAATTGGCATAGTTGCAATTGATTCAGGACTTTTTTGATAATTTTCCCTGAAAGGCACCTTCAAAGACCACAAAACCTATCTGTATGAATGATCTAACTGTTTCTATTTTCTACATTTTGGTCATGAAAAAACTTAAAGCGCGTGTACTAGAAAGGAATCGACTGGGATTGAAATTGCTATTCCAAGTGCAATTTGTTTCCATTTTTTTGGTTCTTTCAAAAGATATCGAATGCTCAGTCTAGGAATGAGCTTTCCACCAAACAAGGGTGCACCTGTGAAATGGCCACATAGTCCTTGACAACATAGTAAAAAAGGGGTAAATTATCAAAACAGTACTAAATATATTGCAATTATACAAATTCAATCGTCAATTTTTTTTTTGCAAATTCAATCTTAAACCTTTTGCAATTGTGCCTATTTAGTTTATCCAGAGAAAAAATAATATTATAATTCTTTTTAAAAAAAATTCGAATTCTTTAATTAATTTTTACTTTTTTCTTCTTCTTTTTTCCTTCTTGCTTCTTGCAAGAAACGGAATTGTTATTCCCCGTGCGATTCCGTTTCTTTTGCTTGTTTCTTAGAAACAGGGTGGAATGCTCGGTCTAGGAGTGCTTATTTCTAGAACGACCATTCCATTCCTTGACAAAATATTAACAAAATAATTTTACACAACCATTTCAAGTGTAATCTTGATTTTTCCGTACGCATTATAATATTTTAAGAAGCTTTAGACATTTCGATATTATCCTTTCCATTCCAAAATCTTCCAGACACTAGAAAGGATATCATCGAATTTTCTCCTCTTCGTTCCTTCACAACAAACACAAGAATTGTAATACCTATTCCATTACATTCATCATTTTATTCCATTCTATTTTATTTCGTCGTACCAAATGTAGCGTTATGCTACACAAGATATATACTTGCTTTCTCTCATATGTGATGCAGAATGTAAGAAAGTTGAAGAAAAGGAAACAGGTTTTGTTGTCATTTGCATATTCATGCTTCGAGGGAGAAGATATATTTGTTTAGGAGGTCTTTGTAAATCAAATCTCAGCCGTGCACACCGAGTTAATGGGCCATTCCGCTCCATATATCACGGCAAAGTTCTAGTATCGGGATTAAAAGGCAAGAAAGAGACGCCAAGAATTTGACCCTTTTGCCTTTCCTAATTATAAAGTCACTTTACGGAAGTTTCCAACGAAAAGAAGACTCATTGACTGTCGAGTCAACTGTCAACGACTGTTCGACCCAAAAAAAAAACCTATCAATGACTGACCTTGACTCCCCAAGGGGAGTTATTCGGGTGCTCTTTCCTCACGGCCATTTTTTGAGCAAATACTTTCCAGGACCTGAATCACGATGAATCGATTCAACCACAGCCGTTGATAGAACATTGTTTTTTCTCATCCACTTGGGAGAGCGCGGGCACACTTGTGCAACTGGTGACTATTATGTTTTCTATTTTTCAATTTCATTCAAAAATAAGAGCTCTAGGCGAAAAAACATGAGCTTTGAAAGCAACAAGTTCTGTCTCAAAAGGCATAGAAAAATTACCAAAAAAGTCATAAACATATTACAATTGTGCCAATTCAGTTTTAAACATTTTTTTCTATTCTAATTGAGTCCTAAACCTTTTGCATTTGTACTAATTCTATCCTAAACTTTTTGCATTTGTGCTAATGAAGTCTATCCTGACAATTTTGGCTGGCCGGTATTAACGTGGACAATTTTTAATAATATTTAAAAAAAATCGATTTTTTCGATTCTTTCTTTCTTTCTTCTTCATCCTCTAGTGGGTTGCCAAACATTGGTGATCGGCCAGAGGCGAGGGTCAGCGAGGTCCTCGGTTGGCCTCACTAGTGGTTGGCGAGGGCAAGCTTTGCCCGAGGCTAGGGAGGTTGACCTTGCCGGCCCTCACCTCTGGCTGGTCATCGACGTCTAGCGACTGGCTAGAGGAAGAAGAAGAAGGGAAGAAAAAAAAAAGAGAAAGAAAAGAATAATAAAAAATAAAATAATTTGAGAAATTATTAAAATATTATTAAAAATTGTCTACGTTAGTGCCGGCAATGCCACATCAGCGATTTTTTACCAAAATTGGCCAGATGGGTTGAATTGGTACAAATGCAAAAGATTTAGACTCAAATGGCAAAAAATAAAAAAATAAAAAATAAAAAAAGTTTAGGAGTGAATTGGCACAATTGCAATAAATTTAGACCTTTTTTGATAATTTTCCCCAAAAGGCACCTTCAAAGACCACGAACCCTATCTTTATAAATGATCCAATTGTTTCTATTTTCTACATTTGGGTCAAGAAACAACTTAAAGCATGCGTAGTAGAAAGGAATTGTTTGGGAATGAAATTGTTATTCCAGGTGCGATTCGTTTTCTTTTGTTTGTTTCTTTCAAAAGATATGGAATTCCACCTGTGGAATGGCCATACTATTCCTTGACAACATGGTAAAAAAAAAAAATTATACAAAAGTATTTCAAAGTATACTCAATTTTCTCCTTACACATTATATGTTTTAAGACATTTTAGACATTTCGATATAAATTTTCAAAACGCAAGAAAGGGAACCATCGTAATTTTTCCTCCTCATGCCTTCACAATAAATAAACACAAGAATTGTACCTATTCCATTTCTTTCCTTCCTTTCTATTCCATTCCATTGTATCAAACATGATGTGTACTCTTTTCCTCTCATATGTGAATGCATAATTTTTGTGATATAAAGGGATTAAATTTGATACCTAATTGTTTTCCAGCGTCCAATTAGCAACTGGTACTATACATTCGTTATTGGGAAAATACCAAAAACCATCCTCACTTTTCACACCATTACTCCTTCCATCCTTTTTTTTTTTTTTAATGTGAGATATATGTCTCTAGAGATAACTAGCAAAATCGTCCTCAGTCTTTGTCTCAATGTCTTAAATTAGCAACCAAAAGGTGACATATGTATTTCTCTAGAGATTGCTTTGACAATAGTCCCCAATTTTTTTATTTACGGTTTATGCAAAATGCACAATTTGTGATATGACTTTAGATGCATTTCATGGGCTTGAGTTCGATAACGGGAGAAAATGGAAGGTTGAATGAGATCATAAGAGGCGAGAATGTGCGCACCTAGATGACATGCGTGGCTACGTGGTTTTACAAATTATGTTTGGAAGAGGAATATGGAGAAGGAAAGAAAAGGATGGAGGGCATGCAAATAGAGAAGATGAAAGCCTAATGGACTCACATACCCAAAGGACAAAAGTGAAGCAATGAGTACTAAATTTTTAAAATTAATACTTCATTTTTTTTGCAAAAAATAAATGATTTGAAAAATATTTTTCTAAAAATAATTGTTTGTATTGTTCACAAAAAATGAATGAACAAAAAATTTTCTATTCATTCACGAAAATGTTTAAACATAGATTGTTGTTCATAATGAAAACATTTTTCATTGACTTCATCTGATATAAGCGATTATTTTTAGAAAAATATTTTTCAGATCATTCATTTTTTCACGAAACAAACGGAGTCTTAAAAATTTGTTGCGCACGCCCCCGCAACAATGTGAGACCATCTTCTTGCTGGCCCACCTTCTATGGAGAAATTATTCAAAATAAAGCCTAGAAAATGAGCGAGACGAGCTTAGAGAATGAAGAGCCAAAGGTGAAAGAAACGTGCGGAATACCGTGCACCAATTATAGAAGAGTAATCGATTTTTAGAGAATTAGGGATAGTAATTTGTTTTAGAAGGAAAATTAATTAAATATAGGAAATGAAACTAAAAGTGACTGAAGAATTATTTTGATGAGACAGAAATTGTTTTCTACTGTTAATTAATATAATTGTTTATGGTCAGCTCTAATATAGGTTCTTCTTGACTGAACAAGATAAGTAATCAAGGTTAAATTTGGCAGAGCAGTGTAACGATTGGAGCTTCTTCTCATTGTAGTTCCAAAACCGAGAGGAAGCATAAAATGTTTCTACTCCATTTTAATTTCCGCCTATCTCCTTTCGATATAAGGGTATATAAATGACGATTCTTGATATGAGTCTTGTTGATAGAAAATATGGACTTATGACAACAGTTCTTGAAACTCATCTCCTCTAATATCCATTTGGAGTAACAAGTGTTTGCCTCTTATCTGTTTTCTCTAGTGGCTCTCGCTCAGAAAGCTCATATTCCTTAGCTAACATGGCATTCCCAGACTCCTTGAATTCTATGGAGACCTCCATTTTAAGGATTTTAAAGCACAGAAGTGAGCCATGTCAAAAGACTTCAGCTGGAACAAACAAAATTGATCCACCATTAGTATGTTTTACACTGTATATACCTATCTCGGCCTTTTCGCAATGATTGAGTATATTTTACGCACTATGATTCACAGATGCATGAGAAGAATGATGGGTAGATTCCTGTCACATTGTACCATGAACACTGCACCTCCATGAAGCTTTGAAATGCCTTGGGTAATCACAGCAAAATATCTCGAATTCAAACTGGCCATTTTATTGCATTTGTGAAACCCTGCAGAAAATGAAATCACTTAACTCATAAACGGCAAGCTTTGAATCGAGTATGCAAAACAAAAATACATTTTCTAATATGAATAGTAGAAATACACAATCTTTTATGTTATTCGGCCGTTGCAAATACTGATTAATAAATTTTGTCCATAACTGGTGACAATGTAATTGCAGTGAGGGCATGTCACTTCATATATTTTTATTTTTCAGTAATAAATTCTAAGAATGGGCTTTATGGCAATCAGTTATTGGGTATTAATTGTTGCAGAAGCTTTATCAGGGCCTTCAGTCCTGCTTATCAGAAACTTAGCATATATTTTCCAGATTCCAGTGGGAGTCGAAAATCTCATTGAGGAGGTGTGTTCTCTTTGAGTTTGCCTTCCATAAACTATATGTCTATCGCACGGGGCAATATAATTCCATTTTGGGGTTTAATGTTTGAACATCTCATTCAAGCTTTCTACTTTGTTACCAGCTACTATTAAGTGAGGGTGGCATCAAAAAATTTACCTCATTAAACTTGAAAAGCAAAAGATATGAGTCTCGCTTTAAGGTGGTTGGCTTTTGTGCGGCATTGCCCGTGGTCTGAAGACCTTCAACCTTCAAATTTCTATACCTGTTCATAGAAGGGATAATATTCAGCAGAACCAAGAATAGTACATGCGCTAAGGCACATTAAATGTTGATAATCTTGTTCCCAAGGAGCAAATCTCCTATTCTATGTGCAACATCAACAGAAAGATATCTATTTTTGGCAAAGAGCCACGTGCACACCAATTAGAACCAAATGTATGCATCGATCAAAGCGCTACTAAATCATATCAAGCATTTCAAAACCAAATTATACATTGAAAAGCTATTGGTAATATCAAGGGAGGTGTATCACAATTTCTGTAAGTTTTAAATATAGGCAAAAAGAGGATGCCGTGTTAAAATTCAATGGGCAACCTATGTGGAGAGTGAAGTAAGAAAACAGAGAAAATGAGGGCCACCCAATTACAGTAGCATCATTAAAAAAGAAGAGTAACTGGATTTTGTGCTAGCCTTGAATTTACAAGAGGATCTGCTGCTTTCAAGAATTCTTCTGACTTAAAAACTAACGCAGATGTTAACTATAGACTAAGTTAGGAATTCAGAATTATAAGGACTATCAGTGAATTTAGCTACTGACTTGTGTAGCATAGACAAGAAAGGTTCATAAAACCACATGGACATATATGAAGACAGGAAGCAAAATGTTTTACAGGGGGGAGACTAAGCAATTCCTAATTTTTGAATTCGAGAGGTAGATGATATTTTCCTGGTCAGGATAACACGATACTGTAGCCGTGAGAGAAAGCTTTTAAAAAGGATGTTGTGGATTTTAGAAAGGAAAGGTGAGTTCTGTCTCCCCTATGTATTCTGTAATCCAAACTTTTAAACAATGACAACTCCACTTAAAGTTAGAAAGTTGAAAAGAAAAACTCAATGATCAAAACGCACCTGTCAAAGAGGCTGGAGCCAGCAGAAAGCTTCTTAAAATCATTAGTAGGCTTTAGCTTCACATCGACGGTGGGAGCTCTGTTGTGAGTAGAGCCATCAAAAGGGTAGGTCGGCTCGAAAATGGGCCGACCTATATCGAACCATTTCTATGCAATGTAAATTAATGACAATACCTGATCCGAACCATATTACCAAAACACATTAATATTTAACCCAATCTAGGAAAACTCTTACCCACCCATTTAACTTATTTTAAGCTCTTCACTCGTACATGTTACTTGGATAAAAACTTCCCATCAAATTAAAAAGTAAATTAACAAAATAAAAAATTAGTAAATAGAGGGGTTCTGGTTTTAGTTTTTAGTTAAATATAGATGTTTTTGGGCCATCCATATATCAAGAAACGGGTTCCATGAGCAAATAAAAAAAAAACACAGCATTGAACCCACCTGGCCTTGGTATTTCTGAAAGGTTAGCAAACTCAGCAAATCTCTATAGCAAAGTCTTGATCAAAACCCACCAAACCCAAAGTTTTTTCTTTTACAAACAAGTTAAGGAACTATCAAATAACATTACTCATACACAGCGATAATAACAAGACATTTTCAAGAAAAAAGTTCCCACAATTGTGATCGAAGAATGGCATGAATAAGCCCAGTGAGCTATGAAGAAAGCATCAATCTTTACGGTTTTAGGGCAACTTCAACTAGGCTGAAAGACTCGGTTTCAGCATTAAGTTCTTCCTCAATTGAGAATACAACCTTTCAATGCAGGTAGCAAACTTGCAGTACACTTGACTAGTTCTTTTTTTTTTTGTGGTCGAAATACACTTGACTAGTTGAGAGGCCATTAGCTACTAGTGCTCCATTTAGAATCAATTAAATCACCATCCCCGGAAACATCCTTATCTGGCAAAGGAAGCTGCAATAAAAGAGAGATTGGACTAAGTTCTGCAAAATGTAGAAAGAAAGTAATGACCAGAACAACGGAGTGACCACATCAAACCAAAATCAGCAAGCTTCCTCATGGCAACCAATATTAAAACAAATGAACAGTGATAGGCAAAGCCTATTCTTACAACACTAGTTGGACATAATTCTTTCTCGTTTCCAGTTTCAGATAAGTCACTCTACATAGAATCAGAGCAATTAAAGAAAATGATTGAGAACTCTAGTCAAACCATGTTATACTTAGAAGTCATTGCGGTTGTTGCAACACTAGTTGGACATAATTCTTTCTCGGTTCCTGTTTCAGATAAGTCACTCTACATAGAATCAGATCAATTAAAGAAAAAGATTGAGAACTCTAGTCAAATCATGTTATACTTGGAAGTCATTGCGGTAGGATCTCATCGAGCCAAGTCAACTTTTTCCCAAACAGAAGAACCTAGATATAGAACATCAACAATATACTGGTCATACGCAACTATAATAATGCCATTACAGATCAGAATCTTCAGCAATCAAGTTGGATAAACACAATTTGCAAACAAAGAACCGTAGTTTGTCATGAGCATGAATCTTGTATGTGCTCACATCATGTCTCTCAACCAAACCTCCAACACTTCCACCTTGAGCCCAAAGGCTCTCCACTACAGCAAGTACTCTTCGATTAACCCTCCATTTGGTACTTCCAAGTGCATCCAGGGCCTGCTTACGGATATGTAATGTGACATCCCGGATTTTCAGACCACTTTATACAGCACACAGAGAACGACCATTATGGTTAACGGTCGATAGAATTAGGAAAGGTCGAGACTGGGCATGAGCAGTAAAAAATTGGGATATCCCGGCCACGCCCGAGACTTTCCAAGCTTTGCAAATTCTTCTTCTTCAAACAAATTGACAGCGTGATTTTCATATAAAATTACGTTTCCGTCCCTGCAAACATTTCAATTCCTAAAATACCCTCAGGTACGCACAATTTCCACTCTACCCTCACGTTAATATTTTTGTACCTATATTACCCTCGTTTTGTGCCTAAATGACCTAAATACCCTTGCTCATGTGAAATACCTATTCTACCCATACAAACTTGCCTAAAAGACTAAATTGCCCTCGAAATGTGTAATTTCTTGAGTGTCCCTAAACTATCTTTCCAAATGACCTAAATGCCCTTATAGGAGTGAAATTTCTAAATTGTCCTTACAATTTTGCTTAAATGCCGAATTAGTCCTTTACAAGGTGAATTTACACAAATGTCCATCAATTATCTTTCTAAATGACCCATGTGACCTTCTTATTATTTGTTCTAATTTCAACATGAACCTTCTTCATATCTAGTCTAGGTTCAAAACTTAGTTTCCAAGAAAACCTCATAAGCACAATAATTTATTAAAAGCTTGAGTTTATCAATTTGAAATTCAAGATTTATTTATTGTTTTCTCTAATTTCGAATTTCCTAATTTTCTATAATTTCGAATTTAACAAAATTTTAATGAGTGGTTAAATTATCTTTGGGTGTCAAGTATTATATAAATTAGGTATTAATTGAGGAACCGAATTTTGAGACTAATAGACAACAATTATTTTCTTCAATTTAGCCACCACTTGGTATCAATTGGTCACCAATTTCCACTAGAACCAAGGTGCCGCCCCCTCCATTTTTGATTGCCAAAATACAAATTTCTTGGGAGATTTCTTGCATAGTTAGTCTTAAGATGACAAGCCATATTTTCATTCTTTCCTTTTGCCCAATTGGATTTCATGCAAACCCTTAAGTGGTGTGCTTGGCACACAACTTTCTTGTCACCAATCTTTTCTATCACTCTCTCTCTCTCTCTCTAAGCAACCGGCGCCCATTTCTCTTCCTCTTTCATTTAATTTCTTTTCTTAATTTTGATGAAAGAATTTTGCATGAGAAGCAAGCCTTGGTTGATGGACAATTGGCAAGAATTGCCTAATTCATGCAAGAATCAAATGATGGCCCTAATCTTCTCATTCACTCAACCCTCACCATTCATAGTAGGCAGCCCTCTCTCTCTCCCTTTCATTCACTTCATTTTCCTCTCCTTCATTCGGCAACCTTGCTCTCAAGACCTTGAAGACACCTTGGAACCGAAAGTCCAAGAAGTGGTGAAAGAAGGGTTCCAATTTTTCTATACTCTTTCCTATCTACCTTAAGCATTGTCTCATCTTTTCCTTTTCTTTGGATAGCTTCTTGAGCTGTTGATCCATGAGCTATGATAGGAGAAAAGGAGAAGTTTGGGTGGCTAGACTTCAAGAGGTAAGTGGGATAGCTAGGTGGATAATTTTGGATCCATCCTACTCTTGATTTGGTTACTAGTTGAGCCATGCAAGCTCTAGTGTGTTTCAGTTTTGCATGTGGGAAAGACATGAAGTTTAGAGGTGACTTAATAGAAGCTGTTTGTGGTTCAAGAGAATTCTCTCTTGGTTTCTAAGCTCGATTTGCCCTTGCATGTTGAATCGAGTTCCATTAGACTCAAGCTAGGCGTGGTTCGGTTCTGCCTTATTTGTTTTCATGCTTCGGTTGATTCCATGCAAGAATGCTTTCATGATGAGCCTATGTTAGAAAAATGAAGGTTTCTCAAACTTTTTGAATTAAAATGCAAACTCTGAAATTTTAAGGACTAGGCGGTGATTTTTGTGAACATTAGTTGCTGGAAATTTTTATCAAAGCCTACGGTGACTTACTGAGTCGGATATGATCTCTTTGAATCAAGTCTTGAAATGAAAGTGAATGTTATGCCTTGGTCTTCGTTGATTTGAATTATGGTGGACGACACGGTGGGAAAAAAAATGGATTTTTATGACATTAAAGTGTGAAATTTATTTTTGGATGTGCCGCATGGTGAAATGAGGCCGAGCTATGTGCTGGAAATTCTGAATTTATGTACCATTCATGTGAGCTTATCCGAATTTGTTGAATTGGGAATGTGAAACTTTATATGAGAGTGATTATGACTCTAAGTTGGGCGAAATGGCCATGGAATGGAGGTGTTGGTGCCGAGTTGGTACCTATGTTGTTTATGTTTTTAAAAATTGAGTTTTAAATGGATTTACATGACTGGAATTGCTGAGTAATGTTGGGGGCTTGAATGTTTATGGTGGTCTTGCATTTGATTTTGAAACATATTGCATATAGCATGATAGCTCATATGCACAATAGCAAGGCCATCGGACAGTGAACCGGCGACATCCCCAGGGAAGTTCCCAAGGAAGGAAAACCTTGGAGGTACCCAAGGACAGCGAACCTTGGATGCCCGGACAGCGAACCGGATGTGTTTGTGTGGGTCGGACAGCGAACCGACGGGAACCGCTTATGAAATTGTGAAAGTGTAAAAAAACCAAACTCATGCATTGCATTAGCATAATTCATGTGCTTGTAGTCCACTTTGCTTGTGTATGCAACTTAGAATTGAATTTTAGCTTGGATTATATGTCTTCCATTTTCTATGTTCGGTTAGACGATTTTTTGTTGGCAAAAGGTGAATTGCATTGTTATGACTAGATTTCCATTTAAGAGATTTTGGATCGACTTTTATAAATCTATGCCGTCTTGCTTACTGGGCCGTTTAAGCTCACCCCTTACATTTTTAGATTAAAAAGAGATGGACGTTCCTCCTGTCGCCCGTTATGGTTTCCCTACTCACATTGAGGTTCGCACTGAGGATGTAGAGAGTTCCGTGAGCTTGATGATGTTTGTTCATGTGGTAACCACAATTTGGATGGATATTGGTACTCCACTGCTTAGACCGGTGCGGTTTGTGGCTTGGTTCGAGAAGCGGAGTGATGGGCTTTACGGACCACTGAATTTTGGAGCTCCCAGTGGTGGTGGTGATAGTGTGTTCGACGGACCAAGCTCGAGCGAGGAAGAAGACCCTAGTGAAGTGGCGGATTAGGAGGAGGGGTTGGGCGACGAACCGTGAGTTGTAGTTAGTAGATATGAAGGAAGTGGCACCGTTCTTTTTGGACAAGCTCACGGTTTTTATGGTGCTTAGTGGGGATAGGTGAAACTTTTTGGCCCCCGATCCCATTGGTAGTCGAACTCTTTTGTTATGGTGTGCTAAATATGTGTTTTGTGGAAATGTGTTTTTCCGTCGTCGGAAGGTGAATGCTTTGTAAGGAACCTTGTTATATAAATGTATGGTGGTAATGTTAGTACATGTGTTTTTCCCTTACCTATAGATATATGAGTGGTGAGATACCATTCATGTTATAAATGTTGATCTTCATAGGCTTAGACTTCCGCTTGCGCACTACTTAAATAATAACCGATGAGTCGTGGTAGGTGACGCGCCTAGGACGTCACATGTAAAAAGGTCAAAAAGAATAAAAGTAAGTAAACGAGGTGTTGGAGTTCAACAGATAACCTTAGAATTGCCAGCATACAAGTACAAAGATTAATGCATAAAGAGGAAGTGCATGACATGTCTACAC
>BCNH02000008.1:20115354-20163189 GCA_001662345.2 Metrosideros polymorpha var. glaberrima | reverse complement strand
TTAGCCCACCAAAATTGAGATGTCCATAACGAAAATGCCATAACCAAGCCTCATCCTTTGATCTCACGGAGAAGCATGAATGGGTAGTATTGTGGAGATACAATGGAAACATTTGATTCTCCGTCATCCTGAACAAGTTTTAAGACTTGTAATGCACAATATCCCTTTTTTTAAAAATTTAAAACTAGTTTTGTTTTATATCTTAATTTTAAACTAACTCATTTACGACTCACTTTCTCCATAATTTTAAGTTAGAATATGAGTTTATGATCCATTGAACATACTAATTGGAAAGTAAGGGACAAAGAATTAGTGGAGGCACTCTGGATGAATTGAGTAGAGCTAAAATCTATTAGCTCCACTTCCAATATCCGTAGCATAAGTGGCCACATTGACAGAATTGCATCTTGCTACACCACTCCTCTCCTTCAGTATCTGTTGAAGCAACGTGAAAGGAACATAAGCTTCGACAGTATTGTCACCAATTTGTGTGTCAAATTAAGCGGCATCGAAATATCAATCAAAACTTCCTTTTCAGTAAAAGGTAGGAATTCTTTATTGCCATAAGATGGTGTGGGCCAAGATAGATTTAGATGCATTAACGGACAGTTTAAACTTTAAGGTCCCTCAATTCTGAACACCAATTGTTCCGTACGATTTCCACTCAGCTCGTGATCAAGCTTATCTCATAAAAGTTTCTTTAATTGAAGCTGGGACAACATCATCTTGGGCAATGAGGTTGAGCTTCTTAGGGCGCGTTTGACAACAATTCTGATCCTTAATTCCGTTCCCTAGACAAGTTTTAAAGCAACAGAACGAGTTTGGTAACTGTACAAAATTTCTATTCTCGGCAATAATTTCTCTTCTAAAGTCATCTCCACCTTCCCAATTTTTTTTTCATTTAATTATAAAAATGTTAGTGAAGGCAACGGGGGCCGATAGCAGCGACGGTGGTGAGTGGCGGTGGGTGGTGGAAAGAGTGGTGAGAAAGAGTGAGAGTGAGAGAAAGAAGTTGATTCTTTTTTAAGTGAGCTTATTTCTTAAAAGTAATTCTGAAACAAAGAATTAACTTTTTTAAAATTCTTGTTTCTGCTCCAAATCTATTCCTTGAAATAGAATCAGAGATTAAAGAATCAGAATTATTTACGTTACCAAACAGGTTTCTCATCTTTTTCTGTGGTGGACGGCGACGGCGGGCGGTGGACATGTGGGTGGCGGCCGATGGTGGAAAGAGTGGTGAGAAAGAGTGAGAGTGAGAGAAATAAGTTGATTATTTTTTAAGTGAGCTTGTTTTTCAAAATGGATTATGCATCAAAGAATTAACTTTTTATTTATTTATTCTTGTTTTTGCTCTAAATCTATTCCCAGGACCAGAATAAAAAATTTAGAGAATCGGAATTATTTACATTATTAAACTTGTTTCTCATCTTTTTATGTTCTGGAGAACAAAATCAGAAAATCAGAATCGTTGCCAAACAGGCCCTTAGACACTTCGTACTACATACATCATATCATACCTCTCGATAAATAAGCGCCTTAACAAGAAACAAAAAAACTTGCCGTCCTATCCTTACAGCACATCTACTAGAAATCATAGGATTTGAAAGTTCTAAGTGGGTCTCAAGTTCATATCAATTCTCTAGATGATTGTTATGGTGATAAAGCTAGAAAGATAAATTGGCATGAAAAAATGGCAGTAGGTACTTAATTCGCCAAAAGTTACTTCGAATCTTAAAGTTCATGCCAACACAACCTCAAGACTAAATATACTGTCCTATCTTTCTCCTGTTTCAACATATATAGACGCAAAGAAGTTTAATTTACAAATTGCTCAAAAATCCTTTCTCTTTAGAGCCA
The DNA here is from genome assembly GCA_001662345.2 of Metrosideros polymorpha var. glaberrima. Lineage (NCBI taxonomy): Eukaryota > Viridiplantae > Streptophyta > Magnoliopsida > Myrtales > Myrtaceae > Metrosideros > Metrosideros polymorpha. The sequence continues at coordinate 20,161,332 of BCNH02000008.1, read as the reverse complement.
CTTCTTGTTATAAAGAAGATGCCTATATTTGAATGCTTCTGTTCTTTTAGGCAGGAATCGGTTGGGAAGAAGAAACTGGTGCCAGCTACGAAGGTGGTTAGGCGATTGAGCGTGATGTCCAAATAAAGCCAACTACTCAACTTGATTTTCAAGACCTGATCAATTTGAGAGTAATCGGCACATAAAACACGAAGCACAAAGCTAAAGGACTTTACCAACCTACCTCATGAACTAACACCTACTTCATTGCTGCTGGAAGTGTGTGATGACTAGACTTATTAGAGTCCTCTTTAGCATAGGCAAGAGCACTTCAAGAACTATACGATCAACATTCACGCAGCGTGCGACTTATATGTTATTGGAGTTGACATAACCATGAATAAGGGGATCAAAACCAAGTGAAGAGGAATCCGATTTATATGTTACTGAACAAGAGACCATCGTGCTAACCAACTGATTCAGATCATTATTCTCCTTCTCTGACAATAAGTGAATTTCCACTTGAGAGAAGTCCAAAATTTGAATTAGAGACCATAGCAACAATGGCGAAACTTACAATAAAAATCCGTACTTGCATTGAAGTTGTTCTTTGCAAGTATTGTCAGCTGTCGCCTCATCTAAGATGATTAAGAGAGCAAAATGAGACACCGGGTGATTTGAGGTTGCAGAGGCTGATTAGGTGATGTGATGTCGGCGAGCTTCGGAGAAGGTATGGATGTGGTGGCGGCAGGGTGGACGATGGTGATGGCGGCTGTGGGTGGAGCTCGTGGCTCTGACCTAGGTGAGAGAGAGACGATGAGTTGGGGGAGAGAGAGATGTAGACTTCTGTTATTCCTTTATTTTTATTTGTTATCTCTTGTTTTTTTAAAAAAAATAAATACTAATGATATCAGAGCATGTGACCACCAATTCAGGACTCAATGGAAAATTTAAAAACGTAGCCCGACTTCTACTATATAATTTTGGTTTGTGACGCGCCCTAAATTTTGTAAACTCGTCTTGTGAATTGCATTTAATTAACCTAATCATGCGTTGGAGACACCCCATTGGTTACACTTCTATTTCTTAATCACTTTATTTCGTAGTTTCTTAGATTTTAAGACAAGTAGCCGGTGCAAATTGTCACAAGTCCACACAATTTGTGACGTCAAGAATGATCTCATCGTAGTTGAGGGAGGGTGAAAACCAATATACTCGGAAAAAGAAACACTGGAATTGTTACTTTTGAGAAGAGACGCATAATCGATTCCTTTTGGTTGTGCTTGTTTTGTAGACAAACTGTATTGATTCTACTATTCCAGCCGAGATGGAATTATCCCAGGAAGTGAAGAAGCTACGGACCAAACAGTTCAAGCCTTTTGAGCAAGTTACTCTTGAGCCCTTTGAGTGAAACCATGCTTGTGTCGTCAGTGGTTATTGCATGCCGAAGAAAGAGAAAGCTACTCCTGCATCTATAAGGTTCTTTTTTTCATTGACCAAGTTTTTTGCACGTGATCTGTCTCTCGTTTGGTCATTTGCAGGTCGCGGTGGCCGTCATGGATTTAGGGGGGAAAGGGGTGATGGAGGGAGAGGAAGAGGAAGAGGGAGAGGCGGTGGTGGTGACAGAGGCAGTGCCATGAGAGGGCGTGGTGGTGGACGTGGTGGTGGTAGAGGCGGAATGAAAGGTAGAAGCAAAGTTGTGGTTGAGCCTCATAGACATGAGGGGGTGGTTCATTGTTAAGGGCAAAGAAGATGCTCTTGTTACAAAGAATATGGTCCCCGGAGAGGCTGTCCACAATGAGATGAGAATCTCTGCGCAGGTGAATATGTTTTTTCATTCATCTAGCTAGTGATTGCTAGGCATTTTGCACTGATTTAATTGGTTTTCAACTATTAGAACTGATAAACTCCCAATTCATCTCAAAGTAGAAATTGAAAAAAAAAATGGTGAACAACTTGCTTATCTAGGATCTACTGGTTTTTAGACTTTTTGCTAATGGTTCTAGATGCTAGCTTTTATTTTTTGCTATCTATACTTATGCTACCCGAATTTTATTAGTAAAGGAGGATCTGCCTTAGAGTTTATTCTTTGATTTGTGTGAGGTTCCTTTTGCCAGTGCTATTAAGTAAATAGTTTTCTACTAGTAAACTTCGTTGCTACAAATGCAATTTTCTACTGTTTAGATCTTCCTGTTTTAGGAGCTTAATATTGTCGACCTCCCTTACATTCTTTGACTATCATTCTCAAGTTAAATTTAAAAGGTTCTTTTTTTCATTGACCAAGAAATGTAACTAAGATGTGTTTCTTTGTGTTTTTTTCTCTTGTTAGAATGAGATGGAAGTAAAGTGGAATATAGAGTGTGGAACCCCTTCCGATCAAAGTTGGCAGCTGCCACTCTTGGCGGGGTTGATGAGATATGGATTGTGAGCTTCTCTCTTCCTTTTCCTCTGCTGTATTATAGATGTGCAGCTTCTTCCATATCACTGATCATGTTTCATTACAAATTCAGAAACCTGGTGCTCGGGTTCTCTATCTGGGAGCTGCTTCTGGGACCACAGTATCTCATGTTTCTGATATTGTTGGCCCTGTAGGTCGTTTGTTTTGGAAGAATGATTCTTTTACCAAATGACTTCATTAGACGACTGACTTATTGTCTTGTGTTCCTTTTGGCAGACAGGAGTGGTGTATGCGGTAGAGTTTTCGCATCGCAGTGGAAGGGACTTAGTCAACATGGCTAAGAAGAGAACAAATGTTATTCCTATTATCGAAGATGCTAGACATCCAGCCAAGTATCGTATGTTGGTTGGAATGGTGGATGTGATATTTTCAGATGTTGCCTATGAAAGAAATTGTGTATATTCTTATGAAGGTCTTCCTTGCCTAAGTGTAGTAGGTCCAGGACTTCATCTTGCCTCTGGACCACCGAAAAGAAAATCCTATATCATGCATCCTACCTTCGTTTCTGTTTGACTTACTGCATGGTTTTGTTATATGCTCGTAGCAACTTATTTCTCTATTTGGATTTTTCCTCTTTTATGAAAATGCAGATTTATTACCTTTTGATCCTTTGGAAGCAGATTCCGTGAATTGTCAACTTCTTTTTATTTCTGATAATGCAAATCAATGCATTTCTTTGCAGCCTTCATTTTTATTTGCGATATTATTTTCATGTATTCATGAGGCTTCGTCTTGTATGGACGGGATGACTTGTTATTTGGGGATTAACTTCTTGGTTTTGTGATTCACCTTTTCTTATATATATATATACTCCTGTAACTACAGTTTTCTTCATTGCTATGTCAAGCGTGAAGACAAGTTTATCACATGCCTTCAGGCTAGTAAACTCCATGCCTATTCCCGTATCGACTATTACGAAGCATTTGATGAAATACTCAGATTCCCCTTCAAGACAGTTGGGGTGATGCATTCTCGAGTTTCTGATGTAGGGTTTATAGCCTTTCAAATTGTTTCTGTTGTATGAAGCTTAAGGATTTATGAAAATCTAGTTTGTCATTCAACTAGTGTACATGACTATTTAGTGTTACTATCAGCAACTACAATGTGTGGCTTCCCAAATTTTTAAGTTTGGTTAGGTCCTTATTCATGTAATTGTCCTCTTGACCAATTGCTGATATAGGTTACCATTTCAAACTTCGTTGATAAGGTTAACCTGCCCTCCAGATTATAGCACGGTTGTGTACATTATGTTGCCTTCACAACTTTGGGCTAGGGAATCTTAATTTAATAATTACTCAAGCATATGCTAAATTATAAATTTGCATGTCTTAACAGATTGCTTGTGCTCTTATTTTTAAATTTTGATCTAGTGTGTGCAATGACAAGACTTTTTATGAAGTGGTGTTGGATGGACGCACGTGATCTGTCTCTTTGATTACCTGGAAGGTTTTTTTGTATGTACATATGATAAAAGTTGCTGTGATAATGCTCATGGAAGTCTCTCGGATTTGACTGTTTATCAAGTGAATACTGACCATGAATTGCATCACTTGTTGAAGCTCTGGGTAATGAAGTGTGTTCATTATACGTCAGAGGGAGAGAAATGCAAGGTGTATAGTCTTTTATTTGAATAACCTTTCTGCCTGTTTAGCGTGCTTTACTTGAAGATGTCTCTCGTTAATATTTGATGTTCAATGATATGTGGTTACATCTCAGGCAAGAATATTGGCTCTAAATGCATCATATTTTCTCAAGGCTGGAGGTCACTTTGTCATCTCAATTAAGCTCTCTCTCTCTCCCTCTCTCTCTCTCTCTCTCTCTCTCTCTGGACAGACGCGCATTGGGTTTTTCTTGAGATGTAGCTTGTTGGATTAGGGGACTGTTGGTCACACTTCTATTTCTTTATCACTTTATAATTCCTTAGAAATTAAGACGAGTAGCTAGTGCAAGTTTTTGCAAGCCTAGGAGACAAGCTATGACATCAAAAATGATCTCATCATATTTGAGGGAGGGTGAAAATCATTCAATTCACTTGGGAAAATGTCACGCCCCGACCCTTGAGCGCGCGACCATCCCGTTTCATCTCTTCTCTTTGGGTCATTAAAAATGCGACGTCCCAGGACGCGTCAACGACCCGTTCATTTTATCTTTCAATTAACGCATGCGGAAACGTATAACAATCACCCGACAAACATAACAGCAGAGATAGCAGGAAAAACAGCGAAACCAAACATCCATAATAAAACTCGCATTTTATTTATATACTCGTTAACCCTAGGAAGTTATAATTACAAGCCCTCACTTTTGGGCCACTTCCTAACTAGACCAACAAAAAGATACCGAGGTTCGGATTAACTTAAACTTCTCTACGCGAGAGTTTATGCCAAAAAGGTGTCGGTCCGCCGACTCGACCTAGTCGTAGTACTCCTCCAGATCCTCCTCCGAATCGGACTCCTGATCCTCGATGGTGCCATCAGGGACTTCAACATCCATAGGGTCCTAGGCTTCCTCTCCCGGTCCACCTCCAGTAGGCCCATCAAAACTCCTTAATGGACCAAAGAGCACATCGCCATGGCGTAGAAACCATGCTTGAAATCGGTGAGGGATCAGGTGCGGCAAACCTTCATCGACCCAGACGGTCGTAATGTGAAGCTCATAGCTGTAGTCCTTACCAGGGACCAAGCGCGTTTTCACCTCGAGACTCTAGTCCGTAGGGACCTCGAACCGTACTATCCTCGTGTTCATGCTATAGGTCTGAAAAACGGTTAACTACAACTAGTGAGATAAAATCTCCGTAAGTTAACAACCTAAGCCTCGCGTAGGGTGCTGATTCACCTAGAGCATACCCTAAACATGCAACCTAACGTCCATGGCAGATCAATAGCGAGCGACTCTCGCTCTACACAACCTATATCAGGTTCGATTGACTCAACTCAATCAATAAGCAAATCACAGGTATTCTTACCTTGCCTCGGCACATGCACATGCCCTGCATGTTAACAGTTATAGCATTCTATAAACAACGCATCAAACTAGGCACAACATCAGAACATGTAACACCATTTCTCACACGCAATGCAATCAAGCGTGGTTCAGTTTTATGCCTAGTGATTACACCCGCTCTCGGGCATCACACGACCCCAAAGGGCGGCGACCACACCCTCTCTGGGCCACTACGCCACACACGGTTATCAGTCATCCGACATGATCGGGCATCGTCCCGCCCCATCGGGCACGGCGACATCTCCTCCTAGAAGACCGAGGCACAGCCACACCTCAACCTTCCCCAGAGGTAGACGGCATTCCATAAGGAGAGTCGATCCGGCCTCAAAGGGCACCGTGATCCGTCATCCGAAATCCATTGGGCATCCGATAAATCATCATCATCTCGACTCCTTCCGAGACTACGATTAATCAGGCATTATCCTCAAAATCCATTGAGGGTCCGTTCCCTTTTTGTGATCACACGAGCATCTTAATCATGCATGCCAATTTAGTTCTTCTTATTTTTCTAACCAATGCCACATGATTCATGCTCATGCCATGATCGTGCTCATACAGCAAACACATTGCCATTTTCTCACATAATAATGCAATGAATAAATCATACTTGATCAAATCATCATGCTTTTCATGCCAAACTTCTCGTGCTTCCCTTTTCAAGCACACTAGATTATTTCAATGCATGAAACTCAGTATATAAGCACGACACCACATCGATCACCATTTACATGCCAAAAGTGCATTCTTTTCCACTATAAAATCATCAATCATGAAACCATTAACTTACCTAGGCAATTCTCATCTTAAAACCATATATAAGATAATTAACTCCACCGTGGTTAACTAACCCAACCATGGTTAATTAACCCAACCATGGTTAATTAACATAACCATGGTTAACTAACCCAACCAGGGTTAACTAACCCAACCATGGTTAATTAACCTAACTAGGGTTAACTAACCTAACCATGGTCATCTAAACCAACCCTAGTTAGCTAATCTAACCACAGTCAACTAAACTAACCTTAAGTGCACCAAGACTTGCTCAAGTGCATGATGTCTTCCACATATCTATGTTGAGAAAGTACGAGCCTGATCCAACTCACGTGCTTAACTTTGAGGAAATAGAAATGGATGACCGAGTGTCGTACGTGGAACGACCAGTGAGAATAGAAGATAGAAAAGAGCAAGTGCTACGGAACAAAACGATCCCCTTAGTCAAAGTGATTTGGCAACATCACGAAATGGAGGGAGCAACGTGGGAAAGCAAAGAAATAATGAAACGCCAATATCCCTATCTTTTTGAGAATATCGTGTAATAGTTTAAATTTTGAGGACCAAATTTCTGTAAGGAGGGAAGAGTTGTGATATCCCGAAATTTCGACGTTGTGGATTAATCCAAGGACGATTGTCGAATTAATTCAGAAAAAGTATACAATCGGATTGTCGGACGTTTTCATATGGTCAAGGCAATGAAATGATTAATCACGAATTCCATTTCATTGCCTTGACCGTATGAAAACGTCCGACAATCCGATTGTATACTTTTTCCAAATTAATTCGACAATCGTCCTTCTATTAATCCACAACGTCGAAATTTCGGGATATCATAGAAAAAGAAACACTGGAAATGTTACTTCAATGAGAAGAGATGGGTAATCAATTCCTTTTGGTTGTGCTTGTTTTTTGCAGGCAAATTGTATCGATTCTACTGTCCCTGCCGAGATAGTATTTTCCCAGGAAGTGAAGAAGCTGCAGGTGGAGCAGTTCAAGCCTTTTGAGCAAGTTACTCTTGAGCCCTTTGAGCGAGACCATGCTTGTGTCGTCGGTGGCTATCGCATGCCGAAGAAACAGAAAGTTGCTCCTGCATCATAAAACGTCCTAGGCCATCTTAGTTGTTCAATCTATCTTTTAGGGTCTCAGGATGCACTTGAATGTCAATCTTGATTTATATCTTTATTAGATTGGAAGTTGGAACTCCTATGAGGTTTTTCGTAGGTTCTTGTAATGGACCGATATTCTGAAATGAGTTCAGATTTTTTGACCTTAAGGCCGGTAATTCAGTTGATATTTTTCATGTCCAATTATTTGAAATGACAATCTACTGAGTTGTTTGAATTATCAACATCTATTTTTTTTTTGGGTCTGACAACACCTAATTGAATAAGCTGCACACTTGCATTTCAAATTAATGAATGCTTATCAAAATTTTCAAAAAGGGCCATAATACTCATTATTTTCATATAAAGAAGAGGACTTATCGATCAGTGAACATCAATATGAGATTACAGAGGATGACCAAGGTGTTTAGATAAAGTTAAACATATCTGGACTTGTTCTGTGTAAACCATGTGAATAACAGATTATAAGAGGTTCAACGATAATTAATTTGAGGTAGTATAGAATGGAACACAAGTTCACAACCCACTAAATTTTATCAGATTTTTATCTTTTGCATCAAAATAAATTGTTTCAGACGACAAAAGGAAATTCTTATTGAAAAATGTCAAATGAGAAGACAATGCACGTAATTAAAAACTTTTAAATTTTGCCAAGCACCACGAAGGTTCTTTACGAACTCTTCTTAGTGAAATACTCATATTTTTATGTCTGCTCATGATTAAAAAAATCGCAAAAATCGTAGGGGGCGGGCATGAAATTTTACTAAATATTTCATAATATAATAGAATAATTACTGAAAATTACAATGAGCACCGGGTGGCCAAGAGACGGCTCCTTCCTATCCCTTCTTGCATAAGCAACCACCAATTGTATCCTCAAATTCCTGTGAGGCACTTCACAGCTCACATAAGAGATGTAGTTGGTCTGCATGGACAAATTGTTCACAGTGACCGCACTAGCGAAATCTTGCCAACGCATGAGAAATACGACTTCTTGAGCTAGATAGGATTGTTAGGTTTAGAGAAAAAGATAATGGAATTGATAACTTTCTCATTAGGCACCTTGCCAATATAAAGATAGAAGGAAGGGTATAAGCGTAAATACATACAACCCTAATATATACAATATATCTAACAAGGATTATATGATTTGCTTCTCAAATTCTTGCTCGTCCCCACTGAGGAATTGTACATGAAAAGGTTTGCGGAAGAAGGAATGCATCAAGCTATCATCAAATTTAAAAAGCTACTTGCAGTTCTTGCAGCAATTGGGCTGAAACCCAAGTTTTATTGAATAGCGGACAAGATTGAGTTCTCATTTTGAGCCGTGGCCGAGATTGGAGAACTGTTGCCTTCCCTGGATCTACTATACTAACAAAGCATGCATCCCCTTTTTCTAGTGCTAATATGGAGGAAGAAAAAATCCTAATGAAATTGCAGAAACCGACTCCAAGTACTCCTGAGTTTATATAACCCGGAAGAGACATGTAAATTTGATTATTCAGCAAAGTTAATATGTTTTTTTTTAAAGCATACTCGTCATAGAGCTCCATAAATATCCTAAATCCATCGCAAGTTGATGCAACTGCGAATGCATATGCCGAACATATTTAAGGGATGGAGGTTTATGATTAGCATGTCAACTGCTTTGATCGCGAGAATTTCCTCATGCTGCCCTTAGAGTTCTAACAATGATTCTATAGGATGAATTCTCTAAGTCTGTAATGTGCATTCATGTGATTCAGTTGGCAATTCATTCCTTTTTTATCCACACAAAATCAGAAAATAGAGGAATCATGAATGCATGCCTATCGGTGCATATATGGCAATGATCTGGTCGTCCAAGGGATAATATATGTTATGTCCTTGTTCTTTGCTTAAGTCAATGGAAAAAAATGACTTTCGGTAAGTAGAAATCTCGAGATTGTTCCGCCAAGAGCTCTTCCTAAGCAGTTGACTTTCGGTACGTCGAATACCCCACAGATTCCATTCTGTGTTGTATGCACAATTGTATCTCTATGTTCCAAGACTCTCCGATTGCTAATCTTCTGCTCGCGCTGCAGTTTTCAGCTCATTCATCACGTGACAGCAGATATTCCTCAAGTAAGGTCAGTTCCCTGTCAAATTATCAAAAACAGCTTTCCAGATCTCCATGCTAATCATGGGCTTTTAACTTGTCTCTCTTTTCTCTTACATGCAACTCAAGTTTTTGACTATTTCTCTCTGATCTGAACAGCCTAAGAAGACCAGATTCTTGAAATGAAGTCGACAAAACACTAGGACCTGCCGTACGACTACTATTCCAAAGGATATTATCTTGGACAGCTTCATTTTTTGAGCAACTTGGCTATTCTGGGAAGGCCAGGACCACAAAGGAGGATTAGGCTACAATAATCTGACCTTTTTGGCAAGTGGAATGGCTCATGGGTTGGTTGGCAACTCGCAAGCACAAGCTCTAATATAGGTTCTTCTTGACTAAATAAAACAAGTTATCAAGGTTAAATTTTGCAGGGTAGTGTAATGATTGACGCTTCTCTTTTTAGTTTCAAAACCGAGACAAACAATAATTATGGGAGGAAAAAAAACAAAAGCATAAAATATTTATGCAATTTGTATTTCACCAATCTCCCTACGCTTTTACTCAAATTAGGAAAGATAAGGACATCACAAGTGCCATAACTTCCGTACGACACTCGCTTGAGTACCATAACTTTTTTTTATCACTTGAATGCCATGACTTCTAAAAAAACGTTCGCTTGAATGTCATAACTTTCAATCAATCACTTGAGTGCCATGACTTTTAGGAAACGTTCACCCAAGTGTGCATCATACAAAAATTATGGCATCAAGTGATTGAAAAAAAAGTTAAGCACTCAAGTGAGTGCCGAACGAAAATTTTGGCACTTTTAGTGTCCTTTTCCCCAATTAATGGCACTCAAGTTATGTCACTTGTGATGTCCCTACTTGATATGAGTCTTGTTGATAGAAGGTATTGGCTTATCACAATAGTCTTGGTTAAAAACAAGATCAGACCAATTTTCTAGGACTAGTTTTCATTCACATCCTACAAATGCTATCACATGTACAAGCCTTATTAGCCACTTAGGCCCGATTTAGTAACGATTCTGATTCTCTGATTTTATTTTCCAAAACAGAAAAAAGATGAGAAACCTGTTTGGTAACGTAAGTGATTTTGATTCTTTGATTATGTTCCCAGGAATAGATTTAAAGCAGAAACAAGAATAAAAAAAAAAGTTGATTCTTTATTCCTGAATCATTTTTGAGAAATAAGGGGAAAATTACCAAAAAAGTCATAAACCTATTGCAATTGTGCTAATTTAGTCCATGTGGTCAGTTGGCACTAATGTGGATAATTTTTAATAATATTTTAATATTTTTTGAATTTTGAAATTTTGAAAATTTTTTTTCTCTTTTTTTTTTTGTTCTCCCCATCTTCTTCAACCTCTAGCTGGTCGTCGGGCCAGCAATTGGCAGAGGCGGGGGTCGACGAGGTCGACCTCGTCGACCTCGAGCGAGGCTCGCCCTGTCACGGCTCGTCTCTCAGGCATGCAACAACCCAAACTTCACTTGGGTTATTTTAATGCGACGTCCCAAGACACGTCGTCGACCAGTTCTTTTTATCTTTTAATTAAACACAAACAGAAACAAATCATAACCACCCATTCAAACACAACAATAGGGATAGTAAGAAAACAGAAGGACAATCATTATCAAAAGCGCTACTTTATTTATTTACTAGTCAATCCTATGAAGTTTACATGTACAGACCCTTTTACGACGAGCTGCTTCCTACCAAGACCAACAAAAAGATACCAGAGTCGGGGTTGACTTAACTTCTCTACGCGAGGACTACCTAAAAAGATTTGCACTATGTGCCCTTAATAGAGGTATTAACAGGGAGGAGTCTCAAGATCGGTCTCACCATCCGGATCTGTCTCCAGATCCTCAATTGCACTATCGGGGGTGTCGAGATCCATCGGGTCCCAAACCTCTTCGCCCAGGCCCCCGCCAAGCGACCCATCAAAACCTCTCAGCGGACTAAAAAGGGCATCTCGATGCCAGACAAACTACGCCTTAAAGTGATAGGGCACCAGATACGCTAACCCATCATCTATCCAAACTGTAGTCACGGGACACTCAAACACATGATCTGAACTAGGAATCGGGTGCGATGTTATCTCGAGGTCTTGGTCCATAGGGACCTCGAACCGCACATGTCTACCTTCCATTCTATGGTCCTGAAAAGCGGTTAACAACAATGAGTAAGATAAATCTCAGTAAGTTAACAGCCTAAGCCTCGTTTAGGATGCCGATTCGCCTCGGGTGCAACCTAAACATGCAGTTTATTATCGATGACAGATCAATAACAAGCAACTCTCGCTTTGCTTTAACTATAACATGATCAAGCAACTCGACTCGACATCGATCAATAAACTATAGTATAAACCACAGACATCCTTACCTTGCCTTGGCACAAGCTCTACATAACATCAATTATCGCATGCATCAGGCATAGTAAATAATCATAACACATAACACAATTTCTCATGCGCAATGCATCCAAACATGTTCCAATTATTACGACATCTCTCAGCCATGACACAACTCGGAAGGTTGGTAATCTTCCGGCATGACCGAGTATCGTCCCGCCCTATCGGGCACGACAACGTCTGGAACCCCCGCCCAGACAGCATTCCATAAGGAGCATCGATCCGACCTCTACCGCGATCCAGCATCCAAACCCCCGCCGGGCATTCGATAAAATCGAGCATCGTCCCCAAAACCTTTGGGGATCCATTTCCTTTTATGTGATCACACGAGCACATCAATCGTGCATTCTAAATTCATTTCTCCTCATTTAGCCAATGCAGACATGATTCGTGCTTATATTTCAAACTTATTGCAATTTTCACACTTAATAATGCAATAAAATAATCACATGTGATCACTCGGACATGCTTATCACGTCAAACTTTGCGTACTTCGTTTTTCAAGCATCCTTGTTTATTTCAACATATAAAATATGACACCCAAACACGACACCTCGTGAATTGCCTATTATATGTCAATAAATACCTTCCTTTAAAATAGAAATCAATAGTTCAATAGGTCAATCATTTCTCCATGGCAATACACGTTTCAAGCAACACAAAACATGTATAGAATTGTCACATATCTCAAGCACAAATCACATTAAATCACAACTTATCATCTTCCCTTCGATAACTTATCACCCTACCAATAATAGCTTATCGACCATTCCTTGATAGCTTATCGCCTATTTGGTGATAGCTTATCATCCATTTTTCGATAGCTTATCACATCTTTGGTGATAGCTTATTACTCAATTACTGATAGCTTATCACTCCTTTGGTGATAGTTTATCATCCTTTCCTTAAAAGGTTATCACTTCCACTTATCGCTTTCTTTGATAACCTATCACCATTACTTATCACATCTTACGATAGCCTATCATTTTTACTTCCACTTATCATGATAGCTTATCCACTAATCTACCATTAATTAGCTCTAATCATAACCAATCTCAATTTAATCTAACCCTAAATGCAATTGACAACCTAACCAAAGATTAGGAAGTTAACTCACTAGCTTAATGGCAGTGGCGAACGACGAGGGTGGTGTGACGCAGCGACAACGGTGGCAAGGACGCGATGGTGACGGCGATGGCACAGTGGCAAGGACACGGCAGTGACGGCAGAGGCTTGGTTTAGCTCGGCGGCAAGGGCGTGGTAGTGATGGCAACACGGCGGAGAGGGAGAAGAAGAGAGGAAAATGAAAGAGAGAGGGGCGGTGAAGAGAGGGGGCCCGAATGTGAGGGGAGAGAGAGAGAGGGAGGAAGACTTCTTCACCAAGTTTGACAAATATCTCTAATCTTGTTTTGTCTTCTTCCTCACAAATATCTCTTTTAAATATAGGGTTTCTAGCATGGGCAATTTGGTAATTTCACTCTTGACACTATTCATATGGGCTTGGATTTGGGCTTGATAGGCTAAGTTATGAAAATGGGCCTAAGGTGGGCCTATGAAGGCAAAATCGTAATTCCCTCCTATTGGGCCCTTGTGGCCGAATTTTAAGGAAAGCGAGGCCCATTGGGCCATGCCAAATCCATGAGCTCTCTTTAGTTCTCAATTTTCGGCTTACCTACTTTTAATCGAAGATTTAGGGTTTACCGATAAACTTTGGGATTCGATGAAGTAATGTCCAATGGTTGTCTCTCAATCCTCTAAGGTGCAATACTCTTAGTCGGATTAGAATTCGTGGTTAAAATCCATCGAATTCGATTTTAGTACATTGGTCGAAAATTAGGGATATCACAACTCTTCCCTCCTTATAGAAATTTCATCCTCGAAATTTGAATCATTACTTGGCTCCTAAAAAAGATAGGGATATTGATGCCTCATTATTTCTTCGCTTTCCCACGTTGCTCCCTTCATTTTGTGATGTTGCTAAATCACTTTGACCAAAGGAATCGTCTTATTCCGTAGCACTTGCTCTTTTCTATCCTCAATCCATACTGGTCGTTCCACGTACGACACTCGGTAGTCCACTTCTATTTCCTCAAAATTTAGCACGTGAGTCAGATCAAGTTTGTACTTCCTCAGCATAGACACGTGAAAGACGTCATGTACTTGAGCAAGTCTCAGTGACAACGCGAGACGATAGGCCAAAATCCCAATTCATTCAAGAATCTCAAAAGGTCTAACATACCTCGGACTCAGCTTTTCTTTCTTGTCGAATCGTGAAGTATCTCGCATAGGTGACACTTTGAGGAATACATGATCACCTACTTGGAATTCCAATGGTCTACGTCACTTATCTGCATAACTTTTCTAGAGGCTTTAGGCTGTCTTAAGTCTTTCTCTAATAACCTTGACAGCGTCCAATGACTGTTGCACCAACTCAGGATCCATGATTTTTCGTTCACCAGCCTTGTCCCAACAAATCGGAGTCCTATGGGCACTACCATACAACGCTTCAAATGGTGCCATTTTGATGCTCTGTTGATAGCTGTTGTTGTAGGCAAACTCAACAAGATGAAGTTGTTCCTCCCAACTTCCTTTAAAATCCAAAACACATGCTCGCAACATTTCCTCGAGCATTTGAATTGTTCTCTTTGATTGGTCATCCGTCTGTAGATGATAGGCTGTTGTATATTGTATCTTCGTTCCTTAGGCAATCTGCAAGCTTTTCCAAAACGTGGCAGTGAACTTGGGATCTCGATCTAATGTAATCGTCACTAGCACTCCATGAAGACAAACAATTTGTCGCACGTACAAGTCAGCATATCTATCCAATGTGAAACCCTTTCGTACGGCAATAAAATGTGCGGACTTCGTTAGTCTATCAACCACGACCCAAATGAAATTGTTATCTCGTTGACTCATTGGTAATCTGGTCGCAAAATCCATTGTGATATGTTCTCACTTCCACTCTGGAATCTCAAGAGGTTGTAGCAGTCCACTAGGCTTGCAATGCTACGCTTTCACTTGTTGGCACGTTAAGCACCTAGCCACGTGCTTGGCGATATCAACCTTCATGCCGCTCCACCAATAATACCACCTCAAATTTTGATACATCTTTGTGCTACTCGAATGAATACTGTAGCTACTACGATGGACTTCTGACAAGATTTCCTCCTTAAGTTATGTATTATTGGGCACGCATAATCACTCGTGGAATCTTATTATCCCGTTCTCAGTTACTTGAAAGTCAGCTTTCCCCTTTGCTGCATCTTTTTGCAGAATCTTTTGAATTGCAGGATCTATCAGTTGCAGTGCTTTAATCCTTGCCTGTATTTCTGGTTTTATTCTAAGGGTAGCCATGAGACTGAATAGGTCACTTTCCTCAAACTTAAAGTCTAAATCTCGCACTTTTTCGAGAAGAATCCATTCTTGGATCATCATTTGAGCAATCATTGACTTTCGATTAAGCGCATTCGCTACCTTATTGACTTTACTAGTATGGTATAGAATGTCGCAGTTGTAGTCCTTGAGGAGTTCCATCCAGCATTTTTGTCTCATGTTCAATTCCTTCTGAGAGAATAGGTATTTGAGACTTTGATGGTCGGTATAGATCTGAAATCTTTCTCCACACAGATAATGTCTCCAAATTTTTAAGGCAAAGATAATTGCTGCTAGTTCCAAATCATGTGTCGGATAGTTCAACTCATGAGGTCTCAATTGTCGGGACGCGTAAGCAACCACTCTTCCATGTTGCATTAGAACGCAACCCAATCCCTTGTACGACGCATCACTATAAATCTCGTAACCTAAGGAACCAGATGGTATCGTCAAAACTAGCGCTGTAGTTAGCTTGTGCTTAAGCTATTGAAAACTACACTCGCACTTATCCATCCATTCAAATTTCTCATCCTTCTTTAGCAATCACGTTAGAGGCATAGCAATCGCAGAAAAATTTTCTACGAATCATCTATCATAGCCTGCCAATCCCAAAAAACTTCAAATTTCCGTTACTGTCGTTGACTTTGGCCAATCCATAACCGCTTCAATCTTAGCCAGATCTATGGAAATCCCTTCACTAGAAATCACATGACCAAGAAAAGCTACTCGAGTTAACCAAAACTCACACTTACTGAACTTAGCATACAGTTCATGCTCTCGAAGAGTCTGTAGTACCGTTCTCAAGTGTTGTTCATGCTCTTTTAGGCTCCTTGAATACACCAAAATGTCATCAATGAACACGATCACGAATCGGTCCAAATAGTCCTTGAACACACGGTTCATTACATCTATAAAAGCAGCATGGGCATTTGTTAAACCGAATGGCATCATGGTAAACTCATAATGACCATAACGCGTGCGAAATGCCATCTTCGGAATATCCTCTTTTTTTATCCTCAACTGATGATAGCCTGTCCTTAGGTTTATCTTGAAAAATACCGAAACTCCTTGAAGTGGTCAAACAAATCGTCTATCCTTGGCAACGAATACTTGTTCTTGATCGTCACTTGATTGAGTTGCCGATAGTCGATGCAACGATCTATCATTCTTTCTTACAAACAAAACTGGCGCTCCCCATGGTGATGCCCTAGAACGGATGAATCCTTTATCCAACAATCCTTGCATCTGCACCTTTAATTCCTTTAGTTCCGACAGTGCCATGCGGTACGGTGCTTTGGAAATTGGCTCCGTTCCAAGGGCCAACTTAAATACAAATTCTATTTCCCTTTCTAGGGGTAATCCAGGCAATTCTTTTGAAAGACATCTGAGAAATCTCATACTATGGTGATGTCCTCCATCCTTAGTTCCTCAACCAACGTATTAACCATGGTTACCAAATAACCTAGGCAACCTTATTTAGCAAGCGAGTCACCTCAAGTGACGAAATTAAAGGGATTGAGGGTCCTCCTTGGTTCCCAACAAATTCGAAACTAACACTCCCTAACGGGTTAAACTAAATCGTTTTACGATAACAGTCCATCATAGCTCGTTGCTTGGTGAGCCAATACATTCCAATGATAGCTTCATAATCATACATTGTCAAAACAATTAAGTCTATACTTTCCTCTCGACCGTCAATGATTAACTTACAATCTGAATATCCTACTGCAAACAATACTTTGTCCTTTAACGGGGTGGAAATACTAAGAACCGCTTCCAACGGTTTCGGACTTAGCCCCACTAACTTAACAAATTGTTCAGCAATAAATGAGTGTGTGGCTCCTGGATCAAATAGGGCATAAGCAACATGATCGTGAAGGGAGACTGTACCTGTAACCACAGTAGGCGAATCCTTCGCCTCTTCCCTGGTAATGGCATAAACTCTTCCTTGTACCGGGGGTCGGTTCAAATTGTTCAGTGAGGCATTCCCTAACAGTTGTCCTCCCTGTGGCGGTAGTACTTGTGCTCCAAAAGGTTTACGCAGACAATTCCGCACTTGGTGGCCTTGTTGACCACATCCATAATAGGCTCCCGTCTTAACAGGACAAGGGGTTGTTCCATGTCTCCTATTACAGAATCAGCACACACCAATTAAGTTGTAAGCCGGCTTTCCTATGTCATTCTTTCGATTGAGAAGGATAGAATACTTTCCTCCTATCATTGGCCTCTTCCCAAACCAATGGTTATTCATGTTAGGTGCAAACCGCGACTCAGATGCGGCTACCCATTCTGCCATATATTCCTTTCAATCAGTTGGGCCCTTTAATATAGTTCATCATAGTCCTTGAGATTCAGGGGCACTAGTTGGTCCTTGATTTTCGATTTCAAACCGTCTCGAAATCTCTTCGCTCTATCCATCGGGTCCTCAATCAACCTCGGTGCATACTTAGACAACTTAGCAAACTTCACCTCGTACTGATCTATCGACAAGTGGTTCTGTCGAAGTCGTTGAAATTCAACCATCTTTTGTTCTCGCGTGCAGTCTAAGAAATATTTCCCGTTAAAAGCTCCAATAAAGGCATCCCACCCCGGGATTGTACCTTCAGAAAAAATTCTTCCTTTGGTAGCTTCCCACCTAGTGCTAGCATTACCTTGAAGTTGGTAAATGGCTAGCGTCACTTTATCTTCCTCAGAACACCTCAGCAAGGTGAATGTTTTTTCCAACTCCTTGATCTAAAGGGTTGCAGCCTCAGGATCACCCGCTCCAGTGAACTTTGGCGGCTTAAGTTTCAGGAACTATTCAACTAGTTTGTGTATCTGTCGTTCACCGTTTGCGTTTCCAGCTAACGGAACATCATTAGGAGCGACAGCAGCAGCAGCATCCTAATTCTGAGCCTGCTATCCCAACAGATTTCCCATGGCTTCTAGAGCTTGCAAAATTCTATCTATTCGGGGATCCTCTTGTGCCCTTCCTCGTGCACCTACTTTGCCCTAGGCTACCTTTCTTCTAGGGATCCTTAGGTCTGGGCTACTCATCTTATAGGAATCTCATTAAATCCTACGTGTCTAATTTCGACACGAAATTAGAATTCAAGAACAATGTTCCTAAAAATCAATTAGCAATCGCAAGCATTGAGGTTTGTACTAACTAACTATCCCAAAACCCAACACACCTTATCACTCCAGGTTATGACCAAGCTCTGATACCAAAAATTCTGGGCTGTCACGCCCTGTCCCTCGGGCATGTGACAACCCAAACTTCACTTGGGTCATTTTGATGTAATGTCCTAGGACGCATCGTCGACCCTTTTTTTTTTTTAATCTTTTGATTAAACACAAACGGAAGAAAATCATAACCACCCATTCAAACACAACAATAGAGATAGTAAGAAAACAGAAGGACAATCATTAACAAAAACGCTACTGCATTTATTTACTAGTCAACCCTAGCAAGTTTACATGTACAAGCCCTTTTATGATGGGCTACTTCTTGCCAAGACCAACAAAAAGATACTAGGGTCGGGGTTGACTTTACTTCTCTACGCGAGGGCTATCCAAAAAGATCTGCGCTCTGTGCCCTTAACAGAGGTAGTAACCAGGAGGAATCTTAGGGTCGGTCTCGCCATCCGGATCTATCTCCGGATCCTCAACTACACCGTCAGGGGTGTCGAGATCTATCGGGTCCCAAACCTCTTCACCCGGACCCTCACCAGGCGGCCCATCAAAATCCCTCAGCGAACCAAAAAGGGTATCTCTATGCCAGACAAACCACGCCTTAAAGCGATGGGGCACCAGATATGCTAACCCCTCGTCTACCCAAACCGTAGTAACATGACACTCGAACACATGATCTGAGCCAGGAATAGGGTGTGGTGTTATCTCGAGCTCTTGGTCCATAGGGATCCCGAACTGCACATGTCTACCTTCCATTCAATGATCCTAAAAAGAGATTAACAACAACGAGTGAAATAAATCTCAGTAAGTTAACAGCCTAAGCCTCATTTAGGATGTCGATTTGCCTCGGGTTCAACCTAAACACGCAGTTTATTATCAATGGTAGATCAATAGCGAGCAATTTCTCATGCGCAATGCATCCAAACATGTTCCATTTATTACGACCTTTCTTGGCCATGGCACAACCCTGAAGGTTGGCGGTCTTCCGGCATGACCAGGCATCGTCCCGCCCCATTGGGCACAGCAATGTTTGGAACCCCTGCCCAAACGGCATTCCATAAGGAGTATCGGTCCGGCCTCTACCGCGATCCAGCATCCGAACCCTCGCCAGGCATCCGATAAAATCGAGCATCATCCCCAAAACCTTTGGGGGTCTGTTCCCTTTCATGTGATCACACGAGCACACCAATCATGCATTTCAAATTCATTTCTCCTTATTTAGCCAATGCAGACATGATTCGTGCTCATATTTCAAACTTATTGCAATTTTCACACTTAATAATGCAATAAAATAATCACACATGATCACTCGGACATGCTTATCTCATCAAACTTTGCGTACTCCGTTTTTCAAGCATCCTTGTTTATTTCAACGTATAAAATATGACACCCAAACACGACACCTCATGAATTGCCGATTATATGTCAATAAATACCTTCCTTTAAAATAGAAATCAATAGTTCAATAGATCAATCATTTTTCCGTGGCAATACACGTTTCAAGCAACACAAAACATGTATAGAATTGTCACATATCTCAAGTACAAATCACACTAAATCACAACTTATCATCTTCCCTTTGATAACTTATCACCTTACCAATGATAGCTTATCGACCATTCCTTAATAGTTTATCGCCTACTTGGCGATAGCTTATTATCCATTTTCCAATAGCTTATCACCCATTTGGTGATAGCTTATCACTCAATTACTGATAGCTTATCACCAATTTGGTGATAGCTTATCATCCTTTCCTTGATAGGTTATCACTTGCACTTGTCGCTTTCTTTGATAATCTATCACCATCACTTATCACATCTTACGATAGCCTATCATTTCTACTTCCACTTATCACGATAGCTTATCTACTAATCTATCATTAATTAGCTCTAATCATAACCAATCTTAATTTAATCTAACCATAATCAAAGATTAGGAAGTTAACTCACTAGCTTAACGGCAGCGGCGAACGGCGAAGGCAGTGTGGCACGGTGACAATGGTGGCAAGGACGCGATGGTGCGGTGGCGACGGCACAGGCGCAGCTTGGCTAAGCGGCAAGGCCGCAGCAGTGACGGCGACACGGCGGTGGAGAACGGCGGAGAGGGAGAGGAAGAGAGGAAAATAAAAGAGAGAGGGGGCGGTGGAGAGAGGGGGGCCGAATGTGAGGAGAGAGAGAGAGAGAGAGAAAGGAAAACTTCTTCACCAAGTTTGACAAATATCTCTAATCTTATTTTGTCTTCTTCCTCACAAATATCTCTCTTAAAGATAGAGTTTCTAGAATGGGCAATTTGATAATTTCACCCTTGACACTATTCATATGGGCTTAGATTTGGGCTTGATGGGCTAAGTTATGAAAATTGGCCTAAGATGGGCCTATGAGGGCAAAATCGTAATTTCCTCCTATTGGGCCATTGTGGCCGAATTTTAAGGAAAGCGAGGCCCATTGGGCCTTGCCAAACCCATGAGCTCTCTTTGGCTCTCAATTTCTAGCTTACCTACTCTTATTCGAAGATTTAGGGTTTATCGATAAACTTTGAGATTCGATGAAGTAATGTTCAATGGTTGTCTTTCAATCCTCTAAAGTCCAATACTCTTAGTCGGATTAGAATTCATAATTAAAATCCATCGAATTCGATTTTAGTACATTTGTCAAAAATTAGAGATATCACACGCCCAGCCTCCCCGTCGCTGGGCTAGGCTGGGCGAGATCAATAGTGAGGGTGAGGTCGAGGGCGAGGGCAAGGGCGAGGCTAGGCGAGGCCAATGTAGGGGAGATTGACCTCACTCGCCCTCGCTAGGGGCTGGGCGAGCTGTGCCCTCGCTACAAATGGCTAGGCAAGCCTCGCCCTTGCCAGTGGCCGGTAGGGGCGAGCCTTGCCTGCCTCTGCCGGTCGCTTGGCCGGCGATTGACTAGAGGTTGAAGAAGATGGGGAGACAAAAAGTAAAAAGTAAAAAGAAAAAAAGAGAAATTGTTTCCGGAAACATAAATTTTGTGCAGTTATTAAACGCATTCTGATTCTATTAAACTCATCCAGAGAATAGAATGAGAAAATATCAATTCCGAACAAAATTGATTTTTCGATCAGAATCATTGCCAAACGCACCCTTAAGAGTAACAAGTCTTTGCCTCTATGTATTTTCTCTTGCAGCTATCAGTCAGAGCGTCTCACTCAAGAAGCTCTTACCACTTTTTAGCTAACATGGCATTTCCAGACTCTTTGAATTCTATAGAGGTCTCTATTTTCAGAATTTAGAGCACAGAAGTGAGCCAAGTCAAAGACTTTGGCTGGAACAAGCAGAACTAATCCAATTGTAGTATATTTTACGCAGCATGTACCTACCTCGGCTTTTGCGCAAAGATTGAGTATATTTGACACTACATAATGTAAGTTTTCAAGCTATGATTAACAGGTGCACGAGAAGAGTGATGTGTAGATGCTTGTGCCACCGTGCCATGAGAGCTGCACCTTCGTGAAGCTTCAGAATACCCTGGATAGTCACAGCAAAAATTCTTGAATTCGAACTCGCCTTTTTATTGCGTTTGTGGAACCCTGTAGAAAAGGAAATCACTAACTCATAAACAGCGAGCTTTAAATCGAGTATGCAACACAATAAAACATAACCTAGAAGGAAAAGTAGAAAGACACAATCCTTTACGTTATTTCAGCTGTTGCAACTACTGAATAATGAATTCTGTCCATAACCGGCGACAATGTAATTGCGCCGAGGCCATGGCACTTCATATATTTATATTTTTCAGTAATGAATCTCAAGAATGTGCAAAAAGATGGCAATCAGTTATTGGATATTAATGGCCGCAGAAGCTTTCTCAGGGCGTTCAATCCTTCTTATCTGAAATAAATGGCATATATTTTTCAGATTCTGGTAGGAGTCCACGATCTCTTTGAGTAGGTGTGTGCTCTTGTAGTTTGCTTTTCAATGCTCTATATGCTTATAGCATGGGGCAATATTCAATCTGGGATTTGATGTTTGAACATCTCATTCATGCTTTCTACTTTGTCACCCGCTTCTATTAAGTGAGGATGGCATCAAATATTTTACCTCATTAAACTTGAAAAGCAAAGGTTATGCGTCTCTCTTTAGGGTGGTCGGCTTTTGTGCGACATTGTCTGAGGTCTGAGAACCGTCAGCCTTCAATTTTCTAAACCTGTTCAATAGAAGAGGATGATATTCTCGACATGAGTTTCATTAAATTTAAGGATGTGAGAGACAAAAGATTATGTCAATAAAAAAGGGTAAACTTCGTAATAGCCTAAACCACAATATTCACAGGCACATGCGGCTTGGACTGTGTGCGCGAACACTCAGACACCAGCGTGACAAACACAAAAGCACGGGGCATGCGTGCAGCACCCATTGCAGAGAGAGAGAGAGAGAGAGAGAGAGAGAGAGAGAGAGAGAGAGAGAGAGAGAGAGTCTGCAAGGCCAACCAATTAACATGGCCTGTTTCACTGCTGAAGCAACATGACAGGAACATAAGCTTCAACAGTACTGGCATCAACATATCAATTGAACTTCCTTTTCAGTAAAAGGATGGACAGATCTTATGTACATGAAGAATTAACTTCGATTGTGTTTTTTGTTTTCACCAAGAGGGAAACTTATGCACATGAAGAATTAACTCGGATATCCCTTCAAGACAGCATAGGTGGTGATGCAAGCTTGAGTTTTCTGATGCATATGTGCTTGGCTCACTCCATAATTTTTTTGTTTTCCTTAGTTCTAATTTGATTTACTTTGTGAGATTTGAGAATATAGTTGAATCTTTTTTTTTCCTTTTTTTTCTTTAAAGATAAGTTTATCACATGCCTTCGGGTCAGTAACTCCATGCCTACTTCCTGTACTCAATTATTACAAAGCATTTGATGGAATACTCGGATTCCCCTTCAAGACAGTTTGGGTGATGCATTCTCGAGTTTCTGATGCAGGGTTTATGGCCTTTCAAATTGTTTCTATTGTATGAAGCTTAAGGATTTATGAAAATCAGGTTTGTCATTCAACTGGTGTACATGACTATTTAGTGTTATTATCGGTGACTACCATGTGCGGCTTCCCAAATTTTTAAGTTTGGTTAGGTCCTTATTCATGTAATTGTCCTCTTGACCAATTGCTGATATAGGTTACGATTTCAAACTTTGTTGATAAGGTTAACCTGCCCTCCAGATTATAACACGGTTGTGTACATTATGTTGCCTTTACGCCTTTGGGCTAGGGAATCTTAATTTAATAATTACTCAAGCATATGCTAAATTATCAACTCGCATGTCTTGTCAGGTTGCTTGTCCTCTTATTATTATTTTTTTTTGATCTAGTGAGTGCAATGACATGACTTTTTATGAAGTGGTGTTGGATGCACGTGGTCTGTCTTTCTGATCACCTGAAAGGTCTTTTTGTATGTACTTATGATAAAAGTTGCTGTGATAATACTCATGGAAGTCTCTCTACATTTGACTGTTTATCAAGTGAATACTGACTATGAAAACACTTGCATGACTTGTTGAGGCACTCATTACGCTAGACTTAAGCTCTGGGTAATGAAGTGTGTTCATTATACGTCAAAGGGAGAGAAATGCAAGGTCTTTAGTCTGTTATTTGGATAACCTTTCCGCCTATTGAGAGTGCTTTACTAGAAGATGTCTCTCGTTAATATGCAATGTTCAATGATATGTGGTTACATCTCAGGCAAGAATTTTGGCTCTAAATGCTTCATATTTTCTGAAGGCTAGAGGTCATTTTGTCATCTCGATTAAGGTCTCTCTCTCTCTCTCTCTCTCTCTCTCTCTCTCGCTCTCTCTGTGGACAGATGCGCACTTGGTTTTTCTTTATTATTTTCTTGAGATGAAGCTTGTTGGATTAGAGGACTGTTGGTCACACTCCTATTTCTTTATCAATTTTATAATTCCTTAGAAATTAAGACAAGTAGCTGGTGCAAGTTTTTGCAAGCCTAGGAGATAAGCTGTGAACATCAGAAATGGTCTCATCATATTTGAGGGAGGGTGAAAAGCAATCCACTTGATAAAAAGAAACACTGGAAATGTTACTTCAATGAGAAGAGACGGGTAACAATTCCTTTTGGTTGTGCTTGTTTTTACAAGCAAATTGTATCGATTCTACTGTTCTAGCCGAGATAGTATTTTCTCAGGAAGTGAAGAAGCTGCAGGCGGAGCAGTTCGAGCCTTTTGAGCAAGTTACTCTCGAGCCCTTTGAGCCAGACCATGCTTGTGTCGTCGGTGGCTACCGCATGCCGAAGAAACAGGAAGCTGCTCCAGAAAATTGACGAATCATGTGTGCATCTTTGAGTTTATTCACACAAGCAGGCACATGAATGCATGCTTATCGGTGCATATATGGCAATGATCTAGTCGTCCAAGGGTAAATAATAAGCAAAAAAGCCATTAATCTTATATATTACCTATCCTTGTAAACCAGCTGCATGAAGTTTATCCTTGATAAAATGCAGTTGACCTGTGACTTCCGTGATGTTCGTCCGCTCTTTACGTGCTTCGACTGAGCAGGCCACCCAAATTCCACAGACCATCTCTAGACATTCGCGAGCTGCATCCCCTCTGCCGGTGCCCATGTGGCTCTCCATTTCTTGAAGTAGAAGAGGATCGGTAATCTCTAGGAGTTGTTCAGGCAAGGCTTCCTTGACGAAATTATGAAGGTTAAAATTTTCTCTGAACATTTCGTTTGTTGGACTCACGCCCGTGAACATCTCCAGCAAGAGAATTCCATAACTATAAACATCACCTTCTCTTGAAACCACGCTTTCCGTTCCATATTCTGCACTTCATTTGAATTGCAAATAAAAGATAAATAATAGCAGCAGAACCAGTTGAGGCACAAGGATTTAGCGCGCACACACTTACTGCATTTTTGTTGAATGTAATGTGTCAGTTTGCCTTTAGGGGACAGAGGAGAGGAGGAGACTCACCTGGAGCAGCATAGCCGACAGTTCCTCTTAAACCAGCAGAGCTCATTTTCGCTTTAGTGTCATCGGTGGATTCAATCATGACCTTCGCCAAACCAAAGTCTCCAACATGTCCAACCATTTCAGCATCTAGTAGGATGTTGCTTGGCTTCAAATCACAATGGATAACAGGGCTTTGCAAGTGGTTATGGAGATAATCTAATGCTGAAGCAACATCGATGGAAATATTTATCCTCTGGAGGAGACTCAATTTATGCGCATTCCCATCTACATTAGCTAATGATGGACTTGGATGTAGCCAATCTTCAAGGCTGCCATTGACCATGAACTCATAAACCAAGGCCTTAAACTCATTGCCCTTGTAATCAGTGCCCGAGCATATTGTTAGGACTTTCAAAAGATTACGGTGTCGGACGTTCCTTAAAGCCTTGCACTCAGTTATAAAGCTCTTCACAGCACCATGAAGCGTCAAATTAAGTACCTTGACAGCAATGACAATTCCATTCTCATCGAGGACTCCCTTGTAAATTGATCCAAAACCGCCGACCCCAATCAAGTTACTTGAAGAAAACCCATTGGTTGCTTTAAGGAGAATTCCATAAGATAGATTCAATGATGAATCATCTTTGGAACTTGAAGTTGGTTCTGTTCTTTCCTTCTTCTTCAACCAACCCAGCACATAAGAGCAAGAACAAGAGCTATTCCAAGAACCCCGAAGAAAATCGAGATGGCGAGCTTCCACTTAGGGATTAGTTTTCGGTCTAAGTTTCTAGAGTTGCATTTCGTGAGACGAAATTCGGGCATACCTGCGCAAAGCTTGTCATTTCCGGATACAAAAGTAGCACTGGCATTTATTAAAGATTCCTTTAGTCGGTAATGTGCCTTCAAAGTTATTGTATGACAGATTCAAGATCTCCAAGAAGTGAAATGCCTCCAAAAACTCTGGAATCTGACCAGATAAATTGTTGTATGAAAGATCTAGCTCCTTGACATTCCTCAACAAACTAATAGATGAAGGAATGGAGCCTCGGAAAGAGTTCTCCTGCATTTTGAGCAGTTCCAATCCAACACAACTGCCAAGACTGGTTGGAATGTTGCCGTCTAACATGTTTCTTGAGACATCCAGTTGAGCCAAAAGATTCAATTTCCTGACTTCCTCAGGTAGGGCACCGGTGAGATGGTTCTGAGACAAGTTCAGAAGTATAGACAATGACGAGAGACCTATGGACTCTGGAGGTATAGTTCCATTTAAGTTGTTACTAGAAAGATCAAGCTCCACCAAACTTCTGCACTCCGATAGACGGGAAGGAATAGAGCCATGAAAGTTATTGTGATCGAGATAGAGTCGTGCCAGGTTTACTAGGTTTCCTAATGAAGAAGGAATTGCTCCGGAAAACTTGTTATTCGATAAATACAGTTCCACTAGGTTATGTAGATTTCCCAAAGCCGAAGGGACCGTACCTGAAAACTTGTTGTGGTGCAAATACAACCTTCCCAAGTTGACAAGATTTCCGACTACTTGAGGAATCGTGCCAAAAAGTAGATTCTCGCTCAACAACAATTGCGAGAGAGTGACAGGAAAATTACCGATGCACTCAGGCAATGTCCCGCCAAAACTGTTGTTGCCTATGGACAAATACAGTAGGTTGGAGGTGTTAGTCAACGAGCAAAAGAAGCTCAAATCACCGTATCCTCCACTTCCCAGATAATTAGAACCGATGTTCAATACTTGGAGCTTGTTTAAGCGTTCCAAAGGAGGCACGTTCCCCGAGAGTTTGTTATGACTGACTTGTAGACACTCTAAAGCAGTTGCATTAGACATTGACCGAGGAATTGCTCCAGAAAATCGGTTAAAATAAATGCTGAAATAATCAATGTTTGAAAGAGTGAAGCCTATATCGGCAGGAAGATTCCCTTCTATTTGGTTTACACCGATGTCGAACTTTGTCAAAGAAGAAAGATTGAAGATAGATGGAGGTACTGTGCCTGACAACCTATTTTCTCCTAAAAAAAGGAATTTGAGTTTGGTTAGTTTTCCAAGAGCTGGGTCTATCTTCCCACCTAATTCATTCATAGCTAGACTAAGAATCTCTAACGATGACATGTTTCCGATGGATGAAGGAACAGTTCCCGTTAGATAGTTCCCAGGTAAAGCGAGATATTGAAGCTCCGGCAAAGAACCAAGCTCGATCGGAATTTCTCCGACCAGCCGATTGTGTCCTAGGCGGAGCCGTGTAAGGGGAGCGCAACCCGATAGGTTTCTTGGGATTTCGCCTTCCAATGTGTTCGAGAATAATTGCAAGACACGTAAACTGTGCAAATGGCCGACTTGTTGCGGGATTTTGTGATGGAAACTATTGTTGTTGAGCTTCATGACTCTCAAGAAGCTCAAGTTTCCAATATGAGGGGAGACGGATCCGTAAAGCTTCAAGTCTTGTAGGTCTAGTCCCGTGACTCTATGGTGTAGGGGACCACACGTGACACCGTGCCACCGACAGTGGTCGGATGTATGGTTCCATGAATTCAGCGCCCCTAAAGGGTCCTCAGTTATTGCGGCCTTGAATGCAAGCAAAGCGAGCTTGTCTGTCATGTTATTAGCTGAAGAGACTAGGCAAATGCACAACAAAAGCACTACACATGTGAAAAAGAGACGACATGATGGCAAGAACACGAGAAAAGACAAGTTGAGATGCTTCATAGTACTCAAGGAGAAATCTCAATCGATACCTGAAGAATGTAAGAAAGTTGAAGAAAAGGGACTTTGAGGCATGAACAGGTTTTGTTGTAAGTTGCATATACATGCTTCGAGGAAGAATATATATGTTTAGGAAGTCTTTGTAAGTCAAATCTCAGCCGTGTATGCCAAGTTCATGAGCCATCCCGCTCCAAGTATCACGGCAAAATTGTAGTATCGGGCAAAAAGGCAAAAAAAGAACCCTCTTTAACTTTTTAAAAAGAAACCTCTTGAAAAGAAAAGAACTTCTTAAGAGGGTTCCTTTTTACCTTTGGAGAATCATATATTACCCTCTTATGTAATAATCTCACCTGACCGGATCTATTTGCACAATGGCAGAGTGAGGATTAAGCTTTAGTGGAGCCAACTATTTAAAGCATAGGAATTTATCAACATGAATATGTTATTGTTTCAAGGTAGAATATTAATTTGCAAATTTAGATACAAATGGTTCGATATGTCGGTCCTAATAATCCTAGCACGTTTGTGGACAAATATGATCTCCATAGACCAATTTGGGCGATAAATTATAAAGAAGGCTAATCTTTTAACTGCACTAATCTTTTAACTGACATTTATGTCTTGAAGAAATGAAGAATAGGGCCATTCAAACAAATCCAAAGTGTGTACATTTCCCTTGCATAAAGTGTGAAGATTTTCCTTCCTATTGGTGGTAGTTGTCGTCGTGCAATGTCCCCACCTTTCGAAGGTGGGATTTTTATCACAGTGGAGTTCTCCCTCTCCTTAGTGTAGCTTATAACACAAAAAAGTCATGAAATCAGTCAATACTTGTGTTGAGTGTTTCGAGCCCATTGTCTGTTTAGTAGGTTATATGATAAATAAAAAAAACTGAAAACAAAAAGCAAAAATTTTAAGTCAAATACAGCTGGACATCTTGGTGGTCCGGTGGTCAGGATATGATTGGATAAGATATGATAAGAAATCCTAGGGTTTTATCATATCCTATTTACTGTTTGGTGAATGGGAGATTTAAAGTCAGATATATAACTGGACATCTTGGGGATGAACAAGCTAAGGCTACTTTTTTAGTTTTTCTTTCCTCAGAATAGCTAGCAATGTGGCTTCAGTGGTAGAGGCTCAACAGTGGCGACGGTTGACAAGGTGGTTGGAGGGAAAATTCTGGTCAGAGGCGAGTGGCCGGCAGCGGCGAGGAGGTTAGGGGGACAAACTTGGTTAGAGGTCGGCAGCAGTGGCAGGCGAGCGGCGTTGGGCGACAGTAGGCGGCAACGTGGAGGTTGGAGGGATAATTCTGGTTAGAGGCGGGCGGTTAGTGGCGGCGGCGGGCGGCGGCTAGGGGCAGAGGACGGCGGCAGGGGGTTGGCGGCATGGAGGTTCGAGGGAGAATTCTGGTCAAAGGAAGGGAAGTGAAATATTATCTCACCTTATCCCACCCCCTCCTTTAGGATAATTTTATCCTTCCTATATCCCATTTATATCTCCCATTTATCTTATCTTGGACACATACCAAATACAGATTAGGATATAACATGTCATATCTTGACGATCAAACGCAGCCTAAATGTTTAAGCAAGTCCGATAGTTACTCGATAAATCAGTACAAAATCATCCAATAAAGGAAGAAAATTCTAGACATGAGTAAACCCATCAATCAATCCTTTAAAAGCAACTCGTATTCTACTATTCACAAAAACATGATTCAATTGTACTCCATATATATTTACGTAAATATCCATAAAAAATTTTTAAAAAGTACCTTGAAATTCTAGAGAATTCCATATTATGTGTCAAAACTCTTTCGGGTTTTGATGAATACTTTAGCTCCAACTAATCAAAATTTGGAGCATTAGAAACTTGATTAGAGAACTCATGCAAACTCAATAACTTGAGTAGAAAATTTAAATTTTAAATACTTATTAAAAATTTGCGTTAGTTAAGGGATTAAAATTGAAATTTTATCTAGATCTTATTTCAGCCCTCGTCGTGTGTCCCGTGTTTCCAAGAAATTCGACGCTTTTGCTTTCCCCAATTACAAAGCAAGTCACGTTACTAGGACCAACAAGCTGTAGTTTCCAACCAAACGAAGACTCGATGACTGACAAGTCAACTATCAATGACTGACCTTGACTCAGCATGTGAAGTCTTCTAGTGCTCTTTTCGCTCGGCCACTTTCTGGGCAAATGCTTATATGGACTTGATTCACATATGAATTAGAGTCAATCACAGCCGTGAATAGAACTTTTTTTTTTTTCTCATTCACCAAGGTTGGGGTGGACACATCTGCACAGCAGGTGACTAAGGATGCGAATGATAACCATTATGTTTCTCTGTTTTTTTATTTTTCTATTCCCGGGAATATATTTGAAACAAAAATCTATTTGGTAGTGCAATTTCATTTTTCTATTTCTGGATAAATTTTTAGCCAGAAATAGGTTTGGAATAGAAATAAGTAGTAGAAATTTTCTATTTTTCTATTTCTAGAATAGAAACAGAAATAAAAATTCTTCTCTATCTCTTCACGACTCGCTTTGCTCTCTCTCCCGCCATTGGGTGCTGAGTGAATGGGCGCTGAGCGAATGGGCGCCAACCGCCGCCGATCGCCAGTTATCAAACGAATTTTTGTTCCAGGAATATAAATTTTGTATCGTTATTAAACGCGTCTTTCTAATCAAAAACTCGTCTAGGGAATAGAAATAGAAAAATCTATTTCTAGCTAGAAATTGTTCCCGGAAAGAGAATGGCTATCGTTCGCGCCCTAATTATGCTTTCTATATTCAATTTCATTTGAAAACAAAAGCATTAGGCAAAAAAAAAAATTGATATTTTCATAATAGTCTTCAAATGATTAAAGAGAAATTGAAAAGAAGAATTGTTGTAACTATTTTCTCTAATGAAAACACGATAGATCGAGAATGAGAACACGGGTTTTGAAAGTGAAAAAGTTTTGCCTCAAAAGGCACAATTTTTTTTGGTTGAACGTCAAAAAGCACGTTCAAAGGCCATAAACCCTATCTTTCCAATCCGACTGTCTCTACTTTCTACATTGGGGTCAAGAAAAAACTTAGAGGACACGTTATAAAAAGGAATTAACTCTTGATATTCCGCGTGCGATTTCGTTTCTTTTGCTTGTTTCTTAGAAACAGTGGAATGCTCGGTCCAGGAGTGCTTAATCCTGGAATGGCCATTCCATTCCTTGACAAAATATTAACAAAATAATTTTACACAACTATTTCTAGTGTAATCTTCATATTTTCTTTCACATTATAATATGTTAAGACTATCTAGACATTTCGATACTATCCTTTTCATTCCAAACTCTTCCAGACACTAGAAAAGATATCATCAAATTTTGTGCTCTTTGTTCCTTCACTACAAACAAACACAAGAATTGTAGTACCTATTTCATTTCATTCACCCTTTTATTCCATTCTATTTCATTTCGTCGTACCAAATGTAGTGCTATGCTGCACAAGATATATATTTTCTTCCTCTCATAAGTGATGCAGAATGTAAGAAAGTTGAAGAAAATGAATTTGTAGGAGCATAAACATGTTTTGTTGTTATTTGCATTTATATGCTTCGATGGAGAATATATTTGTTTAGGAGGTCTTTGTAAGTCAAATTTCAGCTGTGCAAGCTAAGTTTATGAGCCATCCCACTCCATATATCATGGAAAAATTTTGGTATCGTGATAAAAAGGCAAGGAAAAGAACCGTCCTTAACATTTTAAAACGAACCTTTTTTAAAATGTTCCCTTTTTAACTTTCTAACGATCTCATCTGATCCGACAATGGTGGAGTTAGGACAAAGCTTAAGTGTAGTCAATTGATTAAAGAATAGAAATTTATAAACATGATTATGTTATTGCTTCAAGGTAGAATATCAACTTGCAAATTTAATTACAAATGCCGCAATATGTCAGTCCTAGTAATCCCAGTAAGTTTGTGGACAAATATGATCTCCATAGACCAATTTGGGCGATGAATTACTAAGAAGTTCCACTAATAGTTAACTGAAATTTATGTCTTGAAGAAATCAAGAATAGGTCCATACAAACGAATCCAAAGTGTGTACATTTCCTCTACACAAAGTGTGAAAATTTTCCCTCCTGATGGTGGTGGATGTCGCTGTGCATAGTCCCCACCTTTCGAAGGTGGAATTTTTATCACAGATTGGAGTTCTCCCTACCCTTAGTGTAGCTTATAACACAAGATAGTCATGAGATTAGATAACACCTGTGTTGGGTGTTTTGATCCCATTGTCTGTTTAGTAGGTTATATAATAATAAAAACCGAAATAAAATAGAAATTTTAGTCAAATACAACAAATGCTTATGCAAATCCGGTATTTACTTGATAAATCAATACAAAATCATCCGAAGCTAGACATGAGTCAACCCATCAATAAATCCTTTAAAATCAACTCGAATTATACTATTCACACAACAGAATTCAATTATCGTGGTATGAACTAAATAAGCTATATATGCATAAAATATCCATAAAATGATATTAAAGTACCTTGAAATTTTAGAGAATTCCATTATGTCAAAACTGTTGCCGGTTTTGATTAATACTTTAGCTCCAACTAATCAAAATTTGGAGCAGTAAAAACTTGATTAGAGAACTCATGCAAATTCAATAACTTGTGTAGACAAATTAAAGGTTTATATACTAATCAGAAATTTGCATAAGTGAAGGGATTAAAAATGAAATTCTATCTAAATCATATTTTAGTCCCCATGTATCGCGTGTTTCCGAGAAATTCGGCCCTTTTACTTTCCCCAGTTGTAAAGCGAGTCACTCTAGTGCGCCCTCAACAAGCAGTAATTTTCAAGCAAGAGAAGACTCAATGACTGACAAGTCAACTATCATTTACTGACCTTGACTCAGCATGGGAAGGCTTCTGGTGCTCTTTTCTCTCGGCCACGTCCACTTCATGAGCAAATGCTTATATGGACCCGATGCACATATGAATCTGAGTCAATCACAGCCGTGGATAGAACATTTCTTTCTCATCCACTCAGGACGGGGCGAACACAGACAGGTGATAAGTTATGCTTTTCTATTTTCTATCTCATTGAAAACAAAAGCATTAGACCAAAAAAAAAAAACATCTATTGATATTTTGAAAATAGTCTTCAAATGATACAAGAGAAATCGAAAAGAAGAATTCTTATAATTGCTTTCTCTAATGAACATACGATAGATCAAAAATGAGAACATGCATTTTGAAAGTGAAAAGTTCCTTCTCAAAAGGCACCTTTAAAGACCACAAACCCTATCTTTCCAATTCAATTGTCTCTACTTTCTGCGTTGGGGTCAAGAAAAAACTTAAGGACGCTTTATAAAAAGGAATTAACTCGGAACGGAATTGTTATTCCGTGGGCAATTCCTTTTCTTTAGCTTGTTTATTAGAAACAGGGTGAAATGCTTGGTCCAGGAGTGCTTATTCTTGGAACGGTCATTCCATTCCTCGACAAAATATTAACAAAATAATTTTAAACAGCCATTTAAAGTGTAATCTTGATTTTGCCTTACACATTATAATATTTTAAGACACTTCATACATTTCGATACTATCATTGCCATTCCAAAATCTTCCAGACACTAGAAAAGATATTTGCAGGAGCCTCTCAGCCATGCACACCTAGTCAATGAGTCATCCCACCCCATATATCACGGCAATTTTTAGTAACATGACTCGTTTTGTTCTCTAGCGAATGAGTCGCCTTCTTGCAATTAATTGACAATGGTTACGGAAAAAAATTTGTAATGAATGGTTCCCTTTTAACTCTGAATGATCATATAATATCATCTTATGTAACAAACCAACCCGACCTGACCCGACCCGACCCATTTGAACGACGGTGGAGTTAAGATAAAATTTTAGTGGGTCGATTGATTAAATCATAGGAATTTATTAAGGTGAATATATAATTGTTTCAACGTAGACTATCAATTGGCAAATCTAGATGCACATGGAGCAATAAAGCCATAAATAAATTACGAGTAAAGCCATAAATAAATTATGAAGTCATCCTTTAAAATCAAATAGTATTCTACTATTCACCAAAACATAATTGAATGGTCGCGATGTATACACTAAATATTCATAAAAGGAAATTAAAGTATCTTGAAAATTTAGAGGATTCCATATTTCACGTTCAAACTCTAGCCGGTTTAGACGAATATGTTAACTCCAACTAATCGGATTTAGAGCAGTGAAAACTTGATTAGAAAGCTTATGCATATTCAATAATTTGATAAAACAAATTAAAAGTTTAAGTACTTGATTAGGAATTTGCATCAGTTCAGGGATTAGAAACAAAAATTTATCTAAATCTATGCTGAGAATCTGAACCTTCTTCTTTCCCTAATTATAACGCGAGCCAT
Source organism: Metrosideros polymorpha var. glaberrima (assembly GCA_001662345.2). Lineage (NCBI taxonomy): Eukaryota > Viridiplantae > Streptophyta > Magnoliopsida > Myrtales > Myrtaceae > Metrosideros > Metrosideros polymorpha. The sequence continues at coordinate 20,126,873 of BCNH02000008.1, read as the reverse complement.
TTTACTGGGGCCCGCATGTTGTAGTTTTCAACGTAGTCAATACGGGGACGTGAAAGAGAATTGAGACCAAACAAGCTACAAGTTGATGCCGCGGAGCGAACCAAAAGAAGAGTCATTGATTGTCATGTTGACTATCAACGACTGACCTTGACTCCGTTCCGCATCTGGAAGGCTTCCGGTCCCCATTTCTATCGGCCATTTTTTGAGCGAATACTTTCACGGATCTGATTCACAATGAATGGATTCAATCGCAGCTGTCGATAAAATATTTCTTTCTCATCCACTTAGGAGGGGCGGACGCACTTACACGTCTAGGACAAGAATGGCGGGGAAGTGAACCGCACCCGACGACATTGGAGGAGTGATGCAAACCTATCGAGCAAGACAACCATAGTGGATTCTGGAGAGGTGGCAACTAGTCTCAAATATCGAAATCACTGAGACGAAGACGTAGAGTGACTTTGGTTCTTTAGACAAAAAGACTGAAAAACAGATTTTGCTCCGATTTACAATATGAAGAAACAAATAAGGGTCACCACCCACGGTAGTTCTATGTGTGGCTCTCATGTGAGCTCCACAAAATCCATCAACTATAGCTGCACCTGGTTCAAGCAAGAATTTCTCCATTTTCTTATGCCTATCAAATGACCAATCGTCCATTAGTTTTCTTGTTTTTGTAACTTTTACTCTACACTAAGGCCCCAACCTTCATGGATAATATTGAACATTTTCATACAGTCCATGAACTAGTTTGAATATGTACCAAAAGTTCACGAATCATTTATGTCAAATTGAAAGTTCAAGGACCATATTGAACATTAAGCTAAAGTTGATGGATCATTTATATCAAATTGAAAGTTCATGGACCATATTATATATTGGGCTAAAGTTCAAAGATCATTTGTGTCATTATTTTAATTTGTTATGAAGGCGCATTTTCGATAAATTTGACCCTTTTGCTTTCCCCAATTATAAAGTGAGTCACTTTATAGTTGTCTCCAACCCAAAGAAGACTCGTTGACTGAGAAGTCAACTACTGCACAGGAAATTCTTCTGGTGCCCTTTTCTCACGGCCAATTTTTGAGCAAATGCTTATATGGACCTGATTCACATATGAATCTGAGTCAATCACAGCCGTGGATAGAATTTTCTTTCTCATCCACTGAGGACGGGGTGGACAGACTTGCGCGATAGGAGACTAATTATGCTTTCTATTTTTAATTTCATTTGAAAACAAAAGCATTAGGCAAAAAACAAAAAAAAAAAACCTATTGATGTTTTGAGAATAGTCTTCGAATGATAAAAGAGAAATTGAAAAGAAAAAATTGTTACAACTGTTTTCTCTAATAAAAACACGATAAATGGAGAATGAGAATATGGGCTTTGAAAGTGAAAAGTTTCGCCTCAAAGAACACCTTCAAAGACCACAAACCATATTTTTACAATCCACATATTTCTACTTTCTACATTGGAGTAAAAAAAAAACTTAGAGGACGTGTAGTAAAAATGAATTGACTCGGAATGGAATTGTTATTTCACGTGCAATCCCGTTTCTTTTGCTTGTTTCTTAGAAAAAGGGTGGAATGATTGGTCTAGGAGTGCTTATTCTTGAAACGGCTATTCCCTTCCTTGGCAAAATATTAACAAAATAATTTTACACAACTATTTCAAGTGTAATCTTGATTTTTTCCTGACACGTTATAATATTTTAAGACACTTCATACATTTCAAAACTGTACTTTCCATTCCAAAATCTTCTGGACACTAGAAAAGATATAATCAAATTTTCTCCTTTTCGTTCCTTCACAACAAACAAAAGAATTGTAGTTCCTATTTCATTTCATTCCTTCTTTTATTCCAATATGTTTCTTTTCGTCGTACCATATGCAGTGTTATGTTGCACAAGATATATACTTTCTCTCTCCACATTAAAATTGGTAATTTTGTGATAGAAAGGGTGCAAACTTGATCTACGTAATAGTTTATGTGTCCAATTAGCAACTGGTACTACACATTATTTATTTGGAAAATACCAAAAACCACCATTACTTTTGCCACTATTACCACTTAACATCCTTTTTTTAAAAAATTATTAATGCATTATAAATACTATTTTTTTGGTAAGGAAATGCATTATAATTTTTATTTTTTTTTGGTAAGGTAAGAAGTATATTAATCCAACCAAAGAGCGATTTACAAGAAAAAGCCTACTAAGACGACCCTCGCAAAGAAGGTGACATTAAGGGATATCACTTCGGTTGCATGGGCATCTTGGGTACAAAAAACAATCAAGTATGGGCAAGCCACAACAAGAGAACTACACAAAAGTGGAAAGACCAAACATTAGGCCTAGCAAAGGGACACGACGGCACCAAAAAGGTTAGTGGAAGATGGAATTAGAAATGCTCCAGCGTCTTTGAAATCTCCGATTTCTAGGAGTGTCAAGTACTTGTTTAAACGTAAGGGCCTTGTCTCAAATAACCTTCTCTAGATGTTTCTTGAGAGCGGGCACAAAAAGAGTCTGATTACGGAATAGGATGTTGTTTCTCTCCGTCCAAATCATATGGCATAAGGCGCCAAAGGAGAACCGAGCCATAATCCGGTGGAAATGTTATCCTCGAAGCCGTTTTAAAGCCCAATTCAAATTGTCATTATAATTATTGATACCTGAAGAATGTAAGAAAGTTGAAGAAAAGGAATTCTCAGGAGAATAAACAGGTTTTATTGTAATTTGCGTATACATGCTTCGATGGACAATATATTTGTTTAGGAGGTATTTGTAAGTCAAATCTTAGCCGTGCACGCTAAGTTCATGAGCCATCCCACTCCATATATCACGGCAAAGTTTTAGTATCAGGATAAAAAGGCAAGAAAAGAACTCTCTTTAACCTTTTAAAAAGAACCTTTTTAAAAATGTTCCCTTTTTAACTTTATGACATCTCATTTGATCTGACAATGGTGGAGTTAGGATAAAGCTTCAGTGTAGTCAATTGATTAAAGCACAGAAATTTATAAACATGATTATGTTATTATTTCAAGGTAGAAAATCAATTTGCAAATTTAAATTGAAATGGCGCAATATGTCGGTCCTAATAATCCTAGTACGTTTGTGGACAAATATGATCTCCATAGACCAAGTTGGGCAATCAATTACAAACAAGATGACCCACTAATTTTTAACCGGCATCTATGTCTCGAAGAAATCAAGAATAGAGCCATACAAACAATTACAAAGTGTGTCCATTTCCCCCTGCACAAAGTGTGAACATTTTCCCTCCCGATGGTGGTGGTTGTCGCCATGCAAACACCATAGCTTTCGAAGGTAGGATTTTTATCATAGATCGAAGCTCTCCCTCCCGTTAGTGTAGTTTATAACACAAGACATTCCCGAGATTAATCAACCCCTGTGCTGGGTGTTTTGACCCCATTGTTTGTTAGTAGGTTATGTGACAAAAAAACACAGAAATTTATGTTGAATACCATCAATGCTAGGTACTCGATAGATCAAAACAAAATCATCCAAGAAATGAAGAAAAATAAGGACATGAGTAAAACCATTAATCAATTATGAAGTCATCCTTTAATATCAACTTGTATTCTAATATTCAAAAGACAGAATTCAACTGTCATCATATGAACTAAATGTGCTATATATACGTAACATATTCATAAAAGAATATTAAAGTACCTTGAAAATATAGAGGATTCCATATTATACGTCAAAATTCTTGCCGGTTTCGACAAATACTTTAGCTCCAACTAATTAGATTTGGAGCAATAGAAACTTGATTAGACAACTCATGCAAATTCAATAATTTAATTAGACAAGTTAAAAATTTAACTGCTCTATTTTAAATTTGCGTTAATTCAGGGATTAGAAATGGAATTTTATCCAAATCTCCCTTTCCACCCACGGACGCCAAGAATTCGACCCCTTTACTTTCCCCAATTAACAAGCACTAATTTTCTTCGTGACAGTCAACAATCTACACTACAATCCACGTAAAAAATCTTGCCGTTCCGACGAATACGTCAACTCCAACTCAGATTTGGAGCAGTGGAAACTTTTGATTAAAAAACTCATGGAAATTCAATAATTTGATTATATAATTTAAAAGTTGAAGCATTTAATTAGAAAAATCGACCCACATACGCCAAGAATTTGACCCTTTTGCCTTTCCTAATTATAAAGCGAGTCACTTTGTGGTTGTTTCCAACGTAAAGAAGACTCATTGACTATGAGTCAACTATCAATGGCTGACCTTGACTCCGCATGGGGAATTGTTCGGGTGCTCTACCGCCATCTTTTCCTCCTCACGCCTTCACAATAAATAAACACAAGAATTGTACCTATTCCATTTCTTTCCTTCTTTTCTATTCCATGCCATCGTATCAAACATGATGCGTACTCTTTTCCTCTCATATGTGAATGCATCATTTTTGTGATATAAAGGGATTAAATTTGATGTACCTAATTGTTATCCAGCATCCAATTAGCAAGTGGTACTATACATTCGCTATTGGGAAAATACCAAAAACCATCCTCACTTTTCATACCATTACTCCTTCCATCTTTTTTTTTTTTAATGTCAGATATATGTCTCTAGAAATAACTTCCAAAACCTCATTCTTTGTCTCTCTGTCTTTTAATTAGCAACCAAAAGGTGACTTATATATTTCTCTAGAGATTGCTTTGACAATAGTCCCCAATTCTTTTATTTACGGTAAGTTTACGCAAATTGCCGATTTGAGATTTCTCTTCTTACTTATTACCGGATTTAATAATATTCTATTCATCTATTAAATAGAGAAGTAATTCATAATCATCCGGTTAGGATTGATCTAAACAAGCCCATTTATTATGTATACGATACAACATGCCAACCATTAAACAACTTATTAGAAACACAAGACAGCCAATTAGAAATGTCATGAAATCCCCTACTCTTGGGGGATGTCCTCAGCATCGAGGAACATGTACTGGGGTGTATGTGCTACTCGTTCAAATCACCATTGGAAGAAAAAAAGGGAAATAAATTTTCCAGTATCAATGATCAGTACTAGTCAATAGTATAAAATGGAAGGAAGAAGGCCATTCACTAGTGAAATTGCACAATTTGTGATATGACTTTAGATGCATTTCACGGGCTTGAGTTCGATAACGGGGGGAAATGGAAGGTTGAATGAGATCATAAGAGGCGAGAATGTGCACACCTGGATGAGATGCATGGCAACGTGGTTTTACAAATTATGTTTGGAAAAGGAAATAGGAGAAGGAAAGAAAAGGATGAAGGGCATGAAAACAGAGAAGATGAAAGCCTAATGGACTCACACACCCAAAGGAAAAAGGTGAAGAAATGAGTGCTAAAGTTTTAAAATTAATGCTCCGTTTGTTTTGTTGAAAATGAACGATTTGAAAATATTTTTTAAAATTGATCGTTTGTATTGTTTACAAAAATGAATGAACGAAATTTTTTCTATTCGTCCACGAAAATGTTTAGACATAAATTATTGTTCATAATGAAAACATTTTTCTTTGACTTAATCTGATATAAGTGATTATTTTTAGAAAAATATTTTTCAGATCATTCAATTTTTCACGAAACAAACGAAGTCTCAGAAATTCGTTGCGCACGCCCCCACAACTATGTGGGACCATCTTCTTGCTGGCCCACCTTCTATGGAGAAATTATTCAAAATAAAGCCTAGAAAATGAGCGAGACCAGCTTAGAGAATGAAGAGCCAAAGGTGAAACAAACGTGCGGAATACCGTGCACCAATTATAGAAGAGTAATCAATTTTTAGAGAACTAGGGATAGTAATTTGTTTTAGAAGGAAAATAAATTAAATTTAGGAAATGAAACTAAAAGTGACTGAAGAATTATTTTGATGAGACGGAAATAGTTTTCTACTGTTAATTAATATAATTGTTTATGGTCAGCTCTAATATAGGTTCTTCTTGACTGAACAAAATAAGTAATCAAGGTTAAATTTGGCAGAGCAGTGTAACGATTGGAGCTTCTTCTCATTGTAGTTCCAAAACCGAGAGGAAGCATAAAATGTTTCTGCTCCATTTTAATTTCCGCCTAGCTCCTTTCGATATAAGGGTATATAAATGACGATTCTTGATATGAGTCTTGTTGATAGAAATTATGGACTTATGACAACAGTCTTGCTCAAAAACAGGATCAGACCAATTTTCTGTGACTAGTTCTTCAAACTCATCTCCTCTAATAGCCATTTGGAGAAACAAGTCTTTGCCTCTTATCTGTTTTCTCTAGTGGCTCTGACTCAGAAAGCTAATATTCCTTAGCTAACGTGGCATTCCCAGACTCTTTGAAGTTTATGGAGACCTCCATTTTAAGAATTTTAAAGCACAGAAGTGAGCCATGTCAAAAGACTTCAGCTGGAACAAACAGAATTGATCCACCAGTAGTGTATTTTACACTATATATACCTATCTCGGCATTTTCGCAATGACTGAGTATATTTTACGCACTATGATTTACAGATGCATGGGAAGAATGATGGGTAGATTCCTGTCACATTGTACCATGAACGCTGCACCTCCATGAAGCTTTGAAATGCCTTGGGTAATCACAGCAAAATATCTCGAATTCAAACTGGCCATTTTATTGCATTTGTGAAACCCTGCAGAAAATGAAATCACTTAACTCATAAACGGCAAGCTTTGAATCGAGTATGCAAAACAAAAATACATTTTCTAATATGAATAGTAGAAATACACAATCTTTTATGTTACTCGGCCGTTGCAAATACTGATTAATAAATTTTGTCCATAACTGGTGACAATGTAATTGCAGTGAGGGCATGTCACTTCATATATTTTTATTTTTCAGTAATAAATTCTAAGAATGGGCTTTATGGCAATCAGTTATTGGGTATTAATTGTTGCAGAAGCTTTATCAGGGCCTTCAGTCCTGCTTATCAAAAACTTAGCATATATTTTCTAGATTCCAGTGGGAGTCGAAAATCTCTTTGAGGAGGTGTGTTCTCTTTGAGTTTGCCTTCCATAAACTATATGTCTATCGCACGGGGCAATATAATTCCATTTTGGGGTTTAATGTTTGAACATCTCATTCATGCTTTCTATTTTGTCACCAGCTTCTATTAAGTGAGGCTGGCATCAAATAATTTACCTCATTAAACTTGAAAAGCAAAAGATATGAGTCTCTCTTTAAGGTGGTTGGCTTTTGTGCGGCACTGTCCGTGGTCTGAAGAACTTCAGCCATCAAATTTCTATACCTGTTCATAGAAGGGATAATATTCAGCAGAACCAAGAATAGTACATGCGCTAAGGCACATTAAATGTTGATAATCTTTTTCCCAAGGAGCAGATCTCCTATTCTATGTGCAACATCAACAGAAAGATATCTATTTTTGGCAAAGAGCCACGTGCACACCAATTAGAACCAAATGTATGCATCGATCAAAGCACTACTAAATCATATCAAGCATTTCAAAACCAAATTATACATTGAAAGGCTATTGGTAACATCAAGGGAGGTGTATCACAATTTCTGTAATTTTAAATATAGGTAAAAAGAGGATGCCATGTTAAAATTCAACAGACAACCTATGTGGAGAGTGAAGTAAGCTAACAGAGAAAATGAGGGCCACCCAATTACAGTAGCATCATTCAAAAAGAAGAATAACTGGATTCCGTGCTAGCCTTGAATTTACAAGAGGATCTGCTGCTTTCAAGAATTCTTCTGACTTCAAAACTAATGCAGATGTTAACTACAGACTAAGTTAGGAATTCAGAATTATAAGGACTATCAGTGAATTTAGCTACTGACTTGTGTAGCATAGACAAGAAAGGTTCATAAAACCACATGGACATATATGAAGACAGGAAGCAAAATGTTTTACAGGAAGGAGACTAAGCATTTCCTAATTTTTGAATTCGAGAGGTAGATGATATTTTCCTTGTCAGGATAACACGATACTGTAGCCATGAGAGAAAGCTTTTAAAAAGGATGTTGTGGATTTTAGAAAGGAAAGGTGAGTTATGCAGAAAGCTTCTTAGAATCATTAGTAGGCTTTAGCTTCACATCGACAGTGGGAGCTCTGTTGTGAGTAGGGCCATCAAATGGGTAGGTCGGCTCGAAAATGGTCCGATCTATATTGACCCATTTCCATTTAATGTAAATTTAATTACCATACCTAATTCGACCCATATTTCCAAAACACATTTATTTAACCCAATCTAGAAAAACCCTTACCCACCCATTTAACTCATTTTAAGCTCTTCACGTGTATATGTTACTTGGATAAAAACTTCACATCAAATTAAAAAAGTAAATTAACAAAATAAAAAATTAGTAAATAAAGCAAAAAATGTAAAAAAACCTATAGATTGAAATACTTATAAGGCCATGTCTTAAAAAAATACTTATAAGGAACTCTTGATAACAGAAAGTTCGATCAGCTAACCATAAATCATGAAATGGGTTCTACTTTTAGTTGTTAGTTAAATATAGTTGGGTTTTGGGCCGTCCATATATCAATTAGCGGGTTCCATGAGCAAATAATAAAATAAAATAAACACAGCATTGAACCCACCAGGCCTTGGTATTTCTACAAGGTTAGCGAACTCAGCAAATCTCTATAGCAAAGTCTTGACCAAAGCCCACCAAACTCAAAGTTATTTCTTTTACAAACAAGTCAAGGAAATATCAATTAACATTACTCATACACAGTGATAATAGCAAGACATTTCCAAGAAAAAAGTTCCCACAATTGCGATTCTAAGAATGGCATGAATAAGCCCAGTGAGCTATGAAGAAAGCATCAATCTTTATGGTTTTAGGGCAACTTCAACTAGGCTGAAAGACTCGGTTTTAGCATTAAGTTCTTCCTCAATTGAGAATACAACCTTTCGATGCAGGTAGCAAATTTACAACCCCCTTCCTCGGTAACTTTGAGTTAAAAGTCCTAATTGTAAGTAGAGGACGAAGAATTAGTAGAGGCACTCGGATAAATTGAGTAGACTGACGCTCAGCTCACGATCAAGCTAATCTCATAAAAAATTTCTCTAATTGAAGCTGGGACAACATCATCTTGGGCAATGAGGTTGAGCTTCTCAAACACTTCGTTCTACATACGGACAGCAGATCATGCCTCTCAGTAAACAAGCACCTCGACAAGAAATAGAGAAACTTGCGGTCCTATCCTTACAACACATCTACTGGAAATCATAGGATTTGAAAGTTCTAAGTGGGTCTCAAGTTCATGTCAATTCTCTGGCTGATTGTCGTGATGATAAAGCTAGAAAGACACATTGGCATGAACAAATGACAGTAGATACTTTATGCACCAAAAGTTACTTCGAATCTTAAAATTCATGCCAACACAACCTTGCGACTAAATATACTGTCCTATCTTACTCCTGTCTCAACATATATAGACGCAGAGAAGTTCAATTTACGAAGTGCTCAAAAAATCCTTTCTCTTTGGAGCCACTTCTTTTTATAAAGAAGATGCCTGTGTTTGAATGCTTCTGTTCTTTTAGGCAGGAATCAATTGGGAAGAAGAAACTGGTGCCAGCTGCAAAGGTGGTTAGGTGATTGAGCGTGATGTCCTAGTAAAGCCAACTACTCAACTTGATTTTCAAAACCAGATCAGTTTGAGAGGAGGAATCAGCACATAAAACACAAAGCTCTAAGCTAAAGGACTTTACCAACCTACCTCATGAACTAACACGGTAACACCTGCTTCATTGCTGCTGGTAGTATGCGATGACTAGACATATTAAAGTCTTGTTTAGCACAGGCAAGAACACTTCGAGAACTATACGATCAACATTCACACAGCGTGCGACTTATATGTTATTGGAGTTGACATAACCATGAATAAGGGGATCGAAACCAAGTGAAGAGGAATCCGACTTATATGTTGCTGAACAAGAGACCATCGTGCTAACCAACTGATTCAGATCATTCTTCTCCTTCTCTGGCAATAAGTGAATTACCACCTGAGAGAAGTCCAAAATCCGAATTAGAGACCATAACAACAATGGCTAAAGTTACAATAAAAATCCGTACTCGCATTGAAGTTCTTCTTTGCAAGTAGTATCAACTGTCGCCTCATCTAAGATGATTAAGAGAGCAAAATGAGACACCAGGTGATTTGAGGCCGCAGAGGCTGATCAGGTGATGTGACCCCGGCAAGCTCTGGAGAAGGTATGGGTGTGGTGGTGGCAGGGTGGACGATGGTGATGGCAGCTGTGGGTAGAGCTCGTGGCTCTGACCCAAGTCAGAGCATGTGACCACCAATTCAAGACTCGGTGGGAAATTTAAAAACGTAGCCGACTTCTACTGTATAATTTTGGTTTGTGATGCGCCTAAATTTTGTAAACTCGTCTTTTGAATTGCATTTAATCGACCTAATCATGCCTTAGGGACAGCCCGTTGGTTACACTTCTATTTCTTAATCACTTTATTTCGTAGTTTCTTAACTATTAAGACAAGTAGTTGGTGCAAATTATCGCAAGTCTACACAAGTTGTGACGTCAAGAATGATCTCATCATAGTTGAGGGAGGGTGAAAACCAATCTACTTGGAAAAAGAAACACCTAATTTTGCCTTGTTCTCTTCATTTTAGCATCGTTATTTGTCTCAAACACCTGATTAACATGGCGTATAAAATAAAATAAAAACTTCCTTTAGACGGATTATTTTATTCTACATGTAAGAAAGGACAATCCCCAAATAGAGAACTAATTTGGCTCTCAATAGTACCAAACTATATATCTTCTTCATTTTATACCTTGACTTATAGTGAAAAGTAGCCAATAAACTAAATTAATCAAGGACAGACAACAGACCATCAACTTCTCTTTAAAGACAAGAACTTTCCTACATCATCTTCACTTTAAAGACAACTACTTTCCTTCTTGATTGGCAATAAGGACCACTAGATATTACAAGTGAGGTTGCTGGAATCATACAATCCACGAATCGAACTGTGTGAATCAAATAGCAAATCATTATGAAATGATTTTAATTGAGGATGTGAATAGAAATCCAAAAAGAAATGTTGAATTTGGTTACCAGTCAATTTGATCAAGATTAATTGATCAGTTGATTAGCTAAAAAGTTTCAATTCAGTGTGATATTTACCATTTACCTAGATGCATTCACCCATTTAAAATTGATAGGATACTCACATAACCATCCTAACTTTTTTCCTATCTTCTTGTCCCCACCAATCAAGAGTAGATTGACAAGTAAATGATATATGACCAGATTGGTGTTGAACATAAAATTAATTCATTAAAGTCTACACTTTTACAGCCTAGTGGTAGACCTGTCAAATGGGTGGGTCGGGTCAGGTTTGGGTCGGGTCATAAATGGTCCGACCCAAAATGACCCACTAACCCGTTTATGACCCATTTATCAATAATGTAAATTTCTTAACTCATACCCAACCCATATTGCTAAAACACTTTTATATTTAATTAAAAATCTAGAAAAACTTATTTTTTAATGATTTTT
>BCNH02000008.1:20037234-20113692 GCA_001662345.2 Metrosideros polymorpha var. glaberrima | reverse complement strand
ATCAATAAATATATATCTCTATATATCTCTATATATAAATATATATTAGCATGTGTGCATTTTTGGGCACATCAATATGCGTCCACGCCAGGCGTGCCTGTGCATCATATGCATGTGCGTCCATGACAAAAAAAATTAAATCAAATCTTATTTAATTTAATTTCAGTCCGACTCAATTCGATTGCTGTAATTGCAAACATATCTGCAATATCGTCTTTTCCGTTCAACGTCATCTTGAATTGGTTATGGTGTGTGACATCCCTAGATTTATCACTGAGCTGATAGTAAGGGTGGGTTTTCAGCATTCCTAAAGCCAGAATTTGGCCAAAAGTTACTTACCAAACACCACAGCATTTCCTTAAGGAGCTTTGGAGGCTGAAAGCTCTTTAAGAATGTTGAACCAAACCTACCCTAAGACTTGCACTAACATATTAGTATTTCCAAGAGAATTTATTTTCCCGATCAACCTCCAAATCCTACAAGTCATGATTGACATCTAGCAATATGTCATAACTACCCAGACAGTGTGAATGCTTCAAAAACATAATGAACCTGTCAGCTTTGGCTACATTGTAATTCAATCCCTCTGTCTTACTATGTCCCAATCGAACAAAGACCATGGAATATTACAAATCTAATCGACATGCACTTTATATGAGACACAAACAATTTATTCTCGGGTGCAACCCTGATCGAGGATTTCAATGCAGTGTCACGATTGGATTGCATATGACATCATTATTGTATCTTGCATGTAACAAGGAGATAGATTTCATTTTGCACACACGTGTAACTTCGTATGTGAATGAACTATGACCATCAAGTACAAAGATGGATCAACGAACCATCAATATGCGCACTTGTGAACCATAGTTATCCAACACACAAGTCAACACTATGCCTTAGGTCTAAAGATTATTTACACAAGACCAAAGCAAGAATGATTAGACATTGACCACGCTAAAAGGTTCCATATTGTTAATCGTCCTATGCGTGTCACGTTCAGTGAACTTGTCCGGTACAAGCACCTGTATTCTAACTCAGGCATCACAATACCCAATGACTCGTGACTCGTTATTCCTTTAAGTATCCAATACTTAATTGTGAAGTTACGAACACACCGGTCTCAACAGGATCATTAATATCCACTCAATGATCCATCGACCAGGAACAGTTTAAAGATACAGTCTAACTGTGAACCCGTCACACATATTCTTAACGTCTCAAGAATAGATCCAGTCACAACTGATCTTATAGAATTATCCATATATATATATAATAATTTGACAAATGAATGAATACGTCTTTACCATTAATTAAATAATAAGAAAATACAATTGAAATCCTTAACATGTAACTATTACATGATTACTTTAGGGCATACATCTATAAAAAAAAAAATCAAGATCGGAAAATCCCCAAATTTTCCTAAAAAGAGGAGGGGTTGTGGCTAAAAGACGCTTTACCACTCGTAGTGACGAGCCAAATCCACCGCCTCCCTCGCTCTTAAGGAAACCAGCGAAGAGACGTTGAAGGCGGCGGCAGTGACAACAGCGGAAGAAGAGGACGAGGCAAAAGCCCCGACTCCATTGGCTCTCCCAATAAGCCCAACCACTGAAGTCGTAGAAACTGACGAATTCGAATGCAACGATGGCGTTGCGACGGAGGGGGGCGAGGATGATCCGAAGAGGGACTAGAGCAGTCAGGCGGCGACACTGTAGAGCGAGTGATGGTTCAAAGACGAAGGCAATGATGATAATGAGAGGAGCTTTCTCGTCAAAGAGAAACTTAGGGAGCTCCTCCACATGGTGGAGGCGATGAGGAGGGAAGAAGCCAGAGACTAGCACGTTCTGCTCGGGTCTTTGGAAGCTGCGAGCTGACTTGGGAAGAAGACATTCTGGTTTACCGAACAACCGACACGACACCATTTTAGCTTCTCTACAAACTCCTGGCAATGAAGTTTGGGTGCACTGTATCGTTTTATCGATGTGCTCTCTCTCTCTCTCTCTTAAAGCCATTATGTATGTATTAATCCTATTTGCACTTTAGCAATTCTCTTATTTTCAAGCATATATTATTTATGTAAATATCAACTGTCTTTCGCATTTTAACAAATCAGTATTCCATACCACTTTAGCATATCACTTATTAATATTTGGAATTATGAATTATGATGAACTTTTGAGAGAGTCTAACAAAGCAAGGATACCCATCGTTAGAAAAAGTTAATATAACATAAAAAATCATAATTTTATAGGGTTTGATCTTACATTTTTTAAAAATAAGGCACCCATTATGACAAAATATTTTTATCGTATTCCACTAATAGATGATATTAACAATTCGATAAATAAAACTAAATCAGGTGACAGCCCATATTTAACAAATGAATAATATAATTACTAATTAAATTTGTACTAAATAACATGCTTATTATGAGTTAAACGATGCTTAAATATCTTCTATGATGTGATAGTCTATATTGGGTGAATAAATGATATTAGAGGATTAAAAAAACTATCAATCATCATAAATACTAAATCGTATTACATGTTGTACATTTAAATGAATATTAAGAATAAAAACACAAAACTAATAGAAAATCAATAGAAAAATATCCATTATTAAAAAAAGCTTATAGAATGAAAATGATAAATGGCTTAGACGGTTAGATCACACAATTTTTCATATTTAATAAATAATTATGACTAAGAGAACAATTTTTTATAACTCTTCTAACGAAAACCCTTCATTTGGTAGAACTCCTTAATATTTGATTATAATAAACTCCTATATTTGATATCATTCGCACCATTTTACAGTTGATAAGAACAAAGTAAGTCGAATAATGTACAAAAATACATCTAATAAAGCATTTTGCCCTATTTTACAAACAAATAATATTAAAAACATCGACAAAATATCACATGATATGATAACCATAATAAACAAACGATGTACACATGAACTAAATAAGATGATAACACATATTTTACATACAAATGAACATTAACAAATTGATACAAATGAATATTTTAAAAGGATTCTATGGTTTGATAGTGCATATTTACACATGTATGGTGTTAGAGGATCATTAAAGAAGTCATTTAACGTGATACCCTCTATTTGAAAATAAATGATGTTAGATTATCAATAAATAAAAAATTCATCACTTCTTATAAATAAAAAAAATCATCACTACAAAATTATAGCTCAACTCTTGCAGAAAGAAGAGTATCAGAAAATCAATAGAATAATTAATATAAAGTAAATAACATAGCCCATCACTGAAACAATTTTATTTGTACAAAGGTTAGGCTACATGATTGTGTATGTTGCCCGAATAAATATTACTAAAAGCATTTCTAACTAAAGGTTTTCATGGTTTCGCAGGATCCAGCTAGAGAAGAACTAGAAACGGAGAGCATTCTCCCTTTTTTTTGCCCTAACTCTTGGGAATGCTGATTTTGAGAATCAATTATTGCCTCTCCGCCCTTATTGCTCAACTAAGAGCGCGTGGGTAATGCGTTCCACAAATTGAACATGATCATATGGTCCTTCCGCGACCCCTAGATGCCAAAGGCATCCTCAAGGTGATACATTATATCCAATCTACACTTTAAGCAAAATGCTGCAAGAAGAAACAAAATCCATGGTTTCACCTATCGTCTCCCCTATTCCCAAACGAAGACGAGATATTGTAGCGAATTTATTGAAACAATCGAATTTAAAACACAGTATATTTGCTCCAAGATGGGGATCTACTCCTTTGATCAGTGTGGCAATGGCTCTAGTATTCCGATCTATTACTTTAGAAATTTATAACTCTTATCATTTTACAATTCAGATACTTATAAAAGAGATTAATAGTATACCAATACACAACTTAAATAATAGTTTTACAAATAAATAATGTTAGACGTTGTTTGAAAAACTATAAATAATATAATAGTCCATATTTGAGGAATAAATTATGTAAAGGAATGATGAGAAGAATTACACATCGCTTTTACAAATAAATATGTATTTGTAAAATCAAGAAAAATAAATTTTAGAAAACATATAAACCATAAATACATAATGGTAATAGAAGAAAAATATATATACAATATCCCATATTTCATAAATATCACTAAATGCATGATTAGTAATGACTCTTATGGTCATAATCATAGATCATTTCTAATTTTCATATTTCAAAATTACATGTCAACAAACACAAACACGCAAAACAAATTAAGACCCTATACTTTATATTTCAGATTTTCAAATATGATTAAATAAATATATCACTTTATAACTGATGAAGATAAACTTTAAATCAAGTATTATTCAAATAAGCTTTTGAAGCAGTTTCAGTATTATATGGATCCTGATAAGTCTCGACAAAATTCTAGTATAAATCAATGGAATTCTAAATATGCATTGTCATGCCCCGAGCCCTCGGGCACGCGACCATCCGGATACACTTATCCTTTGGGTCAATAAATGCGACGTCCCAGGACGTTTCGACGACCCATTTATTTTATCTTTTGATTAACGCATGCGGAAACCAATAATAACACCCGACAGCAGGGATAGAAGGAAAAACGGCATATCAAACAGCATTACAAAAACACGCCTTTTTTTATTTATGAACATGTTAACCCTAAAAAGTCTATAATTACAATCTCTTACTTACAGGCCACTTCCTACACGACCAACAAAAAGAGACCGGGGTCGGGTTAACCTATCTCCGCTACACTACGGGGTTAACAAAAAGAGGTCGGCTTTCCCAAGCCCGACCTAGTTGAGGTACTCCTCCGTATCAAACTCCGGATCCTCGACGGCGCCATCAGGGATCTCCATGGACGCAGAATCCCACGCTGCTCCTCTAGGTCCACCTCCGCTAGGACCGTCAAAACCCCTCAGCGGGCCAAGAAGGACATCTCCATGGCGAAAGTTTCACGCCTTGAATTGATGGGGGACCGAATGCATCAAACCCTCATCGACCCAGACGGTCGTGATATGAAGCTCAAAGAAGTAGTCCTTATCAAGGATCCGGTGAATATTAATTTCGAGGCTCTGATCCGTGGGAACCCCGAACCGTATTGCCCTTGAATTCATACTAACAGTCTGAAAAATGGTTAACAACAACTAATGAGATAAAAATCTCAGTAAGATAACAACCTAAGCCTCGTGCAGGGTGCCAATTCACTCGGAGCATACCCTAAATATGCAACTCGATGCCGACGGCAAATCAATAGCGAGCGACTCTCGCTCTAAACAATCTATATCAGGTTTAGTGACTCTCACCAATCAATAGATAATTCACAGGCATTTTTACCTTGCCTTGGCACATGCACACGCCCTACATGTTATCAGTTATACAGCACTTTAAAAATAATGCATCAGCCAAGGCAATCAGAACACGCAGCACTATCCCTCATACACAATGCATCCAGGCGTATTCCAATTTTATGTCAAGACCCACAGATTAGTCCGCGCAAGACTCCCGCCAAGACCCACAGATCAGACCGTGCAAGGCCCCTGCCAAGACACACAGATCAGTCTGAGCAAGGCACTACCAAGACACATGGATTTCTCCACACAAGGTACTTCCGGCATGACCGGGCATCGCCCCAAAATCATCAGGCGCAGCAACGTCCCCTCCCTATAAGCAGACGGCATTCCCGAAGGAGAATCGGTTCGGCCTCTACCGCAATCCGTCATCCGACCCTGTCAGGCATCCGATAGATCTTCACCGTCCTAGCCCTGCTGGAACCCAATCCTGCCCTGTTAGGACTTCGATCACACGGGCATCATCCCCAATCACCATTAGGGGTCTGTACACTTTTGTGATCACACGAGCATATAGGCATTCAAATCTCATTTCTTCTTTTCTTTTTGTCAATGCACTCACGATACGTGCTTTATGCCATATGTCATGCTCATTGCTATTTTCACACGAAAAATGCAATAAATAAATCACACGTACATGCTTTTCATGCAAACTCCACGTGCCTCACTTTTCCAATCAAATACTTGGTCCCAAAGCATAACACTCAGCATTTCAACACGGCACCACAACAATTCTCATTTTCATGTCAAATGCATTCTTTTCAACTATAACTCACAAAGCATGATACCATTATTTTTCCAAGACAATTTTCATCTTAAAAACTTACCAAGCATATATAGAAAATTTAACCCAATCATGGTTAATTAACCTAACCATGGTTAACTAACCTAACCATGGTTAACTAACCTAACCAAGGTTAACTTAACCCAACCAAGGTTAACTTAACCCAACCATGGTTTAACTTAACCCAACCATAGTTAAAAGTCTAATTGCACCTTAAACTAACCCTAAGTGCAATTAACAACCTATTCAAGGATTAAGGAGTTAACTCACCGTTTAACGGCGACGGCTACAACGGCAACAACGGCGGCACGGCTTGAGGGGCGGTGGCTTGGCTCAACTAGGTGGCCGGCGGCAAAGCTAGGCGACTAGCTTGGTGCGGCTCACAACGATGGACGGCAACGAGCGGCTCAAGCTTGGTGACGGCGACGACGACGACGACGAACCTCACGGCGGCAACTTGGACGACGGTAGTGCGGTGGGCAGCAAGATGGGTGGCGATGAAGTGGTGGTGGTGGTGGTGGTGGTGGCTGAATGGCAAAGAAAAGAAGGGAAAGAGAGTGGAAATGAGAAAGATGGAAATGAGTGAAGAGTGAAAGAGAGAGAGTGTTGTCTTGCAATTATCTCATTCAAGATAATATCATTGCACTTTCCAAAAAATATCTCACTTTGCCTCTTGAAATATCAAGACAAACTTAGCAGTAAATGAGACAAAGGAAGAAAGCAAGAGAGAGAGAGAGAGAGAGAGAGAGAGAGAGAGAGAGAGGGGTGTATTTGGCCAAGGGGGGGAAGGAAGAAGAAGAAGACCACATCAAGCCTTTATTAATCTTGTCCTAAGCCCATAAATGCAATCTTCAAAATATCTCATTTTCAAGAAGGGCAAAAGGGTCATTTCCACCCTTGGCACTATTCATGGGCTGCACTATTCACATGGGCTTGGGCTTGAATTTGATGGGCCTAATAGGTCAAAAATCCAATGGGCTCTTTAATTGGGCCTAAAATGGGCTTTCGGGGGCAAAATGGTCATTTTCCATTATCGGGCCTCTTGAAATCCGAAAATAATATAAAGTAGGCCCATTGGTTCATGCTAAGCCCGAAACGTCTCTTCGTTCCTTAATTTTCGGCTTACCAACTCTTCTGTGAAAATTTAGGGTTTACCGATAAACTTTGAATTATTGGAAACGGAACGTCCAAAACTTTTCATCGGATTTGAATTCATGATATAACATCCATCGAATTCTAATTTATTACCTTGACAGTGTGAAAACGTCAGAAAATCCGATTGTACACTTTTTTCCAATTTGAATCGATAATCGTCCGTCGATTAATCCATAAAGTCTAAATTTTGGGATATCACATGCATGCTTGGCAGAGAAATGTCGCCAATTTATTTAAATATACAAATTGAATATTACATATTTCCACGAAATATCCAACAATCTTCTTTTTGATTTTATATCATAGATAGAAGATATCCATCAACTCTTGCCAAAAAAAAAAAAATAGACATCAAATTATTACAAAAGGGAAAATGGAGAATTTCCATAAAAAAGTAAACTGAAATATATTAAATTGAAAGATAATTTTGAATAAATCACTTCCACCCTTTTATTCATAGAGAGGAGCAAATAAGGAAAAAAGAAGAAGCAATTTTACTCACAAGAAGATTGCTAGCTTTTCCACACCACGTCGATGGCACAAAGGCGAAAGATTTGGAGGAAAGCTATCATTTATGCTTTTATGTTAGTTATCATTGCATTGTACTTTATGTGCTCGAAATATTCCATGTACTTAAGATTCAACAAATATTGCAATTCTATAACTAATATTTACTCTTGATTGGAAGATAAACCTACATTATTATTGGTTTCAAATCCACTTTAATTAACATTCCACGTAAACACTAGGATAAATTTTGATTGGTTCGAATATCCACATTACTATAATTTTCTACAAATTATTTCTCTTGTGAATATTCACATCGATACCAACATTTAGAATAATATACCAATTTAATATAAGTCTTACTGGTTGTTACTAAAAGATTGCCTTGGTATTTTATTAGTTACTGGATTTTTAACGGTTAAGGTTTCAATCCCAAAAGTTCTAATTTGTGGAATTGTGCTCTCCAATCCTCATTTGGAGTGAATCTACCATATTTTGGATATTATCCTTTGACTATTTGTATAAATAAAATTGTTTTCTTGTATTGCCGTTGAATTAACTGTGGTTGTTTTTCAATGACGGAGACCTTAAGCATATTTACTCTAATTGCTCATTCAGGAAAAAATTGGTCAAACCCATTGCAAGTAAGGGATCGAAGAGTTTTGATACCAAGATAAAGTCAAAATATGGTGCCTTATTTTTTTTATAAAAAGTTAAGATCATAAGTTCAATTTGCATCATTTCTACCGGACATACCCAATCGAATAGTACCAAGTTAGGTGATGTATAAACAATGATGCCACAATTTAAATTTTAGAATCCTATTTTAAACTGTGAAAATTACTTTTGGCTCAATGAGATTTACAACTGGTGAGAATTAATTAGATCGCTAAGGGCCTGTTTGGTAACAATTTTGTTTTTGAAAACAATTTTTTTAGTATAAATGAATTTTTCTAATTTTGTTCCCAAAAGCAAAAAAAATAGATTTTTTTTGCTTCTTATCTCTATTCCAAATCTGTTTCCAAGAACAATTCTCTACCAAACAGATTTTTGTTATTTTTCTCTTTCCGAGAAAAAAAGAACAGGAATCGGAAAAACATGAATGTTACCAAATAGGGCCCTAAAATATTCCCGAGCACCCCATGTTAGCAAAATAAATAACTAGATAAACAATTAAATAAATACTGTCTTGGTGACGGTGCCTGGTGGAGTGGTGGACAAAGAACGCTTGAAGAGTTTAACAAAATAGGGACTTCCTTGTAAAACTGTGCTTGATATGTCAATGAAGGATACGTGATGACACTACAATAAAAAAGAGAACTGAAACCATTGCTATTAACAAGATCAAAACATAATCATACAGCTTTCCCTTCAGTGCCAATCTATGCCACCTAATGTGGTAGATCCCACCCCTTCCCACACTTCACTCTTCCCTACCTCCTCACTCTCAAAGCCCTCCATGCCACTGTCCCAAAAGCCTCCACCATTTGCATCTGGTAGCAGAAAACATGAAGCAAAAGTTTGCCTGAATAAGTTAGTCATGGCCAAACTTCCCCATTTCGCTGGAAAAAATTTCAATTCCGCGAAGTAGAACTTCAGAGAACTTGAACCATCTTGAGATGACATTGTTTTGATGCTTTCATTGGCAGGAGAGTTTAAAGACTTACAGTGGTTATAGAGAGGCCTTCTTTTCTCGTTCCGGCCAATACTCTCTGCCTTCCTTTGCTGCTCTGGAATTGGAGCTTGTCCCAGAACTACGATACGCTTCAGAGGAGCGACAATTCCGCCTTGCAAGTAATACATGGAGTAAGTTATGCATATGTTCGAACAGTAAGAAGCATACATAGATAGAATCAAGGCATTCTAAGATGTCATCATGTGCATTAAGTTATGCTTGCTAGCAAAGTTCATTGCATCATGCTTTCGTGTTTTCATCTGGGTCATTCACCAAGCAATGTCTTGTTTCCAAGAAATACCACATGGTAATGAAAGAGGGAAAAGAAGTGCGAAGTATACCACGTTAGGTTCAAAAATCCAGTGGCCATATCGTCGAAGTTGTATCTTATGATTTCAAAAGCTTAGTAGATTGGCATGATATTTGTGTCTAGCCAAACGAGCTAACACCGTTGTCGTAAATTCAGAATACACCTGTGTGTGCAAGATAGGATCAACCAAGCCACTAACATTTCGCAATCGTGGATGTGAAACCACTGAAAAACCAGGATGGAGTTCTGGTGTTACTCTTCCAGGAATGTTCTAATGATCCCCATGACTATGATGCGTCGTTTAAGCTGATTATGCAGCTTTCATGCTCTATTCAAGGTTTTGATTCATACTCTTCCCAGTTTAGAGGAGCTCCATCCGTCGACGACTGAGGAAACACGGGGGCTTAAATGCCCATCAATTCAGCACACGTGCCCTGAAAGAGTTTTGGTATGATTGCAACCTCAGATAGGCAGGTTACTTTTATCTAATCAGTCATAGACTTGCTTATTCACCATCTTTCAATGGCCTCTGAACTTATTATCTTCAATCAGCAGAGCTTATTTCACATGGCTGCTGATGGACAGTAAAAACTAAAGTGATGGTGATTTTACAAGTCGTTAATCCCATAGATAAACGTGGAGGCCTTGAGGCTAGACTAGACTCATGCTTCAAGAGCCAGATCTAGAGATAAAGGACCAATCTTTTGCTGCATCAGATGACCCAAAAACATAGTGAGAACGGTTGACAGTTCCGAGGTTTAAATGGTGAGAACTGAGATTAAAGCACCAACCTTCGAAAGGGTTCCTTCTCTTTCTGGACTCCCTCCCTTCATCAACTTCTACAGAGTCTCCCACCTTATTGGAGCCGGTTGCAACATTACGATCTTCTCCACTTTCTTTACAAGTAAGCTTGAACTGCTCAAAGACGGCTTTATCGACACTGCGCTTCTTTTCTACCGATGCTTTCTTTTTGCATTCTTGCGAATTGCCCAACTCGCTCGCATCTCTAGCGCCCAGGAGTGTCGAAAAAGGCTTTACCTTGCCCTGCCAAGGGAAGAACTTCCCTCTCTTAATCAATTGATTATTCAGGCCAATGAAAATGATTAAGCGGAAAGGAGCATGTATTTGAACCAAATGGGTCTAGCCCAAAATCAAAATGACCTGACTAAAATGAGTTGAAGAACAATTCGCAAATTAGACACGAAATTGAATAATAAAAGAAAAAAGAAAACGAATCCTCCTACACAACACCAGTCAAAACGAACCTCAGGTTCTTATAACAACAGTCCTGGACAATTTATTCATCGCTCCCTATATGGCTTCCCCAAAACCCGACGCCCAAGTAGAATACGACGGGATTTCAAGACTCTCCTTCACTTTCTCGGCAGCCAAACACAAGGTCGCAGACAAACAGTACCTGAACTGTGCCTGGCGAAGAAGCAGAGGTCCTTCGCAGTTTCCGATCAAGAAACTCGGACAGAGAGACGCGCGCCGAGCCCGCTTTCTGGTCTCCGTTCGCGTCCTCCTCGGCATCCTTGCCTCTGATCTCACGACCCAACAGGAAAGAACCCAAGAAAAAGAACACCCAGAGACGTTCCTTTAACATCAACAGCATAGCAATTTGGAAGGATCAAGAAAGGTAGGCACATGATGGGCTCATCTTACGGGTTCTTCGAAGAACGGAAGAGGGCCGACGACTTGATCGAACGCTGCCCGAACACTTGGAATGCAGAATCTCTGGAGCTCATTTGCGCTTGAGACTATAGCCCTCCGGCTGTTTCAATGTCCTGCTTTTGAGCTCCCCCTCCATTCTCGGCTTGTATTCGCGCTCAAGTTTTAATGGCGCCATCGATTCAAAATAAGGGAAGAGGGTTATATCCTATTGGGCCTGCTGGCCCAAATATAATTGGTTCGACGATAATCAATTTGAGATTGTATAGAAAAGATCAAAGAACAACTTAACCTTTTTAGATTGCTATTTTTTTGCATCCAAATGAATGATTTTCAGACGACAGAGGGAAATTCTTATTGAAAATTTTCTTAGTGAAGAGATAATGTGCATAGTTTAAAACTTTTAACTTTTGCCGAGCACGACAAATGATCTCTACAGACTATTGTTAGTGGAATGCTCAAGCAATTATATTTGGTGATAAAGATAAAAGTCAATATTGAATAATTTTACTCTATTTGGTTTTTAGTTGCTATTCAAGACAAAATGGAGCTCTCAGCTGATGCCAGCAGCTCTGCTTAGCCTCGCAAGCCATCACTAAGATGAGGCCGCCCCAGAGAGGTAATTCTTCGCCTTGCCCCTTCTTGCTCCGACTGTGTGGGAAATGGAGGGTGAGGGAGTTTAGCTTTGGGTGGTCGATGTATGCTTTCTTTGTTTCCCTTTTAGTCCAGGTCTCATTTGGAGATCACGTGTCAGTTCTTGAGCTGCTTTTGCAACCGAGGACGATACTGGGTTTTCGTTACAGTTTACTGCTGTAGATTCTCACGTCTTGTCCGATTGCTTGTGCTCTTATTTTTATTTTTGATCTAGTGTGTGCAATGACAAGACTTTTTATGAAGTGGTGTTGGATGGATGCACGTGATCTGTCTCTCTAATTACTTGGCAGGTCTTTTTGTATGTACATATGATAAAAGTTGATGTGATAATACTCATGGAAGTCTCTCGGATTTGACTGTTTGTCAAGTGAATACTGACCATGAAAACCCTTGCATGACTTGTTGAAGCTCTGGGTAATGAAGTGTGTTCATTATACATCAGAGGGAGAGAAATGCAAGGTTTTTAGTCTTTTATTTGGATAACCTTTCTGCCTGTTTAGAGTGCTTTACTAGAAGATGTCTCTCAATAATATTTGATGTTCAATGATATATGGTTACATCTCAGGCAAGAATATTGGCTTTAAATGCATCATATTTTCTCAATGCTGGAGGTCACTTTATCATCTCAATTAAGGTACTCTCTCTCTCTCTCTCTCTCTCTCTCTCTCTCTCTGGACAGATGCGCATTGGGTTTTCTTGATTATATTTCTTGAGATGTAGCTTGTTGGATTAGGGGACTGTTGGTCACACTTCTATTTCTTTATCACTTTATAATTCCTTAGAAATTAAGACGAGTAGCTGGTGCAAATTTTTGCAAGCCTACAAGACAAGCTGCGACATCAGAAATGGTCTCATCATATTTGAGGGAGGGTGAAAATCATTCAATCCACTTGGGAAAAAGAAACACTGGAAATGTTACTTCAATGAGAAGAGATGGGTAATCAATTCCTTTTGGTTGTGCTTGTTTTTGCAGGCAAACTGTATCGATTCTACTGTCCCAGTTGAGATAGTATTTTCCCAGGAAGTGAAGAAGCTGCAGGCAGAGCTGTTCAAGCCTTTTGAGGAAGTTACTCTCGAGCCCTTTGAGCGAGACCATGCTTGTGTTGTCGGTGGCTATCGCATGCCGAAGAAACAGAAAGCCGCCCTTGCATCATAAAACCTCCTAGGCCACCTTAGATGTTCAATCTATCTTTTAGTGTCCCAGATGCACTTGAATGTCAATCTTGATTTATATCTTTATTAGATTGGAAGTTGGAACTCCTATAAGGTTTTTGGTAGGTTCTTGTAATGGACCAATATTCTGAAATGAGTTCAGATTTTTTTTCGTTAAGGCCGGTAATTCAGTTGATATTTTTCATGTCCAATTATCTGAAATGACAATTTACTACGTTGTTTAAATTCTCAACATCTATTTTTATTTTTGGGTCTGACAACATCTAATTGAATAAGCTACACACTTGCATTTCAAATGAATGAATGCTTATCAAAATTTTCAAAAAGGGCCATAATACTCATTACTTTCATATAAAGAAGAGAACTTATCTGTAAATCAATTTGAGATTACAGAGGATGACCAAGGTGTTTAGATAAAGCTAAACATTCTGGACTTGATCTGTGTAAACCGTGTGAATAACATATTATAAGAGGCTCAACGATAATTAATTTGAGGTAGTATAGAATGGAACACAAGTTCACAACCCACTAAATTTTATCAGATTGTTATCTTTTGTATCAACATAAATTCTTTCAGACGACAAAAGGAAATTCTTATTGAAAAATGTCAAATGAAAAGACAATGCACATAATTAAAAACTTTGAACTTTTGCCAAGCACCACGAAGGTTCCTTACAAACTCTTGTTAGTGAAATACTCATATTTTTATGCGTGCTCATGATTAAAAATAACGCAAAAATTGTATAGGGCGGGCATGAAATTTTACTAGATATTTCATGATATAATAGAATAATTACTAAAAATTACAATGAGCACCAGGTAACCAGGAGACAGCTCCTTCCTATACCTCCTTGTATAAGCAACCACCAATTGTATCCTCAAAATCTTGTGAGGCACTTCACTGCTCACATAAGAGCTCGCTCTAATTCTGTGTTCACAATAACAGTTGAGACTTACACTGTATGTACAAAGTAGTTGGTGTGCATGGACAAATTGTTCACAATGATCGTAGCAGCGAAATCCTGCCAAGTGCCAACACATGAGAAATACGACTTCCTGAGCTAGATAGGATAATGTGATTTGCTTCTCAAATTCCTACTCAGCCCCACTGATGAATTGTACATGAAAAGGTTCGCAAAAGAAGGAATGCATCGAGCTATCATCAAATTTAAAAAGCTATTTACAGTTCTTGCAGCAATTGGGCTGAAACCCGAGTTTTATTCAATAGCGGACAAGATTGAGTTCTCATTTTGAGCCATGGCCGGGATCGGGGAACCTTTGCCTTCCCTGGATCTACTGTACTAACATAGCATGCATCCCCTTTTTCTAGTGCTAATAAGGAGGAAGAAAAAAATCCTACTGAAATTGCAGAAACCGACTCCAAGCACTCCTGAGTTTATATAACCTGGAAGAGACATGTTGATTTGATTATTCAGCAAAGTTAATATGTCTTTTTTTTAAAAGCATACTCATAATAGAGCTCCATAAATATCCTAAATCCATTGCAATTTGATGCAATTGCGAATGCATATGCCTAACATATTTAAGGGATAGAGGTTTATGATTAGCCTGTCAACTGCTTTGATCACAAGAATTTCCTCATGCTACCCTTAGAGTTCTAACAATGATTCTATAGGATGAATTCTCCAAGTCTGTAATGTGCATTCATGTGATTTAGTTGGCAATTCGTGCCTTTTTTATTAACACAAAACCAGAAAATAGAGGAATCATGTGTGCACTTTTGAGTTTATTCACACAAGCAGGCACATGAATGCATGCCTATCGGTGCATATATGGCAATGATCTGGTTGTCCAAGGGATGATAAAAAGCAGAAAAGCCATCGATCTTATATATTACCTATCCTTATAAACCAGCAGCATGAAGTTTATCGCCGATAAAATGCAGCTGAGCTGCGACTTCCGCGATGTTTATCCGCTCTCTGCGTGCTTCGACTGAGCAGGCGACCCCGAGTCCATAGACCATCTTCAGACATTCACGAGCTGCATCTCCTTTGCCGGTGCCCATATGGCTCTGTATTTCTTGAAGTAGAAGAGGATCAGTAATCTCTAGGAGTTGTTCAGGCAAAGCTTCCACGACGAAATTATGAAGATTAACATTTTCTCTAAACATTTCGTTTGTTGGACTCATGCCCGTGAACATCTCAAGCAAGAGAATGCCATAACTATAGACATCGCCTTCTCTTGAAACCTCGCTTTCCATTCCGTATTCTGCCATTCATTTGAATTGCAAATACAAGATAAGTAATAGCAGCACAAGCAATTGAGGCAAAAGGAAATAGCACGCAAATACTTACTCGATTATTATTGAATGTAATTTGTGTGTTTGCCTTAAGGCTACAGAAGAGAGAAGACTCACCTGGAGCCGCATAGCCGACAGTTCCTCTTACACCAGCAGAGCTCACTGTTGCTTTAGTGTCATTTGTGGAATCAATCACGATCTTCGCCAAACCAAAGTCTCCAACATGTCCAACCATTTCGGCATCTAGAAGGACGTTGCTTGGCTTCATATCACAATGGATAATAGGGCTTTGGCAGTGGTTATGGAGATAATCTAATGCGGAAGCAACATCGATGGAAATATTTATCCTCTGGATGAAACTCAATTTCTTCGCATTTTCATCCCAATTATCTGATGATGGACTTGGGTGTAGCCAATCTTCTAGGCTGCCATTGACCATGAACTCATAAACCATAGCCTTAAACTCATCGCCCCTGTAATCAGTGCCTGAGCATACTGTGAGGATTTTCAAAAGATTACGGTGTCGGATGTTCTTTAAAGCCTCGCACTTGGACATGAAGCTCTTCACAGCTCCTCGAAGCGTCAAATTAAGTACCTTCACAGCAATGAGAGTTCCATTCTCATCGAGGACTCCCTTGTAAACAGATCCAAAACCACCGACCCCGATCAAGTTAGTTGAAGAAAACCCGTTGGTTGCTTTAAGGAGAATTCTATAAGATAGATTCAGTGATGAATGTTGTTTGGAACTTGAAGCTAGTTCTGCTCTTTTCTTCTTCTTCAACCAACCAAGGTACGTAAGAGCAAGAACAAGAGCTATTCCAAGAACCCCGAAGAAAATTGAGATGGTCAGCTTCCACTTAGGGATCAATCTTCGGCCTGAGTTTCTAGAGCTGCATTTTGGCAGATGAAATACTGGCAATCCTCCGCAAAGATTGTCATTTCCGGAGACAAAAGATGCGCTGACATTATTAAAGATTCCTTTTGTCGGTAACATGCCATCAAAGTTATTGTACGACAAATTCAGGATCTCCAAGGAGTGAAGTGCCTCGAAAAACTCTGGAATCTGACCAGATAAATTATTGTGTGAAAGATCTAGCTCCTTGACATTCCTCAACATACCAATAGATGAAGGAACAAAACCTCGGAAAGAGTTCTCCTGCATTTTGAGCACTTCCAATCCAACACAACTGCCAAGACTGGCTGGAATTTCGCCTTCTAACATGTTTCTAGAGACATCCAATTGAGCCAAAAGCTTCATTTCCCCAACTTCCTTAGGTAGGACACCGGTGAGATGGTTCCGAGACAAGTTCAAAAGTATAGACAGTGACGAGAGACCTATGGACTCTGGAGGAATAGTTCCATTTAAGTTGTTACTAGAAAGATCAACCTCCACCAAACTTCGGCACTCCGATAGACGTGATGGAATGTAGCCGTGAAAGTTATTGTGATCGAGATAGAGTCGTGCCAAGTTTACTAGGTTTCCTAATGAAGAAGGAATTGCTCCGGAAAACTTGTTATTCGATAAAGCCAGTTCCACTAGGTTATGTAAATTTCCCAAAGCCGAAGGGACTGTACCTGAAAATTTGTTGTGGTGCAAATACAACCTTTCCAAGTTGATGAGATTTCGGACTACTTGAGGAATCCTACCAAAAAGTAGATTCTCGTTCAGCCACAATTCCAAGAGAGTGATAGGAAAATTACCAATGCACTCAGGCAATGTCCCGCCAAAACTATTGTTGCCTATGGACAAATACAGTAGGCCGGAGGCATTAGTCAACGAGCAAAAGAAGCTCAAATCACCGTATCCTCCGCTTCCCAGATAATTAGAATTGATGATCAATAAATGGAGCTTGTTTAAGCGGTCCAAAGGAGGCACATTCCCAGAGAGTTTGTTCTCATTGACTTGTAGCCACAGTAAAGCGGTTGCATTAGACATTGACCGAGGAATTGCTCCAGAAAATCGGTTAAAGGAAATGGTGAAAATCTCAATGTTTGGAAGAGTGAAGCCTATGTTGGTAGGAAGATTCCCTTCTATTTGGTTTTCACCGATGTTGAAATATGCCAAAGAAGAAAGATTGAAGATAGATGGAGGAATTGTGCCTGACAACCTATTTTGTCCTAATTCTAAGAAATAGAGTTTGGTTAGTTTTCCAAGAGCTGGAGGTATCTTCCCACCTAATTCATTCGTAGTCAAACTGAGCTTCTCTAACGATGACATGTTTCCGATGGATGAAGGAACAGTTCCCGTTAGATAGTTCCTAGTTAAAGCGAGATACTGAAGCTCCGGCAAAGAACCAAGCTCGATGGGAATTTCTCCAACCAGCCGATTGACTCCTAGGTGGAGCCGAGTAAGGCGAGCGCAACCTGACAGGTTTCTCGGGATTTCACCTTCCAGTGTGTTGTAGGATAATCGCAAGACACTTAAATGGTGCAAATGGCTGACTTGTTGTGGGATTTCGTGATGGAAACTATTGTTGTTGAGCATCAGGACCCTCAAGAAGCTCAAGTTTCCAATATGAGGGGAGATAGATCCAGAAAGCTTTAGATCTTGTAGGTCTAGTCCCGTGACTCTGCGATGCAGGCGACCGCACATGACACCGTGCCACCGACAATGGTAGGTCGTATGGTTCCATGAATTCAGTGTCCCGAAAGGATCCTCAGTTATTGCCGCCTTGAATGCAAGCAATGCCAGCTTGTCTGTCATGTTATTAGCTGAGGAGACTAGGCAAATGCACGGGAAAAGTACTAAACATGTGAAAAGGAGACGACATGACGGTGAGAACTCAAGGAAAGACGAGGTGAGAGGCTCCATAGGACTTGAGGTGAAATCTTAATTGATTCCTGAAGAATTTAAGGAAGTTGAAGAAAGATATTTTCAGGAGCATGAACAGGTTTTATTGTAATTTGCATGTACATGCTTCGATAAAGAAGATAAGGAGCTCTTAGAAGACAAATCTCAGCATTGCACGCCTAGTCAATGAGCCATCCCGCCCCATATATCACGGCATTTTTTAGTGGCATGACTCGTTTTGTTCTCTACCTAATCTATTTGTGGGCAACTAATCGGATTTAGAGTAGTGAAAACTTGATAAGAAAGCTCGTGCATATTCAATAATTTGATTAAACAAATTAAAAGTTTAAGTAATTGATTAGGAATTTGCATAAGTTCAGGGATTAGAAATAAAAATTTATCTAAATCTATGCTGAGAATCTGAACCTTTTTCTTTCCATAATTATAATGAGAGCCATTTTACTGGGGCCCGCATGCTGTTGTTTGCAACGTAGTCAATACGGGGAACGTGAAAGAGAATTGAGACCAAACAAGCTACAAGTTGATGCCGCGGAGCAAACCAAAAGAAGAGTCATTGATTGTCATGACGACTATCAATGACAGACCTTGACTCCGCTCCGCATCTGGAAGGCTTCTGGTCCCCATTTCTGTCGGCCATTTATTGAGCAAATACTTTCACGGATCTGATTCTCAATCGCAGCCGTCGATAAAATATTTCTTTCTCATCCACTTAGGAGTGGCGGACGCACTTACGCAACTAGGACAAGAATGGCGGGGAAGTCAACCGCACCCAACGACATCGGAGGAGTGATGCAAACCTACCGAGCAGGACAACCATAGTGGATTCTAGAGAGGTGGCAACTAGTCTCAAATATTGAAATCACTGAGACGAAGACAGAGTGACTTTGATTTTTTAGACAAAGGGATTGAAAAACAGGTTTTGCTCCAATTTACAATATGAAGGAGCAATATGTGTGGCTCTCATGTGAGCTCCACAAAATCCATCAACTATAGCCGCACCTGGTTCATAGACCTTGGTTCAACCGAGAATTTCTCCATCTTCTTATGCCTATCAGATAACCAATTGTCCATTAGTTTTCTTGTTTTTGTAACTTCTACTCTAGACTAGGGCCCCAACCTTCATGTTTTCTGTTTTCTAGTTTCAGTTTCATTCGAAAATAAAAGGCATTGTATTGTTAAGATTTTTTAAAATAATTTTCAAATGATAAAAGAAAAATTGAAAATAAAATTTGTTGTTATTGTTTTCTATGATGAAAACATGATAGACAAAAACAACAAGCGAAAAGTTCAGTCTCAAAAGGCACCTTCAAAGACCATGAACCAAAAAGTCCTAAACCTATTGCAATCGTGCCAATTCAGTTCTAAACCTTTCAATTTGGCCAATTTAGTCTTAAAATTTTTGAAAATTTTCCAATGTAGTCCATCCGATCAATTTTGGCCGGAAATCACTGACGTGGATGTCGATCATCCTACATGGCATCGCTAACACTGACGTGGACAATTTTTGCAATTTTTTAATTTTTAGTTCTTTCCATTTTTTTCCTTCTACCTCTGTGGTCGCCGGCCTCCTCGACGGTCGGCCACAGGCGAGGGCTGACGAGGCTCACCCTCACTAGCTTTAGGTGAGGCTGATCACTCCGCTGGTGAGGTCGGCCCTTGCTAGATCTAGCAAGGGCAAGCCTCGTCAGCCCTCGTCTATGACCAGTCGCTAGCCATCGAGGAGGCTAGAAGAGGATGAAGGAAAAAAAAAGACATAAAAGAAATGAAAAAACAACAAGAAAACAAAAAAATTCAAAATATAAAAATTGCAAGAATTGTCCACGTCAACATCGACAGTGCCATGTAGGACGGCTGACGTCCACATCAGCGATTCCCGATCAAAATTGGCCGGATGGACTACATTGACAAATTTCCAAAAGGTTTAGGACTAAATTGACTAAATTAAAAGGTTTATGACTGAATTGGTACAAATGTAATAGATTTATGACTTTTTTAATAATTTTCCTAAGTAAACAGACTATTCAACAATTTCCCCCAACTTGTCCACCCACGCAATGTGGAACTGCCTTCCAGTGAGACTAGCATAAACAATAGAGAGACGGAGGTGAAAAGAAACACGCGGAGTCCCACGCACCAGTTTCAAAAGAGTAATAGAATTTGAGAGGATAGGGATAGTAATTTGTTCTGGAAAAGTAGAAATACATGATCCTTTATTTTATTTCAGTTGTTGCAAGTACTGATTAACGAATTCTGTCCATAACCGGTGACAATGTAATTGCGCCACGGCCGTGGAACTTCATATATTGATATTTTTCAGTAATGAATCTCAAGAATGTGCAAAAGATGGCAATCAGTTATTGGAATTAATTGCCGCAGAAGCTTTCTCAGGGCGTTCGATCCTGCTTATCTGAAATAAATAGCATATATTTTTCAGATTCTGGTAGGAGTCCACGGCCTCTTTGAGGAGGTGTGTGGTCTTGTAGTTTGCTTTTCAATACTCTATGTGCCTAACGCATGGGGTGTTGGGTGGTCTTAGGTTTCTCTCACTCCAAAAGATAGTTCAAAGGGTGATGCTTTCCCTCACACTTATAAACTGACCACCAGCCTCTTCCACAACCGATGTGGGACAACCTCAATAATCTCCTCCTCACACATCGGGCCCTGGGTCGGAGCAGCAACAACCTGTATCTTTTCCGTGCGACTCTTGGGTCTAGATTTGTTGGCAACCTGAACTCTGATACCAGTACTTGTGCCTCTGCATTACTCATCAACAATTAACACGGAGTAATACCAATTGTGGTAGTACATAAAGTATGTCTCTCTGTCTACTACCTTGGCAAACATGTCAGCAGGATTCTCCGAGCTATCAATCGTCTATAGCTTTAACTCATTATCTTTCAATGTTGACTTGATGAAATGATAACGTTTTTTTATATGTCTAGTCCTTGAGTGATAAGCTGCATTCTTTGCTAAGTGCACTGCACTTTGACTATCACTCCATAGTGTACTCACTGGCTGCTTTTGATGTAGCTCCTCCATGTAATCTTGTTACCACATGATTTCCTTAGAGGTTTCCGTGATCTCCATGTACTATGCTTCCGTCGTCAATAAAGCAACTATTTTCTGTAGTTGAGGTACCTAACTCACTGCTGTACCTGCATCTATGGAGCCCACTGTCCCTGTATATCAAACGAACAGGCCGTAGAGGCCCCTGTAGGAGTCGAAAGGCTCTCCTTCTATGGCGAGGTTCCATAAACGACCTTGACTCAACATGTGAAGGCTTCTAGTGCTCTTTTCTCTTGGCCACTTTCTAAGCAAATGCTTATATTGACCTGATTCCCATATGAATCGATCACAGCCGTGGATAGAACATTTCTCTCTCATCCAGTTAGGATGGGCCGGACAAACCTGCGCAACAGGTGACTAATTATGCTTTCTATTTTCAATCTCATTGAAAACAAAAGCATTAGGCAAAAAAAAGAAGAAGCATCTATTGATATTTTGAAAATAATCTTCAAATGATAAAAGAAAATTTGTTATAACTGTTTTCTCTGATGAAAACACGGTAGATTGCAGATGCAAAAATGCGTTAAGAAAGTGAAAAGTTCCGTCTTGAAAGGCACCTTCAAAGACCACAAACCCTATCTTTCCAATCTGACTATCTCTACTTTCTACTTTGGGATCAAGAAAAACCTTAGAGGACACATTATAAAAAAGAATTAACTCAGAACATAATTGTTATAAAAAGGCAATTTTTTCCCCTTTTAACTCTGAACAATCATATAACACCATCTTACGTAACAACCTAACCCGACACGACCCGATTCATTTGGACAATGGTGGAGTTAAGATAAAACTTTAAAGGGTCGATTGATTAAAGCATAGGAATTTATTAACATGAATATATAACTGTTTCAATGTAGACTATCAATTGGCAAATCTAGATGCACATGGCGCAATATGTCATATAATTTCAGTAGGTTTGTGGGCAAAAATTATCTCCTTTGACCAATTTAGACATGAGTAAAGCCATAAATAAATTATGAAGTCATCCTTTAAAATCAACCAGTATTCTACTATTCACCAAAACATAATTCAATCTGTCGTGATCTATTCATTAAATATTCATTAAAGCAATTAAGTACCT
Organism: Metrosideros polymorpha var. glaberrima; assembly: GCA_001662345.2. Classification (NCBI taxonomy): domain Eukaryota; kingdom Viridiplantae; phylum Streptophyta; class Magnoliopsida; order Myrtales; family Myrtaceae; genus Metrosideros; species Metrosideros polymorpha. The sequence goes on along the minus strand of BCNH02000008.1, from coordinate 20,091,204 downwards.
TGAAAATTTAGAGGATTCCGTATTTCATGTTCAAACTCTAGCTAGTTTAGACGAATACGTTAATTCCAACTAATCAGATTTAGAGAAGCGAAAATTTGATAAGAAAGCTCGTGCATATTCAATAATTCGATTAAACAAATTAAAAGTTTCTTGCTTAGGAATTTGCATTAGTTCAGGGATTAGAAATAAAAATTTATCTAAATCTATGCCGAGAATCTGACCCTTTTTCTTTCCCTGATTATAACGCGAGCCATTTCACTGGGGCCCGCATGCTGTAGTTTGCAACGGAGTCAATACGGGGGACGTGAAAGAGAATTGAGACCAAACAAGCTACAAGTTGATGCCACGGAGCAAACCAAAAGAAGAGTCATTGATTGTCATGACGACTATCAATGACTGACCTTGACTCCGCTCCCCATCTGGAAGGCTTCTGGTCCCCATTTCTGTCGGCCATTTATTGAGCAAATACTTTCACGGATCTGATTCTCAATGAATGGACTCAATCGCAGCCATCGATAAAATATTTCTTTCTCATCCACTAAGGAGTGGGGGACGCACTTATGCGACTAGGACAAGAATGGCGGGGAAGTCAATCGCACCCGACGACATTGGAGGAGTGATGCAAACCTACTGAGCAGGACAACCATAGTGGATTCTAGAGAGGTGGCAACTAGTCTCAAATATCGAAATCACTTAGACGAAGACACAGAGTGACTTTGGTTTTTCAGACAAAGGGACTGAAAAACAAGTTTTGCTCCATTTACAATATGAAGAAACAATATGTGTGGCTTTCACGTGAGATCCATAAAATCCATCAACTGTAGTCGCACCTGGTTCAAAGGCCTTGGTTCAAGCGAGGATTTCCTCCATCTTCTTTTGCCTAAAAAGGGTGGAACGATTGGTCTAGGAGTGCTTATATTTGAAACGGCTATTCCCTTCCTTGGCAAAATATTAACAAAATTTTACCCAACTATTTCAAATGTAATCTTGATTTTTTCCTGACACATTATAATATTTTAAGACACTTTAGACATTTCAATACTATATTTTACATTCCAAAATCTTCCGAACACTAGAAAAGATATAATCAAATTTTCTCATTTTCGTTCCTTCACAATAAACACAAGAATTGTAGTTCCTATTTCATTTCATTCCTTCTTTTATTCCAATATGTTTCTTTTCGTCGTACCATATGCAGTGTTATGCTGCACAAGATATATACTTTCTCTCTCCACATTAAAATCGGTAATTTTGTGATAGAAAGGGAGCAAACTCGATCTACGTAATAGTTTATGTGTCCAATTAGCAACTGGCACTACACATTTTTTTATTGGGAAAATACCAAAAACCACCATTACTTTTGCCACTATTACCACTTAAAATCCTTTTTTAAAAATTATTACAAAAACATGATTCAATTAATGTGCTATATATATGTAAAATATCCATAGAATGATATTAAAGTACCTTGAAATTTAAGAGAATTTCATATTTTTTGTCAAAACTGTTGCCGGTTTTGACGAATACTTTAGCTCCAACTAATCAAAGTTTTGAGGAGTAGAAACTTGATCAGAGAACTCATACAAATTCAATAACTAGTGTAGACAAATTAAAAGTTTATATACTTATTAGAAATTTTCATAAGTTAAGGGATTAAAAATGAAATTCTATCTAGATCTTATTTCGGCCCCGTGTGTCACGTTATGTCTTGAAGAAATCAAGAATAGGCCAAACAAACGAATCCAAAGTGTGTATATTTCCTTTGGACAAAGTGTGACAATTTTCCCTCTTGATGGTGATAGATGTCGCTGTGCAGAGTCCCTACCTTTTGAAGGTGGGATTTTTATCGCAAATCGGAATTCTGCCTCCCCTTAATGTTGCTTATAACACACAATAGTCATGAGATTAGTCAACACCAGTGTTGGGTGTTTCGATCCCATTGTCTCTTTAGTAGGTCATATGATAAAAGAACCGAAAATAAAAAACATAAATTTAAGTCAAATACAGTAAATGCTTAAGCAAGTCTGGTAATTACTCGATAAATCAATACCAAATCATCCAAAGGAAGAAAAATCTAGACATGAGTGAACCAATCAATCAATTCTTCAAAATCTACTATTCGAATAAACATGATTAAATTAATGTGCTATATATATATATATAATATCCATAAAATGATATTAAAGTACCTTGAAATTTTAGAGAATTTCATATTTTATGTCAAAATAGTTGCCGCTTTTGACGAGTACTTTAGCTCCAACTAATGAAAGTTTTGAGCAATAGAAACTTGATCAGAGAACTCATACAAATTCAATAACTTGTGTAGACAAATTAAAAGTTTATATACTTATTAGAAATTTGCATAAGTTAAGGGATTAAAAATGAAATTCTATCTAGATCTTATTTCGGCCCCGTGTGTCCCGTTATGTCTTGAAGAAATCAAGAATAGGCCAAACAAATGAATCCAAAGTGTGTATATTTCCTTTAAACCAAGTGTGAAAATTTTCCCTCTAGATGGTGATAGATGTCACTGTGCAGAGTCCCTACCTTTTGAAGGTGGGATATTTTATCACAAATCGGAGTTCTGCCTCCCCTTAGTGTTGCTTATAACACACCATAGTCATGAGATTAGTCAACACCTGTGTTGGGTGTTTCGATCCCATTGTCTCTTTAGTAGGTCATATGATAAAAGAACCGAAAAAAAAAAAACAGAAATTTAAGTCAGATACAATAAATGTTTAAGCAAGTCCCATATTTACTCGATAAATCAATACCAAATCATCCAAAGGAAGAAAAATCTAGACATGAGTGAACCAATCAATCAATTCTTCAAAATCTACTATTCACAAAAACATGATTCAATTAATGTGCTATATATATGTAAAATATCCATAAAATGATATTAAAGTACCTTGAAGTTTTAGAGAATTTCATATTTTATGTCAAAACTGTTGCCGGTTTTGACGAATACTTTAGCTCCAACTAATCAAAATTTTGAGCAATAGAAACTTGATCAGAGAACTCATGCAAATTCGATAACTTATGTAGACAAATTAAAAGTTTATATACTTATTAGAAATTTTCATAAGTTAAGGGATTAAAAATGAAATTCTATCTAGATCTTATTTCAACCCCGTGTGCCGCATTATGTCTTGAAGAAATCAAGAATAGACCATACAAACCAATCCAAAGTGTGTATATTTCCTTTGGACAAAGTGTGACAATTTTCCCTCTTGATGGTGATAAATGTCGCTGTGTAGAGTCCCTACCTTTTGAAGGTGGGATTTTTATCACAAATCGGAATTCTGCCTCCCCTTAATGTTGCTTATAACACACGATAGTCATGAGATTAGTCAACACCAGTGTTGGGTGTTTCGATCACATTGTCTCTTTAGTAGGTCATATGATAAAAGAACCGAAAAAAAAAAAAACAGAAATTTAAGTCAAATATAGTAAATGCTTAAGCAAGTCTGGTATTTACTCGATAAATCAATACCAAATCATCCAAAGGAAGAAAAATCTAGACATGAGTGAACCAATCAATCAATTCTTCAAAATCTACTATTCACAAAAACATGATTCAATTAATGTGCTATATATATATGTAAAATGTCCATAAATTGATATTAAAGTACCTTGAAATTTTAGAGAATTTCATATTTTATGTCAAAACTATTGCCGGTTTTGACGAATACTTTAGCTCCAACTAATCAAAATTTTGAGCAATAGAAACTTGATCAGAGAACTCATGCATATTCGATAACTTGTGTAGACAAATTAAAAGTTTATATACTTATTAGAAATTTGCATAAGTTAAGGGATTAAAAATGAAATTCTATCTAGATCTTATTTCAGCCCCGTGTGTCGCGTTATGTCTTGAAGAAATCAAGAATAGGCCATACAAACGAATCCAAAGTGTGTACATTTCCTCTGGACAAAGTGTGAAAATTTTCCCTCTTGATGGTGGTAGATGTCGCTATGCAGAGTCCCCACCTTAGGTGGGATTTTTTAATCACAAATCGGAGTTCTCCCTCCACTTAGTGTAGCATATAACACACGATAGTCATGCAATTAGTCAACACCTGTGTTGGGTGTTTCGATCACATTGTCTATTTAGTAGGTCATATGATAAAAGAACCGAAAAAAAAAAAAACAGAAATTTAAGTCAAATACAATAAATGCTTAAGCAAGTCCGGTCTTTACTCGATAAATCAATACCAAATCATCCAAAGGAAGAAAAATCTAAACATGAATCAACCCATCAATCGATCCCTTAAAATCAACTCGTATTCTACTATTCACAACAACGGAATTCAATTGTCGTCGAATGAACTAAATGTGCTATATATACATAAAATATCCATAAAATGATATTAAAGTAACTTGAAATTTTAGAGAATTCCATATTCTATGTCAAAAGTCTTGCTGGTTTTGAGGAATACTTTAGCTCCAACTAATCAAAATTTGGAGCATTAGAAACTTGATTAGAGAACTCATGCAAATTCAATAACTTGTGTAGACAAATTAAAAGTTTATATACTTTTTAGAAACTTGCATATGTGATGGGATTAAAAATGGAATTTTATCTAAATCTTATTTCAGCCCTCGTCGAGTGTCGCGTGTTTCCGAGAATTTCTACCCTTTTGCTTTCCCCAGTTGTAAAGCGAGTCACTTTACTGGGCCCAACAAGCAGTATTTTTCAAGCAAAAGAAAACTCATTGACTACCAAGTCAACTATCAATGACTGAAAAAAAAAACTAACAATGACTGACCTTGACTCAGCATGGGAAGGCTTCTGGTGCTCTTTTCTCTCGGCCACTTTCTGAGCAATTGCTTAAATGGACTTGATTCACATATGAATCTGAGTAAATCACAGCCGTGGATAGAACATTTCTTTCTCATCCACTCAGGACAGGGCGGACACAAACAGGCGATAAGTTATGCTTTTCTATTTTCTATCTAATTGAAAACAAAAATATTAGGGAAAAAAAAACATCTATTGATATTTTGAAAATAGTGAAATTGAAAAGAGGAATCTTTCTCTAAAGAAAATACGGTCAATCGAAAATGAGAACAAGTGTTTTGAAAGTGAAAAGTTCCATTTCAAAAGGCACCTTCAAGGACCACAAACCCAATCTTTTCAATCTGACTATCTCTACTTTTTACATTGGAGTCAAGAAAAAACTTAGAGGACACGTTACAAAAAGGAATTAGCTCGGAATGGATTTGTTATTTTGCATGAGATTCTGTTTCCTTTGCTTGTTTCTTAGAAAAAGGGTGGAATGCTCAGTCTAGGAGTGCTTATTCCTGAAACGGCCATTCCATTGCTTGGCAAAATTTTAACAAAATAATTTTAAACAACCATTTAAAGTGTAATCTTGATTTTTTCTTACACATTATAATATTTTAAGACACTTTAGACATTTGGATACTATCCTTTCCATTCAAAAATCTTCCAAACACTAGAAAAGATATCATCATATATTCTCCTCTCCGTTCCTTAACAACAAACAAACACAAGAATTTTACTACCCATTCCATTTCATTCCTCCTTTTATTTCATTCTATTTCATTTCGTCGTACCAAATGTAGTGCTATGCTACACAAGATATATACTTTCTTCCTCTCATATGTGATGCAGAATCGGCACAAATTGGAATCAATAATTTTGTGATAGAAAGGGAGTAGACTTGATTTTCCTAATGGTTATTCTGCATCCAATTAGCAACTGGTGCTACACATTTTTTATTGGGAAAATATAAATAAAAAAAACCACCATTGCTTTTGCCACTATTACCAATTAACGCCTTTTTAAAAAAATTACCACAATGCGTCCTAATTTTTCATTGCGGATGCCAATTTGCATGTCACACTAGTCAACAAGCTCGACGTGGGCGTTGGGCTGCAAGAGAGAGAGAGAGCAAAAAGTCGGAGATCGGAGTGGGAGGCGTGGTCAAGGGCGGCTGTGGGAGTGATGACGGAGCTCCATAACCATTGGCGGCATCCATAGGTTGCGGGGCGGCGTCCGGCAGGTGGTGGCTGGTGGAGAGCATTAAGCTATGTGGGTTGGGGGCTAGCATTTTTATGCATGGTGTTTGCTGGAAGGGATGTGGGCTTTTGTCACGATATGCAAAGTGATATTTTTGAAAAATAGAGGATGAAAATTGGTAAAAGAGGGGATTTAGTGTTCTCCCTTCATTATTATAGGTTTTTACCACTAGAGGCCTGCGCAAGTAATTTAGCAAGATTTCGCAACAGTAAGAACCATCCAGACTCTAGACTTTCTTTGTTGGCATGCTTGGTTCTGTCTACCTCCTATACCTTTGTCCACAGTCTTTGTCTCACTGTCTCGACTTTAGCAACTAAAATGTGAGATATATATATATAGAGATTGCTTTGACAATAGTCCCCATGCCTTTTACTTAGGGTTTATGCAACTTGCACAACTTGTGATGCAATTTTAGATGCATAGAGAATTCAATAGTTTCCGAAGAGTGCTAAACTTTGAAAATTAAGAATTTGGTTGCGCACACCCACGCAACCTTTTATGGAGAAATTATTTGAAATATAGTCCAAAAAATGAGCGGATTGATTTAGAGAGTAAAGAGACGGAGGTGAAAGAAACATGTGTAATCCCACGCACCAATTATGGAAGGGAAATCCATTTGCAAAGAACAAGGGTTAGTAGTTTGTTTTGGAAGGAAAATAAATTAAAGCTGGGAGATGAAACTAAAAGTGACCGGAGAATAATATTAATGAGTCAGAAATAGTTTTCTACTGCTAATTACTAGCACAAACTTTATAGTCAGTAGGTTCTTCTTGATTGAATAAAATAAGTCATCGAGGTTAAATTTGATAGTGTAATGATTGGAGCTTCTCCTCATTTTAGTTCCACCTGCGCTTCTACTGATATTAGGGTGTAGAAATGACAATTCCACCAGTTTTGTGGGTCTGCGAACTTGTTTCCCCTGCTTGATATTGAGTCTTGTTGGTAGCAGTAACTGGGCTGTCACAATAGCCTTGCTTAAAAACCAGATGATACAAGTGGTTCTTAAAACTCATTCCCATGCTGCAAAGCCTATTACTTGGACAAGCCTCTAATGACCATTTGGAGTAACAAGCCTTTGCCTCTATATGTTTTTACAAGTAGCTCTCACTCGAAAACCTCATGCTACTTTTTAGCTAACATGGCATTCCCAGACTCTTTGAATTCTATAGAGATCTCCATTTTCAGAATTTAAGGCACAGAAGGGAGTCATGTCAACGACTTCAGCTGGAGCAAGCAGAACTCATCCAATACTAATATAGTTTACACTGCATGTACCTATCTCCACCTTTTCGCAAAGATTGAGCATATTTTACACTTCGTAATGTAAGTTTCACAAAGATCCTCTGTGAAGCTTCGAAATACCCTGGGTGGTCACGGCAAAAAATCTCGAATTCGAACTGGCCTTTTTATTGCATTTGTGAAACCCTGCAGAAAAGGAAATCACTAACTCATAAACAGCGAGCTTTAAATCGAGTAGACAACATACAAAAAAAAAAACTAAAACTAGTATGAAAAGTAGAAACACAATCTTTTATGTTATTTCAGCTGTTGCAACTGCTGATTAATGAATTATGTCCTTAAGTGGTGACAATGTAATTGCACCAAGCACATATCACTTCATATATTTATATTTTTCAGTAATGAATCTCAAGAATGTGCAAAAGATGGCAATCAGTTATTGGATATTAATTGCCGCAGAAGCTTTCTCAGGGCCTTCAATCCTGCTTACTCATATGAAATGAATAGCATATATTTTTCAGATTCTGGTGGGAGTTGAACATCTCTTTGAGGAGGTGTGTGCTCTTGTAGTTTGCTCTCCAATAATCTATATATCTATCGCATGGGGCAATATTCAATTAGGGATTTGATGTTTCAACATCTCGTTCATACTTTCTACTTTGTTACCAGCTTCTATTAAGTGAGGATGGCATCAAATATTTTACCTCATTAAACTTGAAAAGCAAAGGGTATGAGTCTCTCTTTAAGGTGGTCTGCTTTTGTGCGGAATTGTCTGAGGTCCGAGAACCATCAGCCTTCAATTTTCTAAACCTGTTCCATAGAAGGATAATATTCAGCAGAATCAAGAATAATACATGCTCTGAGGCACATTAAATGTAGATAATCTTCTTCGGGAAGGAGTGGATCCCCTATCCTATGTGCAACATCAAGGGAAAGATAAGATCTATATTTGGCATGGAGCCACGAATCCACACCAGTTAGAAACCATTGGGGATAAGGACACTAACAGTGTCATAACTTTAGTACAGCACTCATTTTGGTGCCATAACTTTTCAAGCGATCAATCAAGTTTCATATCTTTTAAGAAAGCACATCATTAAGTTACATAGGCGATCTTCTTGCCAGAAAATCCTACAGGGCATTAATTTCCGGCAAGCCATGTTGGATTATTTAATATTGAAAAAATGCCACGTAGAATTTTTAGGTAAGGAAAATCACCGATATAACTCAAGTGATTGGTTTCTAAAAGTTATGACACTCAAATGATCGCTTGGAAAGTTATAACGTTGAAGTGAGCGCCGTACAAGAATTATGGCACTTTTAGTGTCTTTATCCCAAACCATTGAGAAGTCTATGCAGAAGAAAATGTATGCATCGATCAAAAGCTACTAAATCATATCAAGCATTTCAAAACCAAATTATGCTTTGAAAGGCTATCGGTAACATCAAGGGAGATATATCACCATTTCTGTAAGTTCTAAATATACGCAAAAGGAGGATGCCATGTTTAAATTCTAAAGACAACCTATGTGGAGAGTGAAGTAAGGTAAGAGAGGAAATGAGGGCCACCCAATTACGGTAGCATCATTCAAGAAGAAGAATAATTGGATTTCATGCTAGCATTGAATTAACAAGACAGGCTGTGGCTTTAAGAATTCTTCCACCGGCCACAGGCGAGGACGACCTCGCCAAAAGTAAGACAGATGTTAACTACATACTTAGTTAGGAATCAGATTTTTAAGGACTATCAGTGAATTTAGCTACTATCTTATGTAGTATAGACAGGAAAGGTTCATGGAACCACATGGCCATATATAAAGACAGGAAGAAAAATGTTTTAAAAGAAAGAGGCTAAGCATTTCCAAACTTTCGAATGCAAGAGGTAGATGATATTTTTCAGGTCAGGACAACACTATAACTGTAGCTGTGAGAGGAAGCTTTTAAAAATAATATCATGGGTTACAGAAAGAAAAGGTGAGTTCTCTCTCCCCCTATGTGTTCTGCAATCCAAACTTTCAAACAATGACCACTCTAGTTAAAGTTAGATGGTTGAAAAGAAAAACTCAATGATCAAAATAAAGCACCTGTCAAAGAAACTGGAGCCAGCAGAAAGCTTTTTAGAATCATTAGTAGGCTTTAGCTTCACATCCACGGCAGTAGCTCTCTTGTGGGCAAGAGATGAAGAATTAGTGGAGGCACTCGCCTTAAATTGAGTAGACCTAGATAAATGAGCTCCACTTCCAATGTCCTTCATAGCACAAGTGGCCGCATTGAGAGAATTGTATCTTGCTCCACCAGTCTTCTCTCCTTCAATATCTTGTGTTTTGCTGTTCCATCTGTCAGTTGGGTAAGCAGATTTCTCAGTGCTCCCACGCAAAATCTTTTGTTTCTCGACCTGAGTTCCATTGAATTTAGGGATGTGAGCGACAAAAGATTATGTCAATAAAAAAGGGAAAGCTTCCCTGTGGATCCGCCCATATCCTACATGCAGTGCATGCACAGGCACATGCGGTTTGGACTGTACGCGCAAGCACCCAGACACCACCATGACAAACACAAGCACATGGCATGCCTGCGACACCCATGCCCAGAGAGAGAGAGAGAGAGAGAGTCTGCAAGGCCAACCAATTAACATGGCCTGTTGATCTGCTGAAGCAACATGACAGGAACATAAGCTTCAACAGTAATGGCAGTAATTTGTGTGTCAAATTAATTGGCATCAACATGTCAATTGAACTTCCTTTTCAGTAAAAGGATGAACAGATCTTTATGGCCATAAGATGGTGTGGGCCAAGATAAAACCAGATGCACTAACAGAGAATTAAACTTTAAGTTCCCTCAACTTTGAACAACAGTTGTTCCATATGATTTACACTCAGCTCATGATCAAGCCAACTTCATAAAAGTTTAGTGGAGCTAAGAAGTTTTCCAGCTCCAGTTTACTGCTGGAACAACATCTTGAGCAATGTGGTTGAACTTCGGAGACACTTCTTACTACATGCAGCAGCTCATGCCTCTCGGTACATAATGCAAAGCACCTTGACAAGAATTAGAAAAACTTGCTGTCCTATCCTAACAACATATCTACCTGAAATCGTTGGCATTAAAAGTTTGAGTGTCTCAATTTCATGTCAATTCTCTGGCTGATTGTGGTCATGATAAAGCAAGACAGACAAAATTGGCATGAAAATGTTACAGTAGGTACATTATGCACCAAAAGTTACTTTAAAGCTTAAAGTTCTATGCCAATACAACCTCAAACTGGATATTGTCATATCTTTCTCCCCTTTCAACATAATTAGATGGAAAGAAGTTCAATTTACAAAATGCTAAAAAAATCCTGACTCTTTAAAGCCAATTCTTGTTATAAAGAAGATGCCTATATTTGAATGCTTCTGTTCTTTTAGGCTGGAATCAGTTGGGAAGAAGAAAATGGTGCCAGCTACAAGGTTGTTTGTTGATTGAGCATTATGTCCAAGTAAAGCGAACCACTCAACTTGATTTTCAAGACCCGATCAGTTTGAGAGGAATCAGCACATAAAACACAAAGCACAAAGCTAAAGGACTTTATCAGCCTACCTCATGGACTAACACCTGCTTCATTGCTGCTGGGAGTATGTGATGACTAGACTTGTAGTCCTGTTTAGCACAGACAAGAACACTTTGAGAACTATATAATTTAAAAAATAACATAGCATGCCAATTACGACATGTAATTCACAACCCTTACCTTGAAGTTGACATAATCATGAATAGGAGGATCAAAACCAAGTGAAGAGGAATCTGAGATAGCTTCCTCTTTCAGGTTACCCAGTGGACCACAATTTGTGTTCTTATATGTTATAGAATAAGACACCATTGTGCTAACCAACTGATTCAGATCATTCTTCTCCTTCTCTGACAATAAGTGCATTGCCACCTGAGAGAAGTCCAAAGTCCTATTAAAGACCATAGCAACAAAGCAACAAGGAATCGGTACTTGCATTGAAGTTGTTCTTTGCATGTGGTGTCAGCTGTCGCCTTGTAAGTACCAGCAGTTGTGAGAATACTGAGGGGTGATGATTCATGTGTCATGATATTAGAGTCGGTTATTTGTCGTTTTATGTCATCACTAAAATGTATCAACATGATTACAGAGTGTTTTCTATACAAAATGGATGAAAATGTGTAAATTCACATCAGTTTTGAGTTAAAACGTGTCGTGTCGTGCTAAGATTGGGTTTCTCTCATTATATTTGTTTTGAGTAAGGTTTGTGGTCACTTTTCACATTTAGAATTACCATCCTTTGGGATGCTTGACCAAGGATTATTTTAGGTGAGAACTACAAAATGACAGCAACTAGCATCATGCATGTGGGGAAATACGGAAAAGCCACTCTTGTTATTCTAACTCCTTTTTTTAAAAAAATTTTGTTTCCCCTCAATCCCATATGGTCCAATTCCCATGTTAGGTTACATGGATTTGCAGTCATGGATTTTCAAACAGAATAAGGCCATATGCTCTGCTAGGACCAAAAGCTGGTATGGAAAAGTTTTCGCAAAACTGTGCTCTTGCCCAAATTAGAATTTTCGAACAATTATTGAAAAATCATTTGGATCTTAAATAAAGGGCACACTGATCTCATAGCTACATTTGAAATGAAGTCATACTAATTTCAGCAGTACTTATGAAAACGTAAGCAATATCCTCGTGAAACTCTTTGAGGACCTAAAAATGAAGCCGAACTTGTGAGACTCTATCCAACTACCATGATAAAGAAATTTAATGAATTCTTGCCTAAGTTGTTACATCAAAAATAATTGATATACGTGATGGAATGGCTAGAATCCAACTCTTGGATGTTTCAGTTTCAAAAATCAAAAAGAATTCTATAATCTGATTGAATCTAAGATACGAATAATTGGTTTACATTATGGAATAAGCCCATGTATATGTGATATTATATATTGCTACTTATATATGAACTAAAAATAGATCAGATCTAATCTGCTCTATACTACTATGAATTATGAATTTAGATAGGGATTCCAATAGAAATCTTTCCCTTTCATCTGAGACATGACTGTGAATTGAAGGAATAAAAAGATGAAATCAAGAAAAAGAACGAAGAATTTAACTAATGGTTCGGAATAAAGAAATGGAAGAACAAAAGCCGTATGGATTCACAAAAATCCTGTCGATAGGAACTAAAAAAGAGATGTAAAGGTAGTTCGGTGTTCTCAAACATAAAGTACGCCAACATATGAACAATTCTTGCGTGGATGGTGGCTTTGATTCAGGTTTTGACGTTGGTCTTTGATGGAGTACACCTCTACTTGCTCTTTGCTAATGACACTAATGTTTTACTTGGAGGCAATGCTGATCATTTACCGAATCTTAAATGTGTTGTTCTTTGCTTTGAAGATGTTTCTGGGCTTAGGTTTGATAAATGAAGTCATGCCAGTGGGCCATTGTTGAAAGTAATGAAATACTCATGGATGATTTAGTTGTAAAGTCGAAAGCCTTCCTCTGAAATTTCTTGTTCTCCCTTAGGGCGCTCCCTTTAAAAGTGTGAGAGTGGAATGGCAATCTCAAAACAATAGAAATCTGTCAGTGGAAAGAGGGCCTATGTCTCACGAGGGTGGTTGAGTTACTATATGTTCACAGAGCCTAAGTAGCTTGATATGATGCATAAAACTGAGCAAAATTAGTAGAATAAGGCTTGAGTGGTTGTCATTGTAATGCTCAATTATACCTATAGGTGTATGTGTTCAAATAAAAGTAAGCTATGAGAGCTTCCATTTTACAAAGAGAAAGCACTCTCAGTCCCATAAATCAAAGCATCTTTAGATTAAGCAATTCACTCAATTTGTATTCCACTGAATAAAGAGAAAGTACTTTATAGTCTCAGATATCGAAACAACTTTAAAATTAGCAATTTAACAGTTCTGCATTTTCTTACATAATAATATGACCATTTACCTTTATGTATTAATTTAATTAGATTATAGGACACTCCAATGCTCAAGTGATCCTATACTCAGATCTGAATTCCTAATATACATTGAACCAACATAAAAACCTTGGTCCAAGTACATGTCGTAGTGTGGAGCAGAAGATTTAGGTGACATTTTACATCTGACAAATGTAGTTTAGGGAAGTAAAAGGCAAAATATCCTCGAAAGCTTATATATTGGTAGACCAAGAAGTTAAATAAACCAAGATTCCTCATCTTTTCTCTTACCATCAGTAAAATATCCGTTAATGCCATTACAATAAGATCTGACAGACAAAATCAAGACATTAACAGCTCTACTACTGAAGTTGACATTTGAAGATATTAAACAGGTCTTGTTGCGTTAAATTTCAATCATAAACTATTCTCAAAGAACGCAACTTCTGGTCTATATTTGGTTTTCATCAAGATATTATTCAAATCTTCAACATATGGCGCATAAGACCTACACAAATTCTTCCTAGAGTCCAACAAGGTTTGTTACCAAGAAAATTTATCTCCAAAATATTCAACCAAAGCGCGTAACACATGGAGCTGGAATAACATACAAGTCAACACATGCAAGAATTTAGAGTTTCGAGAAAGAAAAAGGTTTGCTTTCATATTATCACCACGGTCATTGTCATAGACAATTGACCATCAAATTATAAGAAAAGTCGGTAGAGTGGAATACTACTGCTCCTCCATGTTTCACAAATTTACAATAAAAAAACTGAGAAATCACTTTGTCAAGTAGATTGGCAAATTCAAAATGAGGATTTAACAAGTGGAACATATTCAAACACCCAACAAAGCCTTAGCACATCACTTTGCCAAGCAGTTTTATAGACAACATTTTTTTTCACATAAAAAAAAAAAGAGCATATCAACAAAAGACAATTGCATAAATCTAGTAGCAGCAAATTACCGGCCTCAAATTTGGTGGAGAGAGGATATGCAACAACGGAGAAACTGAGTCTTCAATAACAGACTTAATTGATAAATGCCTCGAGAGATGAGGAGGAATCCTATGACACCAGTCCCGTAAAGTGTCTGCCCTCTCCATTATCATTTTTCGACATCTGAACTTCATACATGAAGAGAATAAGACAAGTCAAGAAATAAAAGTACAAGTATTTTGCATCAACTTTAATGTCATGCACCTTTGGTAAGACTTCGGCCACTCAATATTTGCTTTCTGAACTTGAGCTACATGGCGATGTACAGCTATGGCAATAGAAGGCTGATAAACTTGATAAAAGAGCAGCAATTAAATGAACCTCTCGAGTATCGGACACATTCAACATGGAAAAGTTGACATTGACAGGTAACACATCTTACCTTGAAGATGCATTCGCTGCGAGCGAAGGATATATTGGTGAATCAGGTCGGACACACCAATGCTATCGAGGCACACAACCTTTTGATTGACACAATATAATTAGATCTCAGGTCATAGTAATTTATGCAATAATTTCATAGTTCAATATAGTCATCTGAACTAATCATCAGTAACCAGAAAGTCATTGGCCTTACAGTTTTCCACATTACAGGATCATGATAATGAAGCTGCAAAATATTTTCATGAATCCCTTCCAAGACTAGATCATAGTCACCGCTGCATTAACCATATAAATCCAATAAGGTCATCTACTGAAGACAAGGCTTGGAAATTGCAATTCGCAGAAATCCCCACCTACCGACTAGAAATCAGAGAGTGCAAAGTGTCGAATTCACAGGACAGACTGCTGGCAATACTAGACTTTCTGTCCCTTTTGTTTTTTCTCTTCTGGAAAATCTGCACGAGAGTCCTTGATTACTAGCTGTAAGTGAGAAACTAGAGATAATCTGATAGAATTTACATATATCAACTACTTCGTTGGACCTCTTTCCATATATCAAAGATACTTCTTGAGATGTCCTTTCGACCAACCACTTGAGAACTTATGTCCACCTGAAAGACAGCAAAGTATTGGTGAAACTCAACAGAATAGCGAACTGCCACTGGCAATGATACGGAGAAAATAGAAACCAGCAATTCTCAGAATGCAATTTCCAGTAAAACTACTCAACTCTCACTAGATCATCCTGTAAGTATGTAGGGAATGGCTATTTGGTCTTCCAAGAAAAGGGAAGTTCACTTCCCCAGAACCCACATGTAAAGGGATTGCAGATACTTTCCCGCTACAGATTAGGGATCCATCAATCTACAGCTACAAGGTCGAGTTGGTTATCTAATGCTTACTTCTCACAATCATGACTTTTACATAGCAGTTCATGTGTTTAGTGCTCAAAGCCTCCCACTGCAGTTCAAATCTACCGATTCTCCATGTCAATGGAAAAATCAGATTTGTCTGGCCACATTAATAAAAATAGTATGACTTCAACTGCTAGATCCAAAAAATAAATTTTAGCAGAATTTAAAGCCATTGGATACTCCAACCCCCCCAAAAAAAAAGCAATTGGAACCAACTTCAAAAAAGTTACCAATTTGCTCAATCTACCCACTGCTTTTATTGAGCTAATCAGTCAAATCAAATTTAGAGTTATGCTTCTCCTATATACCAGAAGCATGGTACGTGATCCGAGCTCTGGCACATTAAACTACAAACAACATTAACCCAACGAAAAATGGTTTCGAAGCCATCCTCTATCTAGCATTGTAGATATAAGGGACTAAGGCTAAATAATATAAGTTAAAAGCTAATAATTAGTATAGTAAACAAGAAATTCCTGCAGATAAAGAAGGTCATACCACATTGAGAGTTTCCTTCTTCTTGTTGAGAAACTGAAGAGTATTTAAACAAGATCGGATGTCACATTCTGAAATTAAAAGACAGAGTCAAGCATTTGAAGGAAGTAATTACACATGAAAAGACCAAGCAAACAATCAGACTGTTGTGACAAATGCGTATGATGCATGGCTGGAGCATCTGATATGTTTCGACCATCAACTCACCAGTGTACTCTGCGAGGGCTGTAAGTGCTATTGAGCTTGTTTTCAGTCCCTCCTTGTTACAAATATACTTAAGTCTGTCATTAAATAAAGAGCAAGAGCTTAACATTTTTTTGATATATTATATAGGATTCTAGTACCAAAGTTTAACATGCATAAGCTGAGGGGGCACAAAAACCATGGATTAAATTAATATATAAATGAAGTGTCAGATAAGTGCTTGAATCACTAAACAGTACAAAAAAAAAGCTTTACATCCAGTAAGCATCAGCATTAAATACTAAATAATGAATCAGACTCAAAAAGATTTCATGGTCGATGTTTTCAATTGCTTAACTTTAAATCGTTAGATAATTGCCTTTGGGTAAAATTGCTACCAAGCATACTACCTGCTACCTTTATTTGCTAAATGGTCTTCTTAGAAAATCTTATTATCATACTTATTACTTATTCAAAACCATTATTTACAGGTTGTTTGAACGACAGATACTGAGTTCAAAGGCACAATTACCAGGAGTCCCAGATTGAGGGGAAATATTCATGAATAAATCACATATACTTTGTAAGCTGGTTTTTCTAATGTGTTACAGCTTGAATGCCTAATCCTCTGGCAATCGCTACCAATTCTCTCTCGTATGATACCTCAAATGTATCTCCAAGTAGTGAAAAATGTCTTGGACATAACACATGCTATTTGGTGGATGAGATGGGTGGAGACCCATCAGATGTGTTCCATCCTAGCATCTAGAAAGCTATTAAAGCTTCAAAATCAGTGTTACTGACACATACAAAACAATCAAAATAGATTCATGCACTAAAATAATCAATTAAGTTTATTTTCTCCATGATGTATCAACAGTTATAACCACTTCGATCAATAAGCAAGTGGTTGCAGGTACTTGACCCATAACTCACAGAACATCTTTGGCATAACCTAGGATCCCTTGTGTCAAAATGGCTGCCAATGAGTAAAAAGAAGACAATTTCGTATTGAAAGTTTCAAACAACAAGTTACATGTGGGACTTCACTATCCAGGTTGCTGTATGGTTATTAAGGAAGTACAAAGAAAAGAAAACCAATATAAAACTTATGCCCCCTCATATGTGCAGATCTTACAATGAGCAGACATAAAATACATCTCAGAGTAGCCATTCATCACCTGCTCACTATTCGGCTAATGGACGGTTGGACAAATATATGAACCCTGTGTCACAAAGAAGCAAATACTTGCTCAAGTTCAAGTACTTCAAAACTGAGCAAGATAAAATAAATGATATTGATTTTAGTAAAAGCAGTATGCATGATCCAACACCAATCATGCAAAAGCATGCACAGATACACTTCCAAGGCAACACACATTGAAACCACAAAATACGTTGCTTATAACTCACACAAGACACTGAAATTGTATTGACAAGATAAGGAAACATGCTTAAACCGTGTTATCCTGATGCAGCTTCCCATAAACAAAAATCTCCTTCTGAAGGATAATGTGGATATCGATCTCCTGGCTGTTGATTCTGTGTTTAGCAAACTATCATATGCTAGGGCAGAATGCCCAGTTGCCTACGAGCAAGTAACTCGCTTGCTAAGTCAATCAACATTACCTCATAGAAGAAATCACCCATCTTTTAGATCAGAATTAACCAATCTCATCGTCACAGGGATTAGCTTAATTTTTCTATTGACGCAATTACATTCTAATAAGACAAGGGAAAAAATCTTCCTCTTATAAGCTGGTATAAGCTTCGCTTTGATATAAAAAGATGCGATTTGACTATATAACATAAGCTAAAGAGGCCTTCAGTAGATGGCTGAACACATACTTGGAGATAGGTTGGTAGCCATATACAAGATGGACAGGAAGAACAATTTGTTCATGTGAAACATAAAACAACAAGAGAAAATGAGACTCAATGGTTGGGGATGTCTTAGAGCACCCCTTCTTTATTAATAATATACAATACGTGATTATCTACAAGAGATGCCTCTGTAGCCACTAACACCACAAACATAATATTCCTCAACAGTTCATGGCATCTAATGGAGTTTGCATGAGATACCATTGTCAATTGTCAACTGAACTGCAGCTAAGTCTACATGCGAATATCTGCTGCTGCTTTAAAGCAGTTTGAAGTATTACTGTCTTTGTTGAACTCGGTCAAGTCTAGGAAATAGTGCAAAATGGGAGTCTTTTGTCTTCAATTTTGAGTGGGGGACAGTTCACCTATAGAACCGAGGCATGCCTTTGGAGGAAAAGAAAACAAAAGCAAAAACCAAAAATTACAAGAGGAACAACAAATGAGCTAAGTCAGCACTCTTCAATTGGTGTCCCTAAGTTTATATTTTCTGCAAATGACATGGCTTTGATAGAATTGAGGGAGTAACTCCAAAGCTCAAAGTATGGGCCGTACTGGAAGATGAAAGTTTCATCTATATAGCATGATATGAGAAACTGGACTGTAAATCCAGGAGGAAGAGGGTAGCAACAAAGCTTCAGCACAAAACGTGGATCAATAAATAGCAATTAAAACAAAACTAGATACCTTCACTTCATTTTGGCAAATGATAATGTATTGATGGAGATGTTACAATTGACATAAAAGCGTGATGGATGCAATGGAAAAAGTGTTTCCAAGTTCGGCATTCTGTATAGGTCTGCAGTAAGGTTGTATATAAGAAATGTAACAAAGTGTTACGAAGCTATTTGTCGTGATCTATAAGCTGGACATAAACACACAGTCACAACTTTAAGGATACCTAGGTGGAAGCTTATTCAAACCTAATCACAAAAAGAATGTCGATGACCATTTTCTTCTTCACAAACTTTAGCATCGCAAAATGTGAGATAAAATAGGTTGACATCGCGACAAAAGTTCCTTATCAAGTATATAAAGATGTGTTCATTGATGCTCAAAGGAAAATTTGGGTCCAGATAACGAGAGTGTTGTTAATATTTTAGGCTACTTATGCAAGCTACACAGTTCAAACTTTGAGAAATGGAAACCAATGATGATTATTTTCTTTTCTTTCATAAGTAAACACACTCGACTAATGTGGTTCCTAGAGGATGCAAACCATTACAATGTCATCTAAAATAAGTAGAAAACAATTTAATACAAAGCAGAAAAGACTTACTTTGCAATCTGACGTAATTGTCTCAAGGCAGGAGCATAAAGGTCATTACATATGCATAGTACCTGTAATATGTGGATCATTCACTATGAAATTGAATAAAAGTAATTTACAAGAAATATGTCTGAGCACTGAACCAACAGGTCTCAATAAAGATGGAGTCTTCTGCCTCTTTTTTGAGATCTTTCCAGATTGTTCTTCTTTTGCAGCATTTTGTTTTCCTTCCTCAACTTTCCTTCCAGCAGAGACCTCAATTAAGCAATGAAATGAGGAAATTATAAGTTCGAGCAAAATAAAATACTTGATCTGATAAAAACCTAGTTCTGAACAAAACAAAAAAGAGTGACCACGAGAATCTAATTAAACATAGGGCACCCTATTCTCTCTTTAATTTAGACGTAAGAAAAGGAATCACACGTATAAGAGGAATCATGAATCCTCAAGCTTTTAATCATGAGACTTCATTTTGGGAATACAATCCTCAGTTTTTAAGTTGCTTTTGATATTAGGATTGCATAAATGCTCTTATGAAAAAAACCAAGACCTCACACTTTTTCATTTTTTTCATAGGTAAAAGGATGGACTGTAAGGCAACAAGGGGGTGCAACCCCGTATACAGAAAAGTTCAAATCACTAATGCCATATATAAAGCAGCTCTCAAAACCAAAAAGGAATTCAATAACAAGACGAATCATCAACTATTTTGACCAAAGCATTTACATCCTAAGCAAGTTTCTGCTATACCAAAAGTGTGAAACATTAAGCCAATTTTCAATTAAAACGGAGATGGGAGGTTCCTTTCCATCAAAAGCTCTCTTGTTCCGCTCCTCCCCAATCACCAAAAAATAGAAAGAGGAGTTGAGGTTCTCCGCCTTTTCTTGTTGCGCTGTAGGTGAATGCCCTGCCAAGCCCAAATTTTTTGCTCAATAGAACCTCCAATAACCCAAGATAATCCGATGCAAGCAGAGGTAGTTGTCAAAACCCTTCTCATCCAAGAACAACGAAGGAGGAGATACCGAATGGTCTCTGCCTCCTTTTTGCAGATGAAACACCAATTAACCAATACTTTGCCTCTTTGTTGAAGGTTATCTTCCCAAGCAAAAAAAGGAACTCTTGTTGGGATTTTCACTTTCCAAATCCCTTTTCAAGGAAAATCCAATCTACCACAAAAAACCCTCCCTATCTAGCAGCTTGTAGTAGGACTTTATAGAAAAGTTTCCGTCTCTTTCTCCACCAAAGCATCCTCAGAAGCAGTAGAAATCTTCGAATTACACAAAATATAAATAAATAAATAAAAGCACAAACTTCGAACGCCCAATCTTGGGCTTGCCTCAAGAAATCAATAATGACCATAGCATCGTTTAAACAATAACAATCCGCTACCAAAGCCTCCTTGTTCCTGGTGATGTCAAAGACATCTAGGAACCGATCTTTCAAAGTTGTGTCCCCACACCAGACGTCAGAACAAAACTGTGTCCTATTTCCATAAGAAGAAACTCGATTAAACCTTTTCTAATCTTCCTTCGTACATTGGTCCTTGTGAAGCTCCCCTATCCTTAGTGATCCAACCTGCCTTTTCAAGGCCAAACTTTGCAACTACTTTTCTCCAAAGATGCTCATTTGCAACACTGAACCACCAAAGCCATTTGCCGAAAAGAGACTTGTTGGTTAACAAGAGGGACTTAATGGCTAAACTGCCATTTCAAAAAGGTCGTTTGACAGCTTTCCAGTTCACCTAATCGAACTTGTGAGCCTCCTCTGTATCACCCCACGAAATTCATTCTGAATGTGGCATCCAACCTTAGCCACCGAGCAAGGTATAGAAAAAAAGAGAAATGAAATAAATAGGAAGATTGGGAATAGTACTCTCAATAAGACCAAATCTCCCTGCTTTGGAGAGGGAAGAACTTTTCCAACCAGACCATCACTTAACAAAAGCAGGCTCCCAGATATGCTTGTTCTTGGAACTAGAACCAAAAAGGGAGACCCAAAACCTATCAGTTATGGATTAGGAAAATTTTAGAACTCTTTCATATAATCATGTCATCTCTCTCTAATGAAAAACTCCAAAATCAGTTCTTATTGGGGAGGGATTGCATTATGAAGGCATATATGCGAATGTTTTGATGATTAAGGTTGGAAGTAAGAAATTTAACATCATTTAATCAAAGCCCTTTATGGGAAATGGCAGTGGAGATTTGCACAGCCCATGGGAAAGAACTACTTTTTCCTTTTTTCTAGATACAGCTAAGGGGAGCAAGGTTGGCATACCAATCAAGTTAAAGGTGCGGGGCACCTAGTTATGGAAATCTGTCTGGAGAAATTGGGATAACTTCTTGAGTTTATCCGCTTCAATGTCGCCCATGGATGTAAGACAAGATCTTGGATTGTTTTGTGTTGTGGTTGTTAACTTGTGATAAACATTTGTATGACAATTAGCCGCACTTCTGTGCCATAGCATCACATAAAAAGTGCTGCACTTTCTAAGATAAATAGTCATTCCATCCACTGGAATTCAAGGCATTACTGGAACATTGATTAGCTCACGTTGGTTAGTTTGAATTCTGAATTGCTGTAATTCTTCCTTGCTTTTTTTGGTTGTTATCTTGTACTTTTTTACCTATAAGAGAAAATGAGAGATGCAAAGAATTTCATAATTGGTGTGCATTGGAATTGAATTTCTCTTCTACTCAGAACACAAGTTAAATTAAAGAGAAATAGTATAATTATTAAAGTAAAATAACAAGTATTGGTTAAGAAAAAAGCAAAGTCCTGAGACACGCCAACTAGTTCTATTTAGGGTCACAACCCTTCATTAAAGAGGCTTACTTTTAAAAGAAAAACAAGGAAGAATAATCTTATTATAGCTATGGTAGCAAGACAATTTATTGATTATTACCTTAATTTAGACCCAAAAAATAACATATTTTTTTATTCTCAGTTAATTACTGCTGTATAGTCAATTTATGCATAAAATATATGTAATGTGTAAATTTTAAAATGGCATTGGTAAATATACTCATAATCAGCAATGTACTTTAATGTCACATTAAGATATTCCAGAAATGACTTACCAACTTTAGTATTGCCTCCACCGCCCCCTTCCCATCCCCAAGAGCACCATCAATTTCATCAATTATCTGCACAATCAACATCACATTCATCATCTCCAATAGTACAAAAATCCCAAGCCAGGCATTTTTAAAGAACACAGACCAAACACTTGGGCTTTGAATCAGCCATGACAGAGTCCATCTGAACCACATCAAGGATTTTGGCTTCAACCGTTGCTGATGACCGATCATCACTAGCATTGATCTACACAGACAGTCTTTCAGTAATTATAGCTTGAACGCAACTAACAAGAGAAGAAACACACTATGAGGCCTAAATGACAAAAGATGCTCATGAGAATGACCCCAAACATGATAGAGCGGAGGGGGTGGAAGTGGGAAATAATCTATTACAAGGACAAAGACAGAAGCTCAAGGCTAGAGTCTAAAATAAACGCACAATCAGACTTATGACCTTTTGTCATACAGAGAAGGGCTATGATAAAGAATTTTATAACAAATGCACTCTTATTCTTTCTTTCTTTTCTTCAGATAAACAGCTAACCACCCTGAAAGTCTGGTTATAGTTCCTGTCTCAGTTTAGCAGACAATACATCTTGTAATTGTTATAATGTAGGGCAATCTGATCAGTAGGACTCAGATCCCGGCTAAGCACGTCTTTATAGGTCCTCAAAAGTTCTTTCCCAATCCATCATCATCAACGTTTACAACTCATTGATGCCTTTTCAGTTTTTGATGTTATTAGGAAAACCAGCACATAAATGAGAACACCTACGGAAGGTCTAATAAGAATACAAAGCAACTTATCAAACCTATTATAATCACAAATTAGCCAAAACCAAGCGGAAATGTTAATACTGCTTTTTCTTGCAAAGAAAAACTGTCATGAGACACTTTCTGATGCACCTCATTTGCAATTTTAAAGTCGCCCAATACTCACACAGTATTTAACAGACTAGTATATCTATAAATGAAGGTTAAATCTTGCCATAGAGAATCAGATAGCACCTCCACTACTCGATACCCGCAATGTTTAGCAGCTACATGAGCAAGTGTAGTTTTTCCCAGTCCTGGAGGACCACAGAGTAGAAGGACCTGCACAATTGGAAACAAACGTCCAAAATATTGACAACAGACAGACCAATCTATAAGATGCCCATGGAGATAGTAAAACATTTGCAACCTTCTGAAAAATAGAGAGACAATATTAAAAGTTAAAAGCAAACAATAAGCTAACTGTTTATGTTAAACATATCTTGAAAAGAACAAGATCTGTATAGTTGGGTTCTGTAGCAGGGCATGAACATCCTGCTTTTGAGCATCAATGAACAACAATTTAGCCCCTTCCAACCCCCCTCCAAAAAAAAAAAAAAACAAGAAGAAGCAGAAGATTCAATAATGCAAATGAAACACAAAGAACGAGAAGATTGCTGCAAGTAATCCAATAATGTTACAATTACTCTAGATTCTCTTCCATTATAGCAGTACTTTCTCCCAGGGATTTGTCCATAGAATCCAGATATTAGTTTTTTGAGATTCACATCCATCCAACAGCATATTGCTTCAGAGCCAACCCATTCTAGCTATTAATACAATGTGAACTGGACAAACAACATAGCTAAATAGATCTTTACATGCATGACCCTATATTAGGCAACATATGTGATCCAGATATCAGTTGTGAGATGCTTGTCCGTATGTACTGAAAACTATACACCCCATTGAGTCAGCACTTCATCAACAACCCTTCCGTTAGACACTTAACAGCTTCTTCGAAAAAGTACTGACCTTCTGCTCCGGTGGGCCAGTAAGCCTTGAGCTTTTGCTGCATGTATCCGGAGTTCCTTTCAGATCGGCATCTTTGTCGCGTAATTTATGAGGATCTTTAAAGCTCTCCTTATTCCATGTTTGCCATCTACTACTCTTGAGTGTATTTAGACTATTATATTTTCTATGCTGACTATGAGAAAAATGATGTCTAAGTGCCAACAGAACCTCATCTGTAGTGCTCCTAATTTCAGACCCAAAAACACATGAATCCCACTGTTTTAGCCATAAAAGTACCTGAAAATGCAACAAAACACTTATTAAGACATCAAGGTTGGGAAACTATTGAAAAGTTCAACAAACAGAAGCATTGGTAAGGCTTAGCCAAGACAAAAAGCAGTAGCTTTCGAAAAAAGATGCAATAATTGCAAGAAACTCGGAATAAAGTCTTGCCTCACGATTTGTCTGTTCATCACTAAGAAGCTCGCTAAAAGAATTTGGGGCATATTTATCCACCCAAAGTTTCTCTAGTATTATTGGTGTTCCTGGAAGCACTTGATCTTTTATTTCCTCCGAACTCACATGTAGAGCCTTCAAAAACACAATCATTGTAATGAGAAAGCTTGCATGCAGAAGGCATGTTTTACCAAACAAATACCTAATATCCAAGACCAACATTTGGTAATGAGTGTAACACCCTCTTATATTGATAATCATATTAACTAAGGTCCATAATTTCTTAGACAGGAAATGAAGCTGATACATCTTGCAAAGAAAAATACCAGATGCAAACTGTTGTGAGATATACCAAATAAATTACATCAGTATAAAAAGATACTTTGATATTTGATGTGATGTGGTAAATACTGAGCTGCTTACATTGACATACTAAACTGAATTCACTTTAGAATACCATGGCCACCCAAAACAGCCTACTAGGACCTTAACAATTGTATCGATCTACTCTGCATGATCCATTAATTAGGTTCTTCAAGGAATTCGGACAGACAAGTAGACTGATTGAAGAGGACCTTTTTTTGTCTGGGTTTCATCTTTTAATGAGGATATTTTATCAGCTGCACCAACTTGAACTGAAGTTTATCACCTCACCTCACAGTTCATCTTGCACCTAAAACTTAACTATTCCCGACATAAAGTTACTTTGTGCAATAAGAGATATCTCCCGTTTTACTTTCTAAAAGAATCCATCACATGAACAAAATCTTAGGGATTTATGATTGCTGAGGTGTTCAGGTTAGTCTATAACATTGCAGAACATAAATCTACAACACCTATATCAAAAATCTCACATAAAACAGGATGATTCTGTGAGACCAATATTGTGCACACAATTGACCAACTAGGGCAATAAAGGTAAAAAAACCTGATAATACAGGGTAAATTCCATATGGCATCATTGAACTTTAAAATATATATTTCACAAACAAGTCATTAAGCTTGATTTTAATCACCAATGTAGTAAACTTTTGCTTGTTTGTTGTCAGATGCACTCTGACAGGTTTTAGACCAATTTCCTCAAGAAGTTCTGACATTGCTCCTAGAGGGTAGGCAATCTTCCTCTGGAGGTGAGGGACGTTTGCCAGCCCTCTTCCCCTTCTTTCTTATATTCTACTTTGTTCAATCACTTTTAATTTTTTAAAACATTTTTGGAACTTTTTAGTAGAGGCTGGATTAGTAACCACATCAGCACCCTGTGGTCACAAAGTTAGCACTTTCATCGAAAAAAAGTTGCACTCTGTCAATAATGCATCAGTTGCAAGATATGAGAGCATACTACGTTGGTTTATTTGAAAAATTTAATGATCCAATTGCACCAATTATTCTGTGAACATCAATGAAATTTACCAATCATACATGCAACAATTTTTTGAAAATTTTAATTTGTCACAATAGCAGGCTGAGAGTCGAAGCACAAAGAGTTCTAAATAGCATGTTTTTCTTTATTATTCTTTTTTTTTTTTATGTCTCTGTATTGAGCCGCTTTAGTCAAGAAGCAACTTGGATCAAAGCCCGAAAACAAGCAGAGGTCGAAAATAGGTGTTTGTGTAACAGGGGAATTGGGGTCGGGTGCATGGGCCAAGGCCTGGGCTACCAGCCAGAGGCCTGGAAAGGCCAACCATTTCTATGGACTGGCCGAGCCCTTGGCCACTAGCCCTGAAAAGCTAGTCCACTCTGTGAACTTGACAGGCACCTTTCCATGCCCGACTGAGCACCTAGTGGCAACTCAAACTTTCTCTATTTCGTGCTTTTATGCCTTTTCCAAGTTAATTGCTGTATTACACATATCAGCTAACAAAGAGTGCTTTAGGGTTCTTTGTGAGGCTTTTTGGTGAGCAAAGCACAGAGAGATTGTGTGAATTATAAAGAGAGGCTTTGCGTAATCAAGGGCTGGAATTATGAGACATAGATTTAAGTTTGTGATCTCCGTTGTTCAAAGTGTAATGACCATTGTTACCTCCCCGTGGACATAGATCACTCTAACTGAACCATTTAACTCCTGGTGTTGATTTTCTCTTCTCTTTCTGGTTAACTACTGCAATTTTCCACATTTTTCAGAAGTCCATATTTGTGAGATGGCATGCTTTCTGTTAAGCTGCATATAAGCACTTGCACTAGCAGCAAACCTGGATAGCAGTTTTCAAATTCTTAATCTTGCCGCAACACTTCTACTTGCATAAGTTTATTCATGACATGGATACCTTGGTGAATGCCTCCTTTTCGCATCTTTGTAGCAGAAGATTGACAGGCTCAGTGATTAGGCCTGCAACATGATTCAGTGCTAACGTCATCAAAAATAAACTTTGAGAACTCATATAGAAAGAAAAAAATTGTGGAATTTATTACCATAGGCCCTCTATAATTCAGATTTCCTAGTACACAACATGCCTCAAGCTGAACAAAAAAGCTTTCATCATGTAGACAAAAATTTGCCTGTTAGAGCACAGATTATGAGTGTAATTAAACTAATCCACAATGATGCTTAACAGCCTTGGGATTTTTCTCAATCCCAAAGCCTAACAATAATCTTATTATCTTGAGAGGAGTGGAGACAAGAAAGATTCTAGGGTCAAATTTTGATCGAATTAAATTTTTCATGGATTATTGTTACACCACTGCAACCCTATTAGACAGACATGATCAGTCATCTCACTACTTATCAGCTCCCATGCCTTCACACGAGAGAACTACATCACAGAGACTTCAACTCCAAGTAATCAGATCAACCATCCTCCAAGCCCATTTCTGGCACGAGCCAGCATACTGAACTGGAGCTTCTGTCTATAATTAAAATAACCATCCAAACCAAATCCAATATCATTCCCGGAACCACCAGCAAAAAATAAACCTGATCCATACTCGATTTGGTTATGACGCACCATTGACTAAACATATTCTTCACTGAGGATTGTCCCTATCTTATGTTTAGTTACACTGAGTATCCAACTCCACATTACACAATATTTGCAAGTCAGTCTTTTAGATTGACATGGCCCATGAGTGAGTACAGCCAAGGGTAAAGTTAAGGTTTATGAAGTCCAGGGGTGGACGTATCGTTATGTTAAAGTGCACAGTAAGCATGTAGTTCCCCCAAAGCATACTAATTAGCATCACCAGTTTAATTCTACACAAAAGGTGAGTTTGTTTCGCAGAAAATGAATGATGTGGAAAACATTTTCCTTTAACTAATCACGTGTATAGCTTGAAAAAATAAACGTACGAAAAATATTTTCATAGCCCCTGAAAAGTTTCGGACATAAAATTGCTGTTGATGATTAAACATTTTTCATTGACTAATATTTTAAGTGATACAAGCTATCATTTTTAGGAAAATATTTTCCAAATAATTCATTTTCCGCGAAACAAACGGAGTCGAAATCCATGAATCAATACACACACGGAGGCTCTTACATTTCTGGTAATGTTGCATATTTCGCCATCACCGATTTATTCTTTTTCCAATAAGCAAATTACCTTATTGCAAAACCAAGACAGATTAAGGTGAGCTACATCCCTTACAATCTCAACCACTGATTTCTTCACTTCAATCTATTTATTTAAATCACTTTATGTTGCTTGATTGCATCTGGCATTACAACTCCTGTTTTTCTATTACCAACTTGTCGGTGTAATCTATTAAGACAAAATTCAATTGCCTTGACTACCTTGAAATTGGATACTAACATAAGTTCTTCCTCCTACGTTGTGTTCCTCACCCACCCAAAAACCACAACAACACTAAAAATAATTGCAAACAGGTAAGGCAAGAGGGCAAAAGGAAATTACCATCAGATCGAGCCCTTGTATCCAATTTCTTAGGCCGCGAATCGATGTCGAACCTACAAATCTTCGCGTAAACCCTGTCACCTCCAGGCGCCGTCACCGGGACACATTCACCATCAATCTGAGACGCGTACCGTGAAATCGCAACCTCCTCCGGCTCCAAAATCTCTTCCTCTCGAAGCTCCGCGTGATTAGTCTCCGGTGGAGGAGAGTAACGCAGCCAATCCTCCTCTTCGTCGTCCTCGTGGGCAGCCACTTTGCTCCGCTTCTTCTTAATCGGACCAGCAGTTTCCTCCCGGGAAGGGCGTTTGTGGTTTTCGAGCTGCTCTTCGCCGGATTGCGGAGATTTAGGAGGCGGCGAGGTTCGATTGCCCCAAAAATTGCGCTCTTCTCCTTCGTCTACCTCGTCGCCTTCGGGAGGGAAAGGGTAGGGATCGGGAGGTTGGAGGTCCAGCGGGTCCGGTTCGTGGAGGCGAGAGTGAGCTTCGAGCCACTCGAGCTCGTCTGGGAGAGGAATGTCCATGTCCGTGTCCATCGGTGGTTCCACGGCGGCGATATTTGGCGGTGCTCGACGCTAGAGAGTGAGAGAGAGAGAGAAGCTGAGTGAGGAAGACGCAGCACAGCATATGAGGGGTCTTTTGGCGGGAAAAGAGGAAGGTTTTGAGTGGGACCCGCGTAGGGCAATAAGTGCAATCCAGAGGATAAATGGTAACCATTTTGCCTTAAAAATCAACTTCTAGCTAGAAATTGATTTTTCTACTTTTACTTTAAGAGTTGATTTCGGAAGAAAAATGCGTTTGATAAAATAAAATAAAATTTCTTCTTTTGAAGAAAAAATAATAATTTTATAATATTTTATAATTAATTTTTATTTTCCAAAACTCATTCTAGAGGAGAAAATGACTTCTGGAGTTAAAAAACGAAGTTGTTTTAATAAATGTATTTCTGCTCCAGAAGTAGAAAACTTAAATTTTTTTATAGACGCATTTCTATTTTAGAATTGCTTTTGAAGCATAAATTTTTCTTCAAAATGGTTACCATTCACCCCTCAATAGCCGAAACTTGTGAAATCTTGGAGTCATTGCCACGTGGACAGTTATTTTTAGGAATAATTATACAAATAGTCTATAAATTTTGGTCCAATGTGCAATGTGGTCCATGAACTTTCAATATAACACAAATGGTCAATGAAATTCAGCTCAATGTTCAATGTGATCCCTGAACTTTCAATTTGACACAAATAATCCATAAACTTTTGGTACATGTTCAAACTAATCTCTAAACTATATGAAAATGTTTAATGTTGTCCATGGACTATATGAATTTATAAGGGCATGACTATTTTCGCAACTAATATTGCTGCATGCACAGCCTTTCACAAAGAGACAAAATTACCCTTTTGTGAAATCGCATCTACAAATTGCAATTGGCAAAAATTAGAGCAATTCTTGGTGATGAGGCCCTCCATTTAGGGTTTCGTTAGACATACGGATAATATGTTGAGAGGCAAGTAAATTCAAAACCTGAAACCTAGAACCTAACGTGTCAAGATCAGTCACCAATTTTGAGAATCATGAACCAACTCTGTTGACTTTGTAACCGGTTTGGCACCGAATCAATCGATTTCGAGATCAACTTAAAAAACCAATTAGGGTTTTCCTTTTATTTTTGTTGTTTCGCTTAAGTATTTTTACAAAATGTGTATTATGTCAAATGTGAATAATATTCTTTTTATTTAAGGATAATATGTCAAACACATTAAATTTTAATAAATACTTTTATGTTTACAAAAGGAGTAAAATAATATACTTAGGGTTAGGGAGCAAATCTATTCAAAACTAGTTTGGTTGTAGGTCTGACCTTGGAACCGGCCTTGTAGGCTACAGGTTCCGAGTTTCTTGATAAAATCAATCAATTCGGGGTGTGAAACTTGGAATTGAACGGGTCAAAGCCGGTTTTCCATTTTTGAAACCTGAAATCGCACAAATTCTCCTATGAAATGATCTTAAACCTATTGTGATCAAAGTCAGTTTGGGCCGATTCCCAAGTTGGACTGGCCCATTTATTTACCCCTAATGGGGTGCATGGGAGAGCAAACATGGAGGGTGAGCACCAAAGTGGACTCACTTAAGAAACAAAGGGCGTGCATAGTAATATTTATGGAGTAGAAATTTTGCTCCATAAGCACTTATGATGATCCAGACCCTAGTGGCGAGCGCAAGAGGAGGGATGGCAGAGGAGGCTATGCCTTTTATCTTGAACATGTGCGGGGCGAGGCTAAACGCATGTCTTTTGTCCCATATCACCAAGGGGGAGTTTTGAGCTAGTTGATAAAGCTTGGAGTTCTCTATTCCTAGTAACACGTTTTAAAATTGTAAGGGCTAGTGGACTCAAAGTGAATAATATTACACAATAGTAACCCCCAGGTCCTTACATATGGTATTAGAGTCAACTCTCGATCGTGTGTGGGGCCACAACGAGGGCGTTATGCTCATAAGGAGTGGAGAATGTGACGACCTAAACTCTAGCAGCGAGTGTAGGAGGAGGGATGGTAAGAGAGGCTGTGTCTCTATCCTAGACATGCACGGAGCGAGATTAAGCGCATGTTTCTTGTCTCACATTGCCAAGGAGGGAGTCTTAGGGCCAGTAGGCCAAAAGCAGACAATACTACACAGTGATAGCCCTCGGGTCCTTACAACACTTTTGGAGCAAAAATCCATTTGTTAATGCAATTTGAGTTTTCTACTTTTAGAGGACTTTTTCATTTCTTAAGCAGAAATGCGTTTGATAAAATAATTTCGTTTTTCTACTTTAAAAGTGCTTTTTCCCTACAAGTTGTTTTTGCCCCAACAAAAGAAGTAACTTTTTTTTATTTCTATACTTTTGAAGCATATTTCTTTTTGTCAATTGAGTCATAAACTTTTTGTATTTGTGCCAATTCAAACTCTTTTGGCTGGCTGGTGTTGACGTGGTGCACTGATTGGCCAAAATAATAATATTTTAATATATTTTGAAATTATTAATTTTTTTTATTTTTTCCTTCTTGATTAAAAGTGTGGCCAATGAGGGTCACAACCCTCCCTTGGGTCTGGGTGAGGTCATGATCGGCTTCGCCCTCAATCGATGAGTCACAGGCGAGGCCACAACGAGGCTTGCAATCTGTCGCCGGAGCTCACGATGGGTCGTGAGGCCAGCCTCGCCCGCGACTTGCCAATTGCAGGTGAGGCCGCCTTCGCACACAGCCTCGCGCACCTAGGGGAGGGTGGCCGATGGCCGCGACCCTCAGCAACCACACTTCTTGCCATGCATGAAGCAAGAAGGAAGGAAAATAAATAAAAAAATATTTACAAAATTGAAAAAATATTTAAAAATTCTAAAAATATTAAAATATTATTATTTTATTCTCTAAAAGCAGAAATTTTATCCTGTTTTATCAAATACATTTCTCCTTTAGAAATATACTTTTGGAGTATAAATAGAAAAATCATTTTCCGGTAAGAAGTTAATATCTGAAGCTGAAGCGTTGCCATGCGTGCCAAAAAGGAAAATGGAATGCTTGCTAGAAGTTATAATTGAGGGCAATTAGGTCTCGTCATTTAAAAAAAAAATTATGAATTAGCCATGTGGGCCGTGGAGTAGGACCCATCCTTTTTCATTAAGTTGATTTACAAATACTTTTATTCTCGGGTTTGAAGAGTTTGAAAAAAAAAAATACATGTTAATATACTTCGAAGGTCGGCGTTCGGACAAGCATACCTAGGCCGCTGGAGAGTCGCTTGTCGCCCACTTCGATCTTTTTGCATGGACAAAGATGGCAAATTGTCGGAAAACGAAGCTGCTACAGAAATGGCGGTTCACTTCACAGCTCAGCAAAATCCTTCCAAGCCTCGGGCTTGCTGGGGCATGACCATGTCTGAATTCCTCGTATCTCGTTCTACTGGTAATGGGGATTCGAGATAATTTAGCTCTGAGAAGTGATAATATTTGGCTTGATGCGGAGGACGACGTCTCTGGGACGAACATGGCATCTTGTCGGGTGGAAGAACTTGAAGAAGCAGTTCTCGACGTTCCATCGGACAGTGACGAGCCGCCCGGACATCGTTGCTGCCAACATCTTGATCACCCAGCACGCGAGGAGTGGCCAGCTGGACGTCGCGCGACGCCTGTTCGACGAAATGTCTGAAAGAACCGTTGTCTCTTGGAACACCATTATGGCTGGTTATTCCCAGTGGGGAAGGTACGGGGAAGCTCTTTGCCTTGTCTCGAGCATGCATCATGGCGGTGTGAAGCTCAACGAGACCACTCTTTCTACGGTACTGAGTGTCTGCGCGAATTCTCGCTCGTCATATGATGGGAGGCAAATCCATTGCATTGTTTTGAAATCGGGTTTTGAGGATTTCGAGTACGTAGGGAGTGCTTTGATGTATTTCTATGCTAATTGCTTTGAGATCGAAGAGGCAAAGCGGGTTTTCAAGGAGTTTCGTGGTAGTAATGACTTGTTATGGAGTGTAATGCTTGTGGGCTATGTGCATTGTGATCAAATGGACGATGCTTTGGTTCTGTTCATGGAGATGCCTGACCGAGGCATTGTTGCATGGACAACGTTGATTTCTGGATATGCAAAGCGGGTTGATGGCTGTGAGAAGGCTCTTGAGTTATTTCGGTGGATGAGGGAGACTAATGAGGCGGCACCTAATGAATTTACTTTTGATTGTGTTTTGAGGACTTGTGGTAGACTGAGAGCTCAGAATGTAGGGAGAGTTGTACATGCACTTGTGGTAAAATCAGGGTACGAGTGTGATCAATCTATTGGAAGTGCAATTATCGAATTTTACTGTGAAAGTGAAGCGATCGATGAAGCAAGGAAGTTTTATGAAAAGATGTCGCTACCAAGTTTAAACGCTTCAAACTCTCTAATTGGGGGACTGATATTGGTGGGTAGAATTGAAGATGCTGAACTGATATTCACTGGGTTAACCATTAACCCAATTTCATGTAACTTAATGATTAAAGGGTATGCTATGAATGATCGAGTTGCGGATTCAAAAAGCTTATTTGAGAAGATGCCTATGAAGACATTAATATCTATAAATACCATGATTTCAGTGTATTGCAGGACAGGTGAAATTGAGAAGGCATTGGAGCTTTTCGAAGAAGTAAAGGGGGAAAGAAACTCAGTCACATGGAACTCAATGATATCTGGTTATATTCAGAATAGTATGCATGAAGAAGCATTCAAATTATATGAGACCATGAGGATATCAGCCATACATAGGACCAGATCAACTTTCTCTGCTTTGCTGCATTCTTGTTCATCTCTCGGATCTCTTCAACTAGGTCGACAACTTCAAGCACAGTTGCTTAAAGCATCATTTGAGTCGAACATTTATGTAGGAACATCACTTATTGATATGTATTCCAGATGTGGATGCATTGATGATGCTCGAGTATCATTTGCCAGCATATACACACCCAATGTTGCTGCTTGGACTGCTCTTATTAATGGATATGCACATCATAGGCTTGGCTCTGAGGCAATCCTTCTCTTTGAGCAGATGTTGCGGCAAGGGGTGAACCCTAATGCAGCTACTTTTGTTGGAATTTTAGCTGCTTGTGGCCATTCTGG
Source organism: Metrosideros polymorpha var. glaberrima (assembly GCA_001662345.2). Taxonomy (NCBI): domain Eukaryota; kingdom Viridiplantae; phylum Streptophyta; class Magnoliopsida; order Myrtales; family Myrtaceae; genus Metrosideros; species Metrosideros polymorpha. Next base: position 20,057,080 of record BCNH02000008.1, on the reverse strand, counting down.
TCTGGTTGGCAAGGGAATGAATTTTTTCCACATGATGAAAGATTATGGATTAAAACCCAACCTGGAGCATTATGCATGTGTTGTGGATCTTCTTGGTCGGTCAGGTTATCTGAAGGAAGCTGAAGAGTTTATAAAAGAGATGCCAATTGAAGCTGATGGGGTCATTTGGGGAGCTTTGCTTAGTTCATGTTGGTTCTCCGGAGATGTGGAAATGGGTGAGAGAGCAGCTGAGAAGATGTTTAGTGTAGATCCTAAAACAGTATCTGCTTATGTTATTCTTTCCAACATTTATGCACTGTCGGGAAGATGGAAGGAGAAGAGGAAGGTGAGGAAGCACTTAAGAGGTTTGGAAGTGAAAAAAGATCCTGGGCGAAGCTGGATCGAACTCAATAGCAAAGTTCATGTATTCTCTGTGGAAGATAGAATACACCCACAATGTAATGTGATTTATTCTACATTGGAACGGATAACAGCAAATGTCAACTCGTTTGTGAATCTTGGTTTTGCTTGATGACCAACTCATAAGAGTCACCAGTGGATACTCTGTGACCTTGCATATTAGCTCTCTGAAATGTTTATCCAGTGATGAAGATTGTCACCAGGTGATTGCTGAATTTAACACAAACTGGTTATGCTTGAATTTCGATTGTCAGCTTCTCTCTTCTTAGGCTGCATATGTCTCAGCATTTAACCTAGAACACTCACTGCAGCAGGATAAGCTGGACAGAGTTCTCCTTGAATATAGCAGCTATTCTGTTAAGCCAGTATAATCCGTTCAGCAGACACTTATTAGGAGCATTTCGTAGGATAGTCAACTGTTGCTTTTAGTTGGAAATTCTTTGGAAGTGCCATTACAGAGTGAACTAATTACATTTGCAAAAAGTATTGGAAAAAAGAAAATGTGCTGCCAGAAGTATGTGACCCGTTTGCTGTTGCCAATCTTGACCCAAAAAAAGAATCCATCCCTTTTCACCAGCCCCTGTACTCTTCTTTTCGGCTGCTCATTAGTTTTACTTGCTCCTTTCTGTTTTATTTCTTCGTTTTTTTGGAGCAGATAGTCTTTTATAAAATCAATTAGTGCTCTTAGATGGTTTCAGGCTCAATGGCATTTGCTCACATGATGGCAAGAGGATCACCAGCAGCTTGTAGGGGAAAAGATGCCCATTTTGCACCCCATCCTACAAAGTATTTTGACCCTTCTTAGTTTCTGTTCCACAAAGGAATATAGCCAAGTGCTGCAACAAAAGAGGTATATTTTTTTACACTTGTTCTCTGCATGCCTTTTTGGTGTCAATTGTTGCGAAACCACTTCAATCTGGTGAGATTTACTCCCAAATCAGTTATTTAGGGCAGAATTTCTACTTTTGTTCTTTCTCATATATGCCTTTTCACTGCCTGTTCATCCAGTTGTTTGTGATTAGGAGAATTGGCCTAGAAAGATGGTTTTCTGTCCAAGAGCCAAAGCTACTTACTGCTGTCTGCCGAGATGCTTTCGTTCACTATCTGTTTCTTCATAGAAAACCCGAGATCGTTCACTATCTATTTCTTCATAGAAAACCCTGCTCGAAGGTGTGCACAAGCATTATCCTTGCCCCTGCACCTGATATGCCTCCGGATCTATACAAGAAACTAAACACTGTTTGATCCACGATGAGAACCATCAAGTGTTCTGTTAAGGGTAGATTGGGTTTGTGCAGTTTAATATTAAATTATGTTGGTTTTTCTCTGTTTTTTATCGTGGCTTTGTTTTTTGCATAATTGGTTGCTTATCCATATAATATGGTCTTCTGGATTTAGGCTCTGCTGTACTGTGCTGGGAATGAACCTTGAATTTCACAAGCATTTTTTTGTGTCTTCTTGTCCTTTTTGTTGTCTTGTTGTTTCTTCAGGTTAATATTTAATCTGAGTTCAGCCCTTTTCCTGGTTTTTATGTCTGTTTTATGGTCATGGTTGTCCAGAAGTGAAAATATACTAATGATAAAAAAACAATGTAGAGGACTCCTATGTTTCTGTTCCAATCTTCCTCTTGATGGACTGAGGCATCATACTTTAACATACTGTAGTGTGCCGCCCCCATTCTTGTCATTATCATGGTTCAGTAGCTCTAAATGGAATCTTTCTGCATCATTATAATTGTTCACATTGTTCTTTCCATCGCCTGTTCAGTTTGATTTTTGGTCTTTTGCATAGAACCCTTTTCACATTACTGTCACCACGAATGAGTCCTTGAAATCTATGAAATGGTCTCCAGAACATGTCCGCTTTTTGTCTGCATTTGTGAGAAAAAAAAATTGTTAACTTCTAACATGTTTATAGAAACAAAAAAGCGTCATGTTTCTTCAAAGTGGAGAATCTTGGCTTTGCCACTGTAAGTAGTACGATCTAAACATGTAGTTTGGTTTCTGTTATTGTTTCCAGTCATGTGTAGTTGGAGTATCTTGCTGGAGTGGCTTACATGAAATTTGACGAGACTTTGTCTAATGGAGCTAGGCAGCACTGGCATGAGAGGGTCAGTATACTGAGAACACCTACATCCTCCCCTGCATGCAAAAAGTAAACACCAAACTTGGGTGAGTTGCTAACTTCCTCCCATCCTTTGCATTGTCATTTTTTTGTAGTTATATGTTACCGGGAGGCAAAGTCCAATTGCTGTGCGGAACATCCTGAAGATCACAAGCTTGCAAAACGTAAATGCTGTGGTCTCACAAGTCAAAGATCCCATGATAGATAGCATCAAATGAACTGGGGGTGCTGGTCTGTTTTGCTGATGCCAGTGCAAAAGGTGTCATTGTTAAGCTTGTTTTGGCAGCTTCCTCATGCAAGTATTATGATAAAAGCTCTTTCTAGAAGATTTGTTGATATCTTGTATAACTTATCCTTGCTATCCACAACACCAATTGTTTATATCTTTATTTTGTCGAGAAATAAATTAGCTAAGGAAGCTTTTCTCTGATGCAGATTCTTGATTGTGGAGAGAAGATTGATCTGCTGGTACATAAATTGAGAATCTTTGCTCTGAGGTTGGCAAAGTGTAGATTATATGTAAATTTTGGCAACCATGACTGCTGGGAAATTTTTTGGAGAATTTAGCAAACTTTTGTTTTTTGGCCTCAACGGAAGGGAACTTGTACCTGCACTGGTCCATCGATCTGTAAAAACTCTAGCGGTAAGCGTCATTAACTTAAACAAACTTTCAAATTTCTTCTTTTGTTATCTTGGGTAGCTTTTTTTAAGGCTAAAAGACAGTGGATTATATTGCTTTTGTGGGATTAAGGGCTCCTGCGCTTAGATAGCGAGACTCTTTCCCTAATCATTGGGAATTGGTTTCATATGTTTGAATCAATATGGGTGCATGGTGTCAACTATAGTCTTTGAAGTTCTTTGAGGATCACGTGGCCTCTGATGTCGAGGACAACATTTTGCATGACAGGCTTGCATTTTCCTTCTCTCGCTGCAATGCTTGCGGTTTCAATTGCCGTTGTAGTTAAGTTTACAATAGATTGCTTATGCTTGAAAATAGAACTGTTATTTTGGTGGCAGAGGTATAAAGCACATTAACTTGTTTACATCGATCTAGGTTTTAGTCACCTTAAATCCTTTGATCTATGTGCCCTACTCGAAAAATTCATTGGAATGCAACGTGCTACCTAGGCTAGCTCTTTGTAAGTAAAGGATCTTGTATGGAAAAAGAATGATTAGCAGGCTTTCGTGGGTGGAGATGATTATGCCATGACTACACCGACGGCCTGGTCAAATGTCGGCAGAGGACGAGAAATGTCACTAGTCCTAGCCAACTATACTTTTCTCTGTCTGTCTTTTATGGCATTTTGTTCTCATGGACAGTCAAATTTTTGCAAGGAAAAGTTAATCACTTACAACTGTAATTTCGTCCTTTTGTCACTTTTTTCCCTTACACCAATGATATAGCGTGCACCAATCTTGTCCAGGGCCAGACCCGACGCAGACAGGAAGAAATTGACCCTTCATCACCATGGCCCATGAACCAACATATAAATCCTTATGCCATTTTTGGGGATAAGTGTAAAAAAAAAGTCCTAAACCTATTGCATTGATATCAATTCAGTCATAAATCTTTTATTGGTGCCAATTTAGCTCTAAACCTTTTGCATTTGTGCCAATTGAGTCCTTCCGGCCAATTTTGACCGGAAATTAATGATGTGGACGCCGATCGTTCGCCGGCGCTGACGTGGACATTTTAAATAAATATTTTTTTATTTTTAAATAATTTTTTAGTTTTTTCTTTAGTTTTTGTTTAGTTTTAGTTTTTTGTTTTTCTTAAGGGGGTCGGCGACCTCACAGGCCCTCGCTATGACTGGCGAGGGCTCGGCCCTCGCCCAAATCTGGCGAGGGCCGCGACACCCTTGCTGGCCCCAGGCGAGGGCATCGCGACCCTCGCCCAGCGGCCGGCAAGGGCCGTGACGCCCTTGCCCAGGGCCGGCGACCCTTGCCAGCCCTTGCTTGTGGTTGGCGGGGGTCAGCCAGTGAGGTCGCCGACCCCCTTAAGAAAATAGCAAAGAAAAAGAAAAAACTAAAAAATTATTAAAAAATAAAAAAATAATTATTTAAAAATGTCCATGTCAGTGTTGGCGAATGGCTGGCAAATAGTCGGCATCCACGTCATCAATTTTCGATCAAAATTGGCCGGAAGGACTCAATTGGCACAAATGCAAAAGGTTTAGGACTAAATTGGCATCAATAAAAGATTTATGACTGAATTGGCACTAATGTAATAGGTTTAAAATTTTTTGGACACTTTTCCCGCCATTTTTGCATTGCGACTGGTTGTGTCCCGTCCACCAACCATAGACTAAGTCGATAAGATATTGTTTTCTTATGGCCCATTCTGAACAAAAAAATAATAATCCCAAAAGCGACGTGCAAACCTTCTTGATCCTTCATTCTTTCAGGGAATTGACGAAGATGGAAAAGAAAGATCACCTAATGGATCAGCAAGAAGACGGAAAGCAGATCTACACTCAAAACTTTCTTAATTTTATTCCCCTATATCCTTTCGACATATGACAGTATACGCATGCATGGAGATATTCTACAAGATCTATAACTCAACAAGCCAACTGATCCCTAAATGGAGAAATCTCTTCAAAAATGGGAAGTCTCTTCGATCTCGGTGGCACCCACTGGTTCATCAAGTGATCAAGTCCTTCGATGAAAGCATCTTCGACCCTCTGCACTGACCATGTCGACCGTAATAAGGAAGCTTCTGCTGGCTCTAATCCTTGCAGTAGCTCCTCAGCCCGCGTTCTTGCCTTCGGGTCATCAGATCCTGGGAATTCACCTTGCAATACATCTGAAAGAATGGAGTGTGCCTCCACGTTCCTTTCGAGCTTGATCAGGCATACAGACAAGTTGCATGCCTTGTTTGCATCAGGATCGATCATCTGAGCTTTGCGATAAACCACTTCAGCTGCCATAAAGTTTCCCTGTTGCATGTATGCCCATCCTAGGTTGCCCTGCATCACCAAATTGTAAACACAGGTAAGGTCACTTTGGCACCATGGAACACGGAGAAGATAGGATTTTTTGTTCATGGTGTCATTCAAACCCATAAATCAACTCATCTCATGTGAAAACCTATGCAAAAATCAACGATTTTCCTAGTACTACATGGAATCAGCTCAAGAGAAAGAACGTGATGCTCACGAGCACGAGCAGCAAAGGACGTCAGATGGAAACATATGAATGACTGCCAGACTATGAAGCTTTCAACACAGAACCAGCTTAGATGGTATGAAGGCAACCGCATCGGTAGTCAATCGACATGACATGCCACTTAGCAAAGATGACTCTGATTAATTGTGGGTGTGTGATCAAATTACCAGTATTCTGGAAGTCTCTTGCTTGACAGTGACCTGAAACTTCTTTCCATGTGAACGTGCTGTCTTTGTGGGCTTCCTGTTGAAAACCTCTCCATGGCATATCATCCACAGTTTCTGCTTCAATAGTTCAATCTGTTCGTCCAGTCTACCGCATTTCTGCCAAGTTCATAAAAACACAAGCCAAATTTAACAGGTAGAATTGGTAGGTAAATGACATTCCTGAAAAAGTGGTTCTTTAGCTATCTTTTTATGGACGATCAGAAGTAGGACATTCATTTGGTTTTTTCTCCTAGAGAAAAATGAAGTTTCTTCAGCTTCAATTTTTGGTTAAAGCCTATCAAAAGGATAGTACTCTAGTCAAGAGGTTCACCTACATTCTCATTATTATCCGAGCAAGTTAGACAAAATATTGGCCATTTGGACATCACAAACAACTGAGACTATCCGCTAGAACGAATTAACTAACAGAATTCCATTTTGAAGGAAGTACTCTCTGCTTACAATGCTATCGAGCCATACGTTGTTAAATTCTTCTGCAAACTCAAACTGTAAGAAATTGAATATAACAGTTCTCTTCTGTTAAATCTTGCATGCCTCATAGATAAAAGATTCAAGAAACCAACCTTTCCCTAAGGTGCAAGCAGATGACTGCTATAATACAGAACTGCAATAATGTAAGAATCAAATACCTTGTACAAGTCAATGAGCACATTGTCCAGAGATTCTTGAGCTTGTCTGGAGCAAAGATGCCTAAAAGATCGAACTGCTTCGATCGCTTCTTCTGCTCTGTCTTGTTGTTTCATGATAATAGCCATGTCTTTGAGTGCACTATCTACTCTATCCCCTGCATTTATCGCCTTCCAATACAGACCTATTGCCGCGTCCGGATTTTTCTCAACCAGCTGCAGTTCGCACCGAAACCGATAAGTAACCGGGCACATATTCCAGTAAATCAATCGACAGAAACAACATTTCCGACTCGACTAAGAGTACAAGAAACATATCGTCGCTGCAAAACATATGTAAACAAAGGCGAGACACACGAGGAACGATCAGTAGAGTTAATAACGGATCACTACTACAAGACTATATTCTGCAATTTGAAATCCAATTCTATCTAGCTAAGCATAACTTCTTTGAAATTCAGCCATTGCAAGTACTTGGGCAGGCATCAGAACACGAAAAGATCGCCCCGAAGTCGTGAATTCAAGCAACCTACTTTCACCCATCATACACATTTCGCAATTTCGGACCAAACCCCCAGATGACCATCTGCTCGCTCAAACGAATATGGCGACAGCCAGTAAAGTGCAACGCAACGAAGTCCCGAACGAACACAAACATGTCATCATGCGCGCACTTCTGCCCATGCATCAAGACTTCAAGTACCCGAATCCCATTTCTTGCAGGGCCTCACAGTCACAGAAGATACACGTCCTAACCCGAATCACGTAAGCGGAATCACCCGAAACCTAAACGCCACGAACACGACAACGACAACAACAGTAGCAGCAGCAGCAGCAACGACGACGACGAACCTGGACGTGCTTGGCTCGAACGTAGGGGCTGTCGCCGGGAGGCAGCTTGTGAAGAACGTGATACGGAGGAGGAGTTCCTTGCTTCTCACTCTTCCTCTGGCTCATCTCTCTCTCTCTTCCTTCCTCGCTTCCTTCGCTACGCTCGCGATTCCGAGATGGCAGCGCTGCGCGTGGAGCGACCAATGACCATCGGAGATCAGAGAGAGAGAGAGAGGAGGGAAGGAGCTCGAGATGTTATGGCGATGGAGGAGGAATGAATCCGGACATCATTGCGGCCACGTTCGTCGACGCCGTGTAGGCCAGTCAGCTTCTTCCGCATCTGGACACGTGGCGGCCTCCTATACATCCCGGGTTTTTTTTTTCTTTTCCATTTGATTTTATTCTGAGTCTTTGTACTTTGGATCATCATCTTCCGCGAAATAGAAAAATACAATCGAATTTTTGTTATAGGTGGCAATTTTGGTAATTTGATTTCCACGAGTGGGCAAAGTGTTAACCTTCCGCGGCAAAGGAAGAAAAGAAAATCAGGAATTTTTATGGTTGATACCACAAAAAATTCAAACCATACTTGCTGTAACACAAATAAATCGAACTTTTACGTGTTACTAAAAATTTTAAACTTGCCCATTATAATATAGAAAGAACTTATATCATATATGTATAAGCCTAGATTTTTTTTCGTAACACAAAAAGAGAGAGAGATTATTTTAGGATTTTTGGTGATACAAAATAAAGTTTGGAGTCTTTTGTGATATATGCCTTTTAAAGAATTATCATATGAAAGTATCATTTCTGTAAATATGGAAGTACAATGGAAACACACAATATTTTTTTAACTCCATAAAAAAATTCTACTTCAATAACTACAGAAACTAAGCTTTATATGTGTAAAAGAAAATTAGAAAATGATTTTTAAGAGGTCAAAATTTGATTTTTGAATATGATTGTGGAATTATTTCGTTTCTCTCATTTAATCAGCTTGCGAGGTAATAAATTAATATTTTGCTCGATGGCTATATGGTTTTGAAGACTTTTTTAAGTACGGATATATTCGATCTGGTCGATTGATGGTATTAATATTTTCCTTCAGCCACCTCTCGAGTAAATGAACTGTATTTTGTAATTAACCATTATTTTTTGTACAGCTTTTTCTTGATTCATTCTCATAAAAATAATGATAAAGCATATCTATGGAACATTCACCCTTCAAATAATGTAGCGTGATCGAATAAGGCAAACCACCATAGGCATGAGTTAACATAGAATTAAATAGAAAAATATAAGAAGAAATATACATGGATCGGTCCAAGTATCGGTACATACTCCACGGAGAGAACAACGGCGATGAATCACTATAAACAGGGAGACTACAAATTTCAATGATGTCTCTCTCAATCACAAACCCTAATTACACCCAATCAATCCTCATTCGATGTTACAAACAATTTATCGCAATGTTTTCTCACCGAAACTCATAGAGAACTATAGAAACACTCTCAAGAGGCTCTGGTGTGCAATCTAATAAGGTCAAACACTCTCAAGAGGTTACCATAATTGCTCGAATCTTGGCCTAAACTTGAGACATACTCAACAATCTTGACCGTAGCTTGAGTCCGCAACCAAAGGCATGGTCTTGATTCACCCTTTGTATTGCCACTTAATATTGCTATTCTCCCACAGCCCTCCACGAGATGCTCGAAACACACACAAATGTAATTGCAATATATGAAGTTAGTATTTCCAGTGTAATTTGAATAATATTATTCATGGATTCACACATAATTGCTATTTTGCTTTTATCAAGATAATGTTCCATCTGAAATTTTTATTTTATTTGTTATATTATAAACGGTTTAATCAAATAAGCATACTCGCTAAGAAGATAAAAGGAATATAGTTTGGCACGGGTATGACTAACTCCCATAATGTGGCGGGCTGTGCATAGAAGGGCGGTGAACAAATGTGCCGCTGGCTATGTGAAAGTTTTGTGTACTCCAACTTAAGTCGGAGTCCCATCTGTTCATAGCGGGTTATTTCACATATAAGACCAATAGATGAATAGCTATGCAAAATGAAGATCCACTTTAATTTGAATTCTATCTACTCTGATTATTTAAACTTAAGCAAAAGAAAAAACACAATTTTACTTTCCCGTCAAAATTCAACTGTCAAGTGAAACAGGAGAAGGCTGAATGAGCATCTTCAAGTTCTGAGGTCTCTCATGCCAGGCTCTTACGTATAAAGGGTATACAATGAAACATTTTATTTTGAATATTATGAAATAAAAGAAAGGATCTGCAAAAATACTTTCACGATATATTAGTTATAAGCAAAAATTATCGATCTAAATGTGCTTCATGGGACCTAATCTTTTGGATTACGTGTACATAGATAGGAAATAATAAAGCGAAAGATAAGAATAGAGGATTACTCCAGCTCAATTAAGATATGCACAAACAGAGATATGCATGCAATCTCTCTGTCTTCTTCTTCAATTTGAGCATTGGAGGACAAGAGATGGAGGCTCAAAAGAGTGAAAGCAGCAGCACAATTTTTCAGACACCAGCTTTTCTGGAGAAGTGTACTTTGTGCGAGAAGAAGCTTTTGCAGGATAAAGATATATGTATGTATGTATATATGTATGTACCAGTAATCTGCTACCCTGAGGCAAATATCTCTTCTTGATATCTCGCGTTTTTTTTTATGGGTTTTTGGCAGAGGAAACATTGCAAATTGAAGTGAGGATTAAAGAATGGCAATTTTTATCTTGCAAGAGCTTCTTCCTACATATAGTAGTTAGAATTAGGAACTTTAGAGAAAGTAAGAACCGAAGTGCAGAAGAATAAAGAGAAAACTTCAAACTACGAATAGTAAATGAGAAATAGATAAGGTGGAGAACACAAATAGAGATTTTTAATTGATGCTTGTATTGATTTCTCCCATTGTTTATCTACAAAGTGATGATGGGTATATATACACTCGCAAAGATTCTGTATAACAAATTCAGTTAAAATTTGAATGAAATTGAATTAGTTATAGATAATGAGCTATAGATGTGGAGAGGAGCCGGAAGTTTCTCTCTGAACTGATTTTTGTGGAAACGACTTTAACTTGTTCAACATCCCCCCGCAAGCTGACGAGGCAGCACGAATGGTCAGCTTGGACCATAGAAGTCGAAAGCGGGCAGAGGACAGTCCTTTAGTGAAAATGTCAGCAGGCTAATCTACAGATGAAATGAAGTGAAGATAGAGCTGCCCACGAGCTAGTCGTTCACGAATAAAATGATAGTCAATCTTCACGTGCTTTATGCGGGCATGAAATACGGGGTTTGCCGTCAGGTATAGTGCTGATAAATTATCACACCAAAGATTAGGTGGATGTGTTGGAAGAGCATTTAGATCTTTCAAGAGATATTCAATCTACATAAGTTCTGCAGTCGTATCTGCTAAACACTTGTATTCAGTTTCTCTACTAGAACGTGCCACGGTTCGTTGCTTGTGAGAGCTCCAAGAAATAAGATTATGACCAAGGATAATGCAATAACCTCCAACAGACCTTTGATCGTCACGATTTCCAGCCTAGCTTGCGTCTGAAAAGGCCTGGAGAGTTGTAGAGGAGCCGCGAGTAAACTGAATACCAAGTCGAGGTGTGTTTGCAAGATAGCGCAGGATGCGTTTCACCGATTGCCAATGGGTTGTGGTAGGGGCATGGAGGAATTGACACGCAGTATTGACGGAGTAGGCAATATCTGGTCGTGTAAGGGTTAAATATTGTAGAGCACCAACAATACTTCGATAAAGTAGAGGGTCAGGGAGAGGGTCTCCATGGTGGATAGATAGGGGCTCATCGGTGGTGCATGGTGTGGAAACAGCCCGGGCATCAGTCATTTTGGAGCGAGCTAGGATGTCACGTGTAAACTTAGCTTGATGGAGGATGAGGCCGTCAGAAGTGGACTGTACTTCAACACCAAGGAAGTAATGAAGGCGACCCAAATCTTTGATAACAAATTCAGCTTGGAGAGACGTAAAGAGGTTTGCAAATGGAGCTTGAGAAGAACCTGTGAGGATGATGTCGTCCACATACACGAGGAGTATCATACTGTAGTGATGTGTATGTAGAACAAATAGTGAAGAGTCCGCACTCGACATTCGAAACCCGAGAGCAATTAAATAGGAGCTAAGCCGTTGGTACCAGGCTCGAGGAGCTTGCTTGAGGCAATACAAAGAACGCCGAAGACGACATACATGATGTGGCCTTGATGTATCTACAAATCCTTGGGGTTGCATCATGTATACTTCCTCATTGAGATTTCCATGGAGGAAAGCGTTCGAGACATCAAGTTGACGGATGTTCCAACCCCGAGAAAAAGCAAGAGCAATGATGGTGCGAACTATCATAGGTTTTGCAATACAGCTAAAGGTTTCATTGTAGTCCAATTCTGCTTGTTGATGATATCCCTTAGCCACAAGACGAGCTTTATACCGTTCAAGAGAACCATCGGCTCGAAGCTTGACTTTGAAGATCCATTTACATCCAATGGGACGAGCATGAGTTGGAGTAGGAACAAGCTCCCAAGTCTCGTTTTGAATTAAGGCTGTATATTCGGCTGCCATGGCCGCACGCCATTGAGGATCACGAGATGCTTGAGTAAAGCATGTAGGTTCAATGTAAGGATGAGCCGTGGCTATCATTGCATATGTCTGGTGTCGGCTGATAGTCCTACGTGAAAGAGTACCATCTTTGAGACGGGTAACCATCGGATGAGTAGTTGCAGAAGAAGTGATTTCTGGTGGAGATGGTGCAACTGTTGAGACAGGTGGTAATGTCGAACATTCAGGTGGAGATGTTGAAGAAGGAGGTGGAGGAGGTGGTGGTATTGGAGGCACGAGTTGTGGAGCGATGTTCAAAGCTGAGAATGGAGGTGGAGGTAGTGGCAGCACTATGTCAGGAACGTGAGTTGGCAATGATGTAGAAGACTTGTTGCTGAATGGGAAGCTTGTTTCATCAAAAATAGCATCAGCAGCAATGTAGCATTTGCGAGTAAGTGGATAGTAACAGCGATACCCGCGATAGCTTGGAGGGTAGCCAAGAAAAATGCAAGCTTTTGATCGTGGAGCGAGCTTGTGAGGAGCATAAGGTCGCAAATATGGGAATACTGCACACCCAAAGACACATAGATAAGAAATATCAAGAAGTGTCCCAAATAAAGCATGCCAAGGACTGATGTTACCAATGACCGCCGAAGGGAGTCTGTTGATGAGAAAAATGGCAGTCTCGAAAGCAAACTCTCGGAATTCTGATGAAATACCAATCTGTGTCAAGAGAGCAAGTCCTGTTTCAACAAGGTGACGATGCTTCCGCTTAGCAGTACCATTTTGAAAAGGAGAATACGGGCAAGAGACACGTTGGTGAATGCCATGTTTAATTAAGTGAGCTCGAAATGCTGACGAGAGAAATTCAGGTGCACCATCACACTGTATGGCTTGTAATCTGCATTGAAGTTGAGTCTCCACAAATTTGTGAAAAGCAATAAAGGTTGGTAAAAATTGTGCACGGGTCGTGAGAGGATAGTACCAAGTAAAACGGGGAAATCATCCATAAAACAAACATAATATTTATAACCACTTAAAGACATGACAGGAGAAGGCCCCCATATATCAAAATGTACTAGCTGAAGAGGGGAAGAAGTTCTAGACATAGTGGGTGGGTGGGAATGGCGATGGCTTTTACTAAGAGCACATGGCGTACATATAGTGGAGGGTGAGCTAGTAAAATTAGTCTTCGTGGAACGTAGAAGTCGAACTAAAGCATCGGAGTGTGCATGGCCCAAACGGAGATGCCACAAATTTATTGAATGAGCATGAGAAGCAGTAAAAGCGAACGGAGACACCATGGAGCAAGAGGGCATGACGTGGTAGAGACCGTTGTCAAGTCTGCCTTGGAGTAGAATTTGACCATTGCGAAGAGAAATCGCAAGAAAACATGTGCCATAAAACAAGAAAACACAGTTATTCTCAATGGCAAATTGAAATACTGATAATAAGTTTTTAGTGATAGATGGTACAACTAAAACATTAGATAATCGAAAAGGAGTAGAAGATGTGGGCTCGAGTGTACCTGTGTGGGTGATAGGAAGAGAAACTCCATCACCCACAGTGAGCTTTTGAGTGCCTATGTACGGAGTAGCATTGGACAGCGTAGCAGGATTGTCGGTAACATGTGGAGACATGCCAAAATCCGGGTACCACGACGCAGCATCCAGAGCAGGTGGAGGAGGAGCAATTGGAGCATAATGGGATAAGGATGGGAGAAGTGAACTGTAGTAGGCCTGGGGTGGGGGTGGGCATGGTTTGGGTAGTATGTGTTTTGAAAATGATGAGTATAATGGGTCTGTTGTGTTGGTGGGGAAGGGTTAAAGTGCGGATTGTATCTTTCGCGGCAGGTGGCAACTTTGTGACCCGGGCGACGGCACAGCTGACAGTACAGCACATTTCGATGACGGACGTGGTTAGTTGGAGGTTGATGGGGGCGTCAACGAGGTGCGAATTGGGAGAATTCCGTTGTTTCTAGAAGATTGTGAAAACTGGTTCTGGCGGCTTTGGTTGCCCGACAAATTTGAACTATGAGTCAGCACAGGTGAGTGGAATCCAGTGTAGGCTGCAAATGCTGCGGGCGGTGGTTGGGCAGCATCAAATGCCGAAATTTCAAGACGACCTTCATGGGACAAAAGTAGTCCGTGAAGGTCTTCTCTACTTAACGGAGATGCTCGAGTCTGCACTGATATTGCCGTTGCCAGTTGATGAAATTCAGCACCAAGCCCACGGAACAAGTGGGTATGATATTCATTTTCAGAAATCATTTCACCAATTGTCGATAGTTGATCCGAAATCTCTGTAGCTTGCTGAATATATTCTGTTACTGAGCGAGTGCCTTTCTTCATGGTTTGTAGCTACATTCGAAGAGATGCAACTCTTGCAGAGGATTGGGCCGCATATGCATTGGAGAGATAATTCCAAACGGAAGCTGAAGTCTTGTGTTTGGTGAGTTGAGTAACAATCAGTGTTGTCGAGGTGGCTAAAATCCATCCAAGTGCTGTTTGAGCACATATTAACCACGAAGTGTAGGCCGGTTGAGGGTGGGGTTTGCTCCGGAATTGTTTTGCTGCTGCTGGAGATACTGCGGTGGAGCCGGTTCTGAACCGTCTACTATGGAGAGCAACTGCGAAGCTAAAAGAAATGGAGTGAGACGCGTTTTCCAAACAACAAAATTTGTACCATCAAACCTTTCACCAAGTGAGGGGGTGGAGACAACATTGGAGGTGAGGGTGGGAGTTGGGGGCATAGAAACAGAGGGAATTGGGGAAATAGAAACAGGGGGCACTGAATCCATGATGAAGGAGACGTCTTCAGTTTTTTTGAATGGAGCTTGCGCCAAATGGCTTTGATACCAAGTTAGAATTAGGATCTTTAGAGAAAGTAAGAACCGAAGTGCAGAAGAATAAAGAGAAAACTTCAAACTACGAACAGTAAATGAGAGATAGATAAGGTGGAAAACACAAATAGAGATTTTGAATTGATGCTTGTATTGATTTCTCCCGTTGTTTATCTACAAAGTGATGATGGGTATATATACACTCGCAAAGATTCTGTATAACAAATTCAGTTAAAATTTGAATGAAATTGAATTAGTTATAGATAATGAGCTATAGATGTGGAGAGGAGCCGGAAGTTTCTCTTTGAACCGATTTTTGTGGAAACGACTTTGACTTGTTCAACAATAATACACTTCTCCAGAAAAACTGGTATTTGAAAAATTGTGCTCCTGTTTTCACTCTTTTGAGCCTCCATCTCTCGTCCTCCAATGCTCAAATGAAGAAGAAGAGGATGGAGAGAGAGAGAGAGAGAGAGAGAGAGAGAGAGAGAGAGAGAGAGAGAGAGGCTTTATTAAGAGAATAAGAGAGAGGAGAAAGTGTGGTGGGACCTTAAAATACAAGCAGTGTCTGTAAATTTTCCGTATCTCTCACGATTGCATATATAATGTGCATATATTGCACATATATTATAGGTATATTGCATGTAGATTGCACGTATATTGCAGTGTCAGACCTTAAAAGACAAGAGCAATAGAGAGTAGACAAGAGATATTCGGTCCTAAATTGAGAATTAGAGGGAGGAGAGAGAGAGAGAGCGCATAACCAAAACAAAAAAGTTAACGGGATTTTCACAACATTTGGCAATTTGATGTATGCTGTTGATATGAAGCTCTCTATGAGATCTTTGAAATCTTCGTGCTGATTAAGCTGAGTTAGAGGCAGTAATTGGTTGAGGATAGTCCCATTAAAATTACTCTTTGTTATTTGACATTTTATTGGAGGCTTCTTTATGTGTGTTTTAATCCGAACCTTACCTTTCCTTCTCTTTAACAAAAGAAATTTGGTACATATATTGTTGTCTAAGGTAGTCACTCTTTGATGCCTCATTTGGGATAATGACACAAATGGTCTGAATTTTAGCCCAATGTGTAATGTGATTCCTAAACTTTTAATTTGTTCAATGTCGTCCTTGAACTTTTGGTGCATGTTCAAACTAGTTCTTGGACTATATAAAAATGTTCAATTTGGCCCTTCCATTAATTTAAGTTTAGGGATAACATTGAATATTTTCATAGAAGGATTTGTTTCTATCAAAGGGCATTGAAGAGAACAATTTGTCGTGAGAATTGACGAACGATCCTATTGTTGGGGTCCTTCTGACATGAAAACTTGCACAAACAAACAACACATAGAAGGTGGTCGTTCTTGCACGCTAGGATGGTCTATTCCACCATGTGAACCTGCACAAAATCCAGTCAGCCTCCTGGACCTAGGAGATTCCCGGTCTAACATGTACTTTTATAATCGATGTCAAGTCCAAAAATTAGCATACAAAGTTTCTACTTACTAAAATGCAGTAAAAAAAAAATCAAGTCGAGTCACCGCTATGAACGCCTCGCATTCTTCTAGTCAGTGATTGAGAGTATATAAACCCCGATCTCGGCATGGATAGACAATGGAGAGGTTTTTGAGAGATATTGGATTCTGTGTGCCCGAGAGAAAAGCAGCAGTAAAGAGAAGCTCTTTCCGTTCACCTCATGTTTGAATGCAGAAAGGTAGATGCGCCCGTTCTTTCGTCACCGTGACAAATATAGTCAATAACATTGCAGGAAAATATTATATCAGCAGTCTCGGATTTAAGGGGGAAAAAAAGTCAAAGTATATGAGTTGAAAGTTTTGATTAAGTAAAAAGGAAAAGCCATTCCAAACTTAAAACTACATTTTCAAGTTGAAAATACTAGTTAACACGAGTTACTGTCAATTGTGTAATAATTACCACACAAAAATCACTTTCAAGCGTTTCCAAATCCAAAAAAGTTGGAAAAAATAAAAATAAAAAGGGAGAGACCAAGAAAAAAGAAAATAATCCGACCTGCCGGATTCGAACCAGCGACCTAAGGATTAACTGTGATTCTCACTACAGTCCTCCGCTCTACCAACTGAGCTAAGGTCGGATTGATGAGATTTCTTCTGATAATATATTAATATAGAATATTTTGTAAAGAGGAGCTACTCCGTGCGAGGAGGCTCTCTCTCCAAAGTGTTTGAAAATGCCTCCAATCTTCAAACTGGTCCTCCTCTCACGACTCCTCATCCTCCTCCTATACACCAACCTCGTCGCCAAAGCCGGCCAAGCCTCATGGCTCGGCTGAAGCTGATGAACGAGGGGGGGGAGCCGTCGACCAAACTACCGGGACTCGATGTTTCGACTCTAGTCCTGCACTGGCGAGGTCATCACGCTCTTCCCCAACGGGGAGACTTACTTGGAGCCGGGCTGTTGCCGTGCCATCCAGACCATAGAGCATGAGTACTGGCCCGACTTGTTGTCTTCCCTTGGCTACATGACGGAGGAGGGCGGCATCCTCGAGGGCTATTGCAACCCCGCGGAGACGGCGGAGCAGTCGCTGAGCCGAACATGGATAGCGTTGTGTGGAGGTTGAATTTGATTAAGCCACGCCCAATATTTATCGGGTTTGGTCTAGAAAAAATTATGTGTTTGATTGTGGGGTTTGCTCAAGATGAAGTGAAGTGTTTAATTAAATGTTGGATTGGTTCATGCTTCGTTATGATCGTAATAAAATGAAAAGCAGGAACAAAACAAATTCAACTGAGCTAAAGATTATTTTAATCGGATTATAAATATTTATTTATTTTTACTCTTCTATATGAAGACCAGATAACTCAGAATATCTGTCAATCTTTCCATGCAGTCAGTGAATCAATTGACTTTGAATAATTCTGTAGGTCAAGCATTCCATTCATCAAAGGTTTAGGCGCACGCCCCAAATTTGATTTCCTGCGGGTTTACTTTGTCAATCAGGTTAGTAGAGAATAAGAATGTTTAAATCAAATATCAAATGTAGCTTGTCCTTTATTTTTCAGATATGTCAATTCACATAATTGTGTCAAAACAATCAAAATGCAATTTGTTAATTGCATATATCTGAGAAGCCACTCTGAATAAAAAAAACAAATCAATTTGAAATAAGTTGTTTTTGCCTATAGTTTCAAAGGTTTTCAATGAATTATCGAGATATGTTTTTGTGTAATCCAATCCTCGAAAGTTTATAGAAGTGTCGACTCGCGCAGCGCGCGCACATAACTCCTTTTAATAACGTAAATTAAAAAGAGTTGAGAAAAGACCAACAAGGGTTGGTTCCGTTGGTAAGGATTGGGCACTTCATGTTGATCATGTCTAGGTTCAATCTCGTTGCTAGCAATCCCATTGATTGGAAGTTTACGGGAAAATTATCAAATCAGTCATCAACATATTATACGGATGCATGTTTAGTCCTAAACTTTTCAATTTTGACAATATAGTCTAAACCTTCTACACAAAGTTCCAAAGCAGTCCTTCCGTCAATTCCCACACGTGATGTCCAGTCATCGCCGGCCATCCTACATGGCATAACTAGCGATCCGTGTGTACAACTCTACTCAAAGCGACACCGTATTACATTTTTTTTTTTCTATTCTTGTTCCTTTTCTTTTCTTTTTTTAACACCAAACGATTTTTGAGGCTTTCGATATCTCAGCCAAACTAAACAACCTCGAGACCCGTTGCAGCGTCGAGCTCGCGCCCCCACATCTAGAGGGCTCGAGTTCTGCTGCGACGACGAGCTCGAGCTTCTCCGCAGCATGTAGAGATGATTGCTCGAACTCCATGGGTCCAACTCGTAACATCAGCCAAGACGCTTACATTAGCTGAAGAGGTGAAAGGTTGGTACCTGGCTCTCTTTACTCACAAACGCACCCTTCAAGAGAGCTTCAGTTTGCTTCTTTTTCTTTAGCCTGTTCTATTTGGATTGGAACGTAGTTGCTTTCACATTTTTCTCATTGCCACAAGTTGAGACTTGGAAGTGATGAGAATGTCGCTGATTTTAGGGATCTCCGAGCTCAGATCTCGTGGATCCTAGCGACCCTGGCCAAGTGCCCCTCTTGCGGCGGCTAGGGGCGATTTGCACGGAGACGCAAGAGATCGAGGTGAACGGTTACTCCTCCTCCATGGCTGTCAAGCTTGTAGCCATCGAGATCTCGACGAATTCAGTGGCCATGTGCCATGCCTTCATATATAGAGGTTCAGCAGCTCGCCATCGAGCCTAGATCTAAATTGGTTGGCGAAAGCTCATGCAACCCTTGCGAGATGACAAATATGAGATCTCTTGGGAAAAAGATGAACGGTAGCGCGGAAAAGGAAGTAAAAGAAAGAAAGAAAGGAAAAAAATAAAAAAAATAAGAATGCAAAATCAAGAGTTATATATGTCAAATCATGTCATGTAAGATTGTCAACAATGATTAGACCATCATGTTAATGATTTAGGCAACAATTGATCATAAAAACCACGTCAAAAGTTTGTAGAAAAATTTAAAACTGCATTGAGCAAATTAAAAAATTTAGGACAAACTAACATGTAGCTTAGGATTAAATTGTTCATCTTATCGAAAGTCCACTGTAAGCCCTCATTGTTAGCTACATGCTCTTACCTTGGAGTGGGGAAACTCCTTCCTCCTAAACTTTCATGTGTATATATATCGATAGAGTGTTGAGAAAAAAAATCAAATGTCAATAGTCAACTTTTTTCCATACTTAATTAGTAGGGATTACCCTAGTGGCCACCCTTTTCATTTGAGAAAGGGGAGGTGAGGAGTTTAATTCCTTATTTTCTGGAGAGACTCAGTATCCGTGAGTGAGAGAATATGTTTTATAATATGTGCACATCACGTAATATACGGTGGCTTATATAATATAAATAAGATAGGACATAATTAGAAAAAAAAAAAAAAGCTTTCTTTTGCATGCCCAGCCAACATAAACGGACAAATCATCTTGTAATTCACATTGATTAAAAAAAAAAGAA